>CALSCE010010956.1:12032937-12087937 GCA_943593645.1 Bovichtus variegatus
TGCCAGTTAATTAGGTACACCTGTGCAATCAAATGCAACAGCTTTTTCAGTTTTAACTGTCACTGTGTTAGTGAGGTGTTGATTTCTTTTGAATTTGTATTCAGTTGTGGTGTGGTATGGGATTGCATTATATTTGAAACATGTTTTCCATCCCCATTTGCTATAAATACTGCACATTGGAGGCAGATACTTTAAATGATAGTTATTTTTGGAAACATAAACAAATCTTAATTTTCATCCATGTATAATACTTCAGTTGTGTATGTGAATATTGTACATTTTGTGGTAAATACATTTTTGCGCTTGATTCTTGATGGGCGTGTTGGTCATGAGATTTCTGCTTCCTGCTGTGTAGTAATACACTCTTGCATATTGATGTCTCTGATTGACTGTATAAGAACACAAGTAAATAGACCAGTGAACAACACGCATAAATGGAAAAAACTAGTTGATTCATTATGTGTGGGGGAGAAACTGAGGTAAAGATAGAGGAGCAGAAAGATAATGAGAGAGACAGGGGGGAGGGTGCGGTCACTTCCACCTTGAACGGAAAACCTCCACACACACACCGTTTCTATTAAATGCAATTTATGGCTCTGCCTTTACGCCTTTACTGACCTGTCTCCCTGATTAGTTTATTTTGTGGTGCTGTCAGCTGGCTCTTTTTTTCCTTACACTTTGACAAATATGACTTGCTCCGAGCTGTAGACATGCACGGATGGAGACCTTGGGCTCCAGCATCCTGCAATACACTAGTCAGTTACATAAAAATGAATTCTGCCATTGAATTACCCAAATGCTGCAGACAGGCAAATTCATATCATTTACATCTTTTTCTTTTTTTTTAAATGGTTAGGTTAAATTGTGAGATGAATGAAAAAAGGAAAGGGATAAAAATGTACTTTGAGTGTGCGGAGTAGCGATGCTTTGTTGACATGTTGTTTGAATAAAATCAGTAAATTGAGAGCATTTGTAATGTATGTTTGTGTGATTTTTTTTTCTTTCTCAACATGGTAAAAAAAGTATTTGAATAATACATTTAATAGATGTACAACTTGAGATTATTAAATAATTCAATATCTAATACTAGTACTAGTAGAGCACATAGTAGCATTTAGTATATTTTAATAATGTTTGAATAATGAAATTGAACTGCTTAACCTAAAGAATATTTTCACATTTGTCTACAAGGTTTTACAGTAAAGTATTTCACTGGAATTGAATTACATTATGCTAGAGGTCATATTTAACTTTTAAAATAAAAAATGTAAATCCTCACAGTAGGTGCCAGTAGAAACCCCATCTATCATAAATGTCCTCATGCAGCTGAATGGAAAGCAAAAAGTAACACAGGTAACCGGTGCCCAATAACAGCAAGTTGCGTTCTGGCCACATATGCACCAGTGTCTTTAATTCTATCATTTATTCCATCTAGCCAGCAAAATAGTAGTGTATTGTATAGCTTCTAGGCAGTTCATGAGCTCAGTGAGAGCCTATAACATAAGTTTTAGTCTGAAATGCTGTTGCTACTAATGTACCTTCATCCTTTATGAGACATGTATATGCTTCACAAACACTAGGCCTTTTTCAGGAGAGACATTTTAACATGTCACAGTGATAAAAGCAAGTTGATGAAAAATAAAATGAATGATTGCCAAATCCCATTTAGCTGCTTCAGTTTCAGGGTCCTGGCATTGTGCACTCTGGCTCACTGTCACGCTGTCATGGTTCACTGGTGACTTTAATAGAACAAAGCCATCATTAATGTTGTTAGTAACACCTACGCTTTTTCTAGTCGAACAAGTCATATTGTCCGACATGAAAAAGGCACAATATATATAACACATCAGTGGGTAGCAATGCCCTTAGAAAAGCAATGATTTCTACTATGCCATGCAACACCACCAGCATATATTCAAATATTATGCTAATGCTGTTATTAGTATAGCAATTACCACCTTTTGAAATGACTTGTGTCATGTTTATTATCTGGAAAAAGGCACTCACTACATTTAATGTGATCTGTTCATAAAATAAACGGTACACAACAAACTTGTCACAGGTCATGGTCAATGTAAAAGGTTAATGAAATCAGATAAACAGGTTACAAGTACAACCAGTACGTCTGTGTGTGATTCGCCTTTAGAAATGCATGCAATGCTCGCTTGTCATACATTAAATCATTCTGTAAAATTTAAAGAAGGCGTCGGGTAGTAGTGTCAGTGCCTGTTTGTAAAAGGCAAATATAAAATGGTGATGTGTCAAACATTTCAGTGAGTAAACCTCTAGAAACTACAGGAATACACATTTCAGTGTGAAGAAGATTGAAGCCACAATGTTTGGCCTTGTTTTTGAAAAGAAATAGGAAAAAAAGAAACATGATTTGTTCATATTTTACAGTTCTATGGAAAATTCAACTCAAGTGCTTGGCTGGTATAAAATGGACTAAACAAAGATTCAAACATGCTTGATGAGTAAAAAAAAATCAACAGCATCACATTCATTAATTAAAAAGTCATTAAAGTATTCTGAAGACATTTGTGATAAAAGTAAATGTCATATAAGAAAAAAGTGTTTTCAACATGGCTGACAATCTCATGGCCAAAGGTGATGAAATGTGTCTGTCAGGTGAATTCCAGCTCTGCGTTTATCCACGATGGTGGCAACCATTACTGAAATACATGTTTGTTTGTTTTTACAAAATATGAAAGAAAGCAGTACATTTCGATTTATCAAAACAAAAAGAAGCATTATTACAGCTGTCTTTTCAAGCTTTCAAGTAAGTCAATTGTCTGCGATGGTTGTGATTTAATAACCATGCAAAATTAAGGTGAATAGTTTGTTTTTAGGAGCTCTTAGTATGCAGTATTTTACACCCTAAGGCTGCATTTTCAAAGTCACTTGAAGGAATAATTGTACATGTCAGGTAAGCAAATGTCTGTATTGTCTATTGATCCAGAAGAAACACAACGTCCCACCCTCCATTCTTTTACCATTGTAGTCTTTTAGCAGCTAAGCTAAAAAAAAAAAAGAAATAGCCACCACAGCATGAGATGACAAAGCGGAGATCGATAATGCTTCTAAAGATGGATGACATGGAGCTAGCTCTCTGGATGTCGTGCCCACATTGTTAAAAACAAGATTCAGCATTAACAGACAGCTGTTGCCCAGGGGTCTCGGAAGAGTTGTCAAGGCAGAAAGACTTCGAAGCTGGAAAGATAGCTCTTAAGTAGCCCATTCTACAGTAACATACGATATGAGGTATTTTAACTATAGCCTCTTCTGTCGCTTCAATTTTTTTTGACACATTTTCTTCCCATGGCTATGGCACAATGACTGAATTTCCTGGGAGCAGTTATGATCTAAGCATAGGAAACAGAAAGGCACATTTATTGACATCTCAAAGGACCATGCACTCTGTATGTTTCACTCTGTCTCTCTCTCTCTCTCTCTCTCTCTCTCTCTCTCTCTCTCTCTCTCTCTCTCTGTCTCTGAAGCACTCATCCATTCAATGCCTAGTCGTTCTCTCCATCTTTGGCCTCCACTGGTGTGAACCCATTCAACTTGCTGCGCTCCCTTGCGTACTGTGACAGGTTTGTCAGACTGGTGTTTCCCTCTTTTCTTTCTCCGTTTTCGTCATCCGGCTCCACATCTTCTTCTTCTTCCGTCCTCTCCTCACCCAGCATGGCACTGCCATTGTTTATGCCTAAGCTCGCCCGTTGCACATCTTCATTAATGTTCCTCCGCAGCTCCCGGTTCTTGTTGCGTCTGGCCAGCTTGGTGAGGGATCCGAAGCGCAAGTTGGAGAGATTCTCCTCCGAGGAAGACGCTGTCTGTGGTATTTGCTCACTCGCTTGATGGTCATACGGCTCACAGGCCCCCTTCAGCCTCAGGTTGTTGAGCTTGGTATCGATGCTCTCCTGGGAGGAAGTCTTGAAGCGGCCAGCATCCAGGCTGGCGAACAAGGCCCGCTTCTCTGGAGACAACATGTCCAGGGAGAGAGCTCGCTGCTCCAGGCCAAGCTGTCGGCGCTCCATGCTGCGGATGGTGGCGGCCCGCTGGAGCTTGTCATGGATCTCAACACTCAGGCGCCGGCGCGTTTCACGGAACTCAGCCCGAACATTTGCCTTCCATTCAGCTGCATGAGCTTTAAACTCCCCGACCTGTGACGACAGTGAAGTAAGACAAAGATCAGGAACAGATTTGGAAAGCCCATGGGGTGTAATCTGCAGCAGCAAGACATTGTCATTATATTACTATTCTTTCTTAAAGGCCCTGAAAACTAATTTCTCATTCAGCTTCCTCAAATTAGTGTGGGGTCCTAAATTATATCAAAATCTTCTGCCAAAGTTGGAACAGTTTTGGTTATTTATTTCACTTTAAAATGAACTAAAAAAACTACATGAAACTTGAAACTTTTGACAACTACAACCTAGTCTATTCAGCCCTGCACTGAATCCCTATGCATATATATTCTTCTGTCTGGACTTAAAGGTAAAAGAGCGTCACCTCTTGAACATCTCAATAACCTCAAGAACAATAGCAGCCTGTTACAGAACATTTTGACAAAGTCTAAGCAGCAATGAATAGGCAAAAAAAGAGTGCAGGCAGAAGAGGCAAAGGAGACAGTAGCTGAGTGTCCTTTTGATTTTCTATTTCATTTTCTATTTCTATAATTTCATAAACCTCACCTCTTCTTTGGTCTTTTTAGACAGTACTCGAAGCCAGTCTCCAATCATGCTGAGGACGGCGGCAAAGTACGCCAAACCCACCAAGATCCAGAACCACACCAGAGGTTTGTACCACTTCATATAGTCGATTCTAGTGTCACCACCTGGAGGGGAAGGAAAAATACCAAATATAAGTCATGATAGTTCCATAAAACAGTAATCTACACCGTGACAGAAACAACTAGAGCTGCAATGATTAGCCGAGTAATCGATGGTTCAAGAAAAAAAAAATCGGCAACTATTTTGATAAACGAAAATAAACGAGAAAGTAATTTTTCATGCAAAAATGTTAGAAAATGCTGTTTGTAGCCTCTTAGATGTGGAGATGTTTTGCTTTTCTCTGTTTTATATCATATTAAACTGAATATCTTTGGGTTTTGGACTGACAGAACAAGACATTTAAAAGATATCACCTTGCTCATATTTCAGTATTTTCTGAAATAATTGGCAGATAAATCGATAATGAAAATAATCGTTAGTTGCAGCCCTAGAAATAACTACACGTCACATAATCTACCTGCCACAAAGTCTCCTATTCCCACTGTGGTGAGTGTGATCACAACAAAGTAGATGGCCTCTAGTGTGGTCCAGCCCTCGATGTGTTTAAAGACGACAGCAGGGATTGTGACGAAGACAATGCAGCCAGCCAGGATGAACAGAATGGTGGACGTCACTCTGATCTTAGTCTGGCTGATCTGTTTGTGTTTTTGCTGAGAAAACCAAGCAGGAGATGCTATTAGCACAATAAAAGCAATTCAAAAAGATCTAAGGGTGAAACAAACTTGAAATGTGTAAACATCTCGTTGAAAAATTTGGCAAATGTGAATAAAAAATAACCAAAACTTTCAACTCACTCGAAATATCTTCTCAACTCTCAAGATGCTTTTCACAAAGATGGTCCCCAGCTGGTCTCCAATCCCCGCCAACAAAAAGCCAAAGAGAGGGATGCCAAATATGGCATAAAGGATGCAAAAGATCTTCCCGCCCTCCGTGCTTGGAGCTATGTTTCCATAACCTGTCACAAACAATGAAAACACGAGGAGAAGGGGAGAAGAAAAAGTTAGAATAAGGAAACATGGCCAAGAAGACGTGGTGAGGAGGAGGCGGAGGAGGAGGAGTGTTAAGATGAGAAGCAGAACAAGACAATCAAGACTTTCGAAAGCAACATAATCAATTGAAGTCCATATGTAATAGTCCTGTTGCAAGAGACAATAATTAGGTTTCCCATAGAGATATTGCATTAAGTATGGCCCTGCATTGACAAAGATACAATGAAGAAGCCAGGAAGACATATCAAGGACAGTTTTATCATGACTATTTTGAATACAATTTCATTTTAACTCTATGTAATTTGGAGCTGGACTTTTTGTATTCCACCTTCTGATATTTCAAAATATTATATCTGGAAGTAAAAGAAGCCACTGAAAGCCTGTACAAGAGGTCGGGGACATTGTCTATTTTTTTTACCAGTCACTTGAAATAAAGGAACATTCAGCTAATAGAGAGAGCATGGAAACTTTAATGCATCAGCTTTGATGTTGGAATCATGGCTCCTAAATGGAACTATATCTATTGTAAATGTTCAAAGCTTCAAGGCAACCAAAGGCTTTCACTTTCATTTAAAACTCATTTTGATTAATCACAAATTGTTAATAACCGGTTTGTCTTGTTAAAGCAAGAAAGCCTTTTAAGGAAGAGAAAGCACATAGAGACAAATCTACATAAAGTGAAACCACATTGTCCATGTCAGCAGTGTCTGTTTTGTCAGCATCCTCGATACTGTTGTACACACGTTGTTAAAGCCCACAGCGTCTGGGCTTTGCATCATTTAGCACCACCTCATGAGGGCAAAGGGATTTGTTCAACTCACCTGAGGGCAGCAATAAGAAGGAAGGATCTACACAGCTTTATGGATATTTGTAATGAGAAAACACCTTTTGAAAACTGAAAGGACAAATCCAATCTAAAGCAATTCAAGGCCTACTGAAAGAGGTATGATTGCCCATTACTCTTGCATTTATAAGCTCATATTGTTGTTCTGTGAGCATTTTGCTCATTATTAAAAGATGACAATTTCTCTGTAAAGAATAACATTTTACAATAGTAACAATGTCCTATAGTTTTTTCTATAAAAATAAGCAGTGTTGCCAGGTTGGTCTATGGTGCTCCAAAGTGTTGAATATCATATAGACTAATGGGTAATTATGCAATAGGTAATTACATGAGTAAAGTAGGTCAAATATATAAATGAAATGATCATTTGTAAAAAGAAATAATAATTAAAAAATAATAATAATCTAAGAAAATAATTAAACTGAAATCACTAACTGTTTGCATAATTTTTATTTCCATAATTAAGTCTAATGATTTAATTTTTTTCATGAAAAAGTGACATTAAATACAAAAGTCTATAACAAAATTAACTAAAAATATCATTATGAAAATAAGAATTGTGAAATTACATTTCATGAGTTAATTCTTCATTCATTTAAATATATTACACAATGTATTCATATCATTATGTATGTCATAATGTTTCTATTATTTTATTTAGTATTAAAAACTTTGGGCTTCCACAATTTTCTGACCATTTGAGTAACTTTTTAATTGATTGGGTAAAAAGTGTTTGGCCATTTTGTTGTTCCATTGAGCGATTTGTGGTAGTGGATTATTTAAAACTTTACCTATGGTTGTGATGACAGTTCCAGCGAAGAAGAAAGCACTGCCCAGGTCCCAGTAACTGGAAGTGTAGGATGTGTTTCCAATAGGACTCACTCCTGCATTCAAAGCATCTATAGCACGCTGGAAAGAGAAAGAAAATCTAAATTATAATGTTAATGAGGGAGGGGAATATAAACTAGATGGAGTCAATCCTAGATGCATGTCATAAAGCTGTAATAACAAGTAGAGCTAAGTGGATGCAGTTACAATAATTCAATCATTTCAATATTATTGTATCTCGCAGTAGAATCATGTATCATATGATCACGTTAATGTTGTTGTCCAATAACATTTAATTAAAAACTAACACAATAAGCATTGTATGGAACATACATTTGATTATTTTAGAATTTTACCACTTTGCATACATTCATATTATAATGTACACAGTTTCCACCATATTGCCCAACCCTAGATATCCGGCCCCCTACAATTAAGCAATATCTCGTCACTAGGTTAGTTGTTTGTGACCAGTTCAACTACAGAGTGAGTTTCCTTGCTTTATTTGAGTCCTAAGGATGTAAGACGATTGAAAATTGAGGGAAAAGTAGAAAAAATAAGCATTGAGTTTTGCAGCAGAAATGTGTTTTCTTTCTGTTTTCTTGGCAACCACTGTCTGAGAATATGGTCTTTTGTATTTATTCAAGAAAATATCCTCGTCTGAAATAAATTCTAGGAGAGTAATTGAATTATTCTGCAATACACAGTCACCGTTTTATTATGTGCATAAACAAAATCAACCATTACAGTGTCAACATATAAACACACTCCTCCTGTGGGCATACAGTAGATATATATATATATATATAGTAGACATATGCATAAACATCTATCCCAACATCTGTTGACATTATTCAGTGTGTGGCTCTTCACATGGAGCTGTTTCACACTCTCTGCATTCTTACCCACTTTGCATGTTTTTATACTTCACGCTGACTAAATCTACACAGACTTTCACTTGCAGCAAATAGACCTTTATCTCTCTTTTCTTCTATGTCAGCCTTTTTCTTTAGTTCCTGAGCTTTTCTTTATCCCCCGCTTGTCTAGAGAAAACATTAAGAAGCCACAATGCTCTGCATTTCATGCATCATTATTTTCATTGATCTCCTTCTGAGCTCCATTATGTAGCCATGAAAAGTTAATCTACTATCTTGAACTCTTTCTGAATCCCCCGTTTATGGGCATTTTATGGAAAAATAAAAACATTTATTTTCTTATCTCCATGTAAAGTAATAGTTTGAATTTTGCCTCTGGACTCAAATAAACATCACTTTCTGCTGATATGAAAGTCATTGTTGTCTTTTTGTAAGAAATAGCTTCAGTGCATTTACCAACTTCCCTGCTGAAATATAAAGTACATCTTCTTCATTCAGGGCAACCCCCCCCTCCCCCACCACCGAATATATCCATGCAAGCTGTTAGTGAGATGCACGTCCATCTAATAAAATATGTATTAACTCTCGTGACATAGCCTACATTTCAAAGCAGACAGAGTGAAGGACCACTTCCACATCGCTGCACATGCCTACTCATAATCCTTCATGTGATTACCTCAGCTCCATCAGAGCAGCTCCCCTAATGAGACAGATTTTGGTATCTAAAATTAGTCAATTAGAGTAATCCTATTTCATAGGTTTTAACAGACACAGCTACTTTATAGAAGCAATATCTGAGCGGTAATTATATAATAAACCCCAAATAGCCTAATTCTTGAGCCAAGGAAGCGCTAAAAATAGCCTCACAATGTATCTGAATACTTCATGAGATGGTCTATTTTTGTCCCTCGCCTTTTTCACAGCCAAGTTCACGCTGCATTAGAGATGTGGAAAATCCTCCTTCTCCACGGGCACTTTTAAAGCACGAGAATGCTGACTTCGATTTGTGTTGCAGTGTGTTGATAAGGACAAACGGTGTTTTCGTTTTACATGGCCTCTCGTCCATTTTGGTTGCGCAGAAGGATCAGCACACAGAGGTTCTTGCAGACACAGAGTCACCACCAAACGTTTGTGACGGGCTCTTCGCTAATGTGAATCTTTATATTTTACACTGCAGGATTAGTGGAGTGCAAGCTAACTAACTCATTGCAGATCTTTATCCTCTCAGTGTGTCTTTCTACTCCACAGCAGGTGACAGCAGTGATCCTGCAAGCATGGTGGCTCACTCTCTGTGAGTCAGTGCCAAGCACTCTCCACTGCAGCACTCTTCAAATACATAACATCTATAGCTTTGCCCAAACCACCTTGAAGCAATAAAGCAGCCCAAATGACTGCCAAACCGCAAGATAAAGCTGATATGAATTTATGAAAACTGTTAGTGAAGGGCGCAGAAGAAAAACTAAATCAGACTCTGATACACAGACACATTAAATATTTGTTTTGTTCAAAATCTGCCTGTTTTTCGTTTTGTTTTGACATTAAAGACATTTTTTTCCGATTTGAATTGATGCAGTTGTGACTAACTGATTTAAACACAAACGGAGCACTGATAATGTAACATAACTCACATCCTTTACTCGTAATGGATCAATTCTCCATCATACTGCATTCAAAGTCTTACTTAAGTACAAGTAATGCACAGAAGTATTATCAGCAAACTGAACTTAAAGTAGCAAAATGAGAGCAGAAAGGCTCCTGTGAGTGTCGTAATATTATTTTTTACACTCAGCAGTCAAATAAATGTAAAAAGGAGTAAAAATAACAATATTTCCCTCTGTGATGTAGTGGAGGAGTATAAATTAGCATAAAATGGAAAATCAAGTACTTTAAAATGATATTTAAGTGCAGTAATTGAGTAAATGCACTTACAAGTTACTTTCCACCACTGTATACAAGGTATGTTGTTTTAAGACATTTGAAGACATTGGTTCTATAATAACTGTACATTTGAGTCAATTTTTATAGTATTTTCATTACTTGGTGCACTTCGTGTCGACCCCTGAAGAGCCTCATCAATCACTGTGGCCTTTTAATAAAACAGCCTAACTTTGATAATTGCTCTCACAAACAACTATAAATCCATATCATTAAAAAAATGTACTGGTTATCATGTAATTCACGCTGTACGGTGTTGTTTCCGTGTCCTGACATAGATTCACTGCAGGTGTTTATAAAAGTTTATTTGTAGATAAGTGAGTCATCAATAAATGAGGCTTGACTGGTGTCAACAACAGCACGGCTTCACAATGTGCCAAAGTGTGAGTCATCCCGAAAACGCCGGAAAAGCCAATTTGGTCTTCTGCCTCTGTGGGCGCACAGCGGGTAGGTGGACAGCACAGATACTGAAGCAGACACGAGGTCAACGGACGTGCATGGACATGGACACACACATTAATGCAACACATGCTGTGGAGCCAAGCTTTACAAGTGCTTGCTTTATACATCGTCTTCTTCCGTCCCACGCACACACTTGCCCTACATATACACACACACACACACACACACACACACACACACACACACACACACACGCTTACCAAGGTTGCCATTTTTCTGTCAATTTCTCTGCCAAAGATTCACACAGCAGTGAATCACCACTGCTGTGTCGCCACAGAGGATCTTTGTCTGATTGACAGGCTTGACACAACACGAACGGACCGATAACAGAACCTGTGACCAGACAGACTCTTTGATGGAGTACTTGTGAAGAAGCATGTACTGAAAGCCTTTTTTTTTTTTTTTTTTTTTTTTTTTTAAACGGCAAAGAAAAAAAAAAAGTGTTATTTGTCGGTTTGAGTTTCACACATGGCATGATCTTCGTTATTTTGCTGAGAGTTGAAGGACCATCATAACTATGTAGAGGGATAAATCAATATCGCTTCTGATTAAAAGATATACTTTAACATTTTGGGAAGTTCACTTTCTTGCAGAGTATTAGCTGAGAAGACTGTGATACCACTCTCGATCTGATATGGTAAATATGAAGCTACAGTCAGCAGACAGTTATCTTATCTTAAAGACTGGAAAGAGCTTGCCTGGCTCTGTAACAAAATCTGCCTACCAGCACCTTTAAACCTATTTAAACTGTTAAAAGTTGTGTTTTAACAGGGGGTTAAGTCCGATTTTCTTGCGTTTGGACAGTCAGGCTAGTTTCCCCGTATTAGGTAGCTTTATATACCATATAGACAGCGTTTCTGATCGTCTCATTTAACTCTCTGCAGAAAAGCCAATAGCTCAACATGTCTAACTATACTTAATCTCATTGTACTTGTTCAATGACAATAAAGATATTTGTTTCTTTAATACTTTACATTTGTCAGCTGTAATATGTAATATTGTTAAATGGTTCTGAGAAATGTCATGGAGGCAAGTAACTGGTGAAACATCATACACATTATGTCATGAGTCTGAATCTGAATCTGATCAATTGTCCAGGAGACAGTCTTGTCTGTGATTCAGCTGCTGCTGCTTGTGCTGCTGCTTCAGGCAGCAGGAGGTCCGTGACTGCTGGCCTGTGCAGTAAATAATTGATTCCCTCCGGTCCACAGGCACACCATGCTAAAGGTTTTTATTTCCACATGTCTCTTTAGGAAATACTGTCATTGCTTTGTTTTTTTTTACAAACACAGAATAGTACTTTTGTGGTGCTGCAAGGGAAGAAGTATAAAGGAGGATTTTCTGAGAAAGAATAACAGAACAGACGTGGGTGTGGAGAAGGAGGGAGAGACAGATAGGCAGTTCAATATTCACTGGAGCAGTGTTGAAGAAGCTACCGTCTAATGGAGCCATTGTAGCGGAAAGTGAAGCGCACCAAATGCCATGTGGTCGGTTCTCTTTGGGGTTATTTCAATCAGAGGGGTCCACTGTGGCAATGTGACTATTCTCAGAGTACATGAGAAAAACACGGAAGGCACATTATGCCAAAAAGGTTTTTATTGCACTCTTGTCTTCTTCACGATCTACTGTATTTCCATATGTTTTCTGCAGAATACTGCTGATTGGGTACTCCTGTTCATAAAAGGGATTAGCCATTTGGTCTTTTGTGTAACAAACCCTCCCTCTCCAAAGAAAATACCCCTGTAGACGCAGAACATCCCTCTCTAATCTTTGAGAACATTCTCTGCACAAGGAGTGTTTGACTGATCTCAGTCACACTTTTTTCTATCACTGCCTCACAAATCAAACTTTACACTCAGCGAACTGCCCAGCGACACGTCTCAAATTATTTTCCAATCCCGCTTCCAGTTGCACATGATGTATTGACCTTAAATCTCAAGCTATAATTCTCACTGTGATATCAAACAGCAGTTAAAGCATCGCCTTAACCTGTGTTTTTTTTTCCCACAATCTGCTTGTCATCTGGTCCAGTTCACACAGGTATTGGTTGACAATAAAAGCTTCTTATGCCATGTTAGCTTTAATTCAACCTCTGTGTCAAGGGTTGTCACTCGTGTTTTTAACAACAGGCTCTTTTATCTACATTCTCACACCACGGACCCGTTTCATGCAAGACAATTTTCTTTACGGACCGGGGGGGGGGGCAGGCATAACAAAACACACAATAAAGTGCAAAACATATCATTTAAATTATTACACATATAATGTAAATGTAATTATTCCATTTTATATTATGCACTTTATTTATATTATTATTACATTGTAATATATATAAAATAATACATAAACATTTTTACAATAAAAATGACTAATATTAGTTGTATTCTTTCTGTGCGGCCCGGTACTAAATGATGCACGGCCCGGTACTGGTCCGCGGGCCGGTGGTTGGGGACCCCTGATGTAGAGTATTAAGCATTTAGGTTCACTCAGCTCCTTAAATCTCCCTGGTTCTTTCAAACCCCCACGTTTACTACATGTTCTTGTTAAAATAGAAGATATATCACACACGGTTTTGGTAGAAGACAGAGAAACTTGGCTTCAAACGTGTCTTACAGTAAAGACAACAGTGCTCTGAGCTAGTTTCCTTATTTAAAACGTGTGGGTGTTGTTAAAGCCTCACTCTGGAATTTCATGGACTGACATATTTATTATTGATGGTATTCAGATGCAATTTAGTTATTCAATCTATACCTCAAAACAACTCACTATGGTATTGTAATAAAAATGTAGGTTGTTTACTAGTATGTAGCTGTGATATACTTTACAAGGATAAACATCACAAGGGTTTATTTGCCCTTTTCTCTGAGATTACTTGAATGCACTTTTATGTAACATACAACTGCATGTGCTAGCATGTACTGTACAGCGTGTATACCAACAGATGTGAAGTGCCACTGAGAATTCTGGGTATCTCAGTGGTGTCCATGAAGGTATTAATGTGTTTCCTGCTGAAGGATGGATCTGCCTCTAAGTCTGCTCGTGACATTTACCCATCAACTGTCATCAACCAGGGGGGCAGAGAATAGTAGAGTGTATCTTCTGTCACTAGCGTCTATCATTTAGCATTATTAGTGAAATGGGGTGTTTCACAATAATAGAATGGCTGAGTAGGGGACTTAACTTCTCCAGGTGAACGCCTACACAATTTCTAAAGAGGATGAATACAACATTGACATTGCGGCTACGTAGCAACATAATTATTCAGTCCAGTTTTATGTGGACATAAGCTATTCTGTCAAATTCCACAGCAGTGGACCGACACTGGAATTGAAAGCTTAATTTGCTAAAGGACAGTCTGGATATGAAATTCCAGTAGCATCCAAGCTTTGCATGTGACAAGCTAATGAAAGAAGAATTAATTAACCCGAGAACCTCCAATTACCCCTGATAGCAATCGCCATCTAAAAAATTGCTGCTATAAAAAAGCAAGTACTTATCTACCAATCACATTGAATGACACTCAGTGTCAGATCAATTCATTAAAGTTCTCTTATCTTCCTATCCTCTTACAAACTAACCTGTTTGGTGATGAAAAGATTCGATAAATGCAATGTACTATTCCAGGGCTCACTGAACAGCTGAGAGGAAGTTAAAGTATGTTAAATGTGTGTATCTAACTGTATCTAAAACTCCAAAAGTTTATCTCCACTTTCAATCACTCACCCCGATGAGTTCCTCGAGCTCATCAGGAGTAACACAAGCATGTCTCTCCAGGAACGAAGCCTTCACTAGAGTGATGCTGGTCTTCTGTTTGCTCTCAAACGGCTGCTCCAGTGCCTTAAATGCCAGACCTCCACAGACCAGGTAGAGAACGACCACGACGAACACCCCCAGCACCGTCTTCCATTTCATCACCGAGTGGAGCGCTGCAGCCATGCCGTCACAGCTGGCGTCCATGCTGGCCACCACGCTGGCAGAGCGGGAGGAGATGGAGAGGCGTGGCAGTGGACAGTGACCATTGGCCTTAGGCTCGCAGCTCATGGGGTTCTGCATGGTGGCCACACTGGCCTGGACTAGACTTGACTTCGCCATGCCAGACTGGACCTTTTTGGGAGGGACCAAGTTGGTCTGGACCGCCACTAAGAAAGAGTGAGAGGGAAGAGAAAACTAGATTCATTCATGTTTTGTTTAGCTTTGTGTTGGAGGAAACCAAGACAGAAACAGCGATTCGGTATCTTCTGAAAGTGATTTTCATGATTTTATGCAAATTTAAATTAACAGAGTGTTCTTGGCTGAAGGCCTTGAATCTGTTGCAGACAGATTGAGCAATGAGACAAATGCTTCTGAGATGTTGTTTTGTAGGCAGTTTTTGAGGCCCTGTGTTTGTCCTTTAATGCAAAAGTAAGAAAATTTAACCATGGCATGAGTTTACTTGCAGTATTTTCTCCCACCTTTAAGCTTTCTTGTGTCTTGCATGTCAAATACATGAACAGCAAAGGGAGTCGTTTATAAATTATTTCTGCTTCCCAAGGTCAAAAAAGTACAACATTACAACTTTTCATTGTTTCAATTAACTCTGTACCTGAGGAAGGACTTAAAATATTGTACTTAAGTAAATAACTTTATAAGAGACTCCTTGGAAAGCAGAAATCACTGCGCAGGTTTGGACTCACCTGGACAAGAAAGAAATGAGTCTGTTTTGCACACTGAACAAGACTTTACAAGGACATAGATACAAGTTATTACAGCCATTGGAAACCTATAACCCCCTGCATGAAGCATTGGAAAGTAATTGATCAGCATGGCTTGTTATAATCCACCCTACAGCTGTGTCAAAGCCTTCATCTCAACATCTTAACATGCGAAGAATTTGTTTTGGGTCCTACACGTGAAAGCCATTATTCCTGTGAAATGGAGCCTCAGAGGTCCACAGCTACCACCTCAATCACTCCTGCAGGAAAACTTCTCATCAAATTATTGTAATGAATGAAAAACCTGAAGTAACCTAAATTAGGGGGCAACAAGCAAAGGAGTGCATATATTACATGGATGTACAATAAGAACAAATAAGAAAAGACATTTTCAAATATTTCAAAAATACCACTTACACACTTTACTAGGTGGAGGTGAAAACTGAGTTACGCTCTTTGCTAAGAAAGCAGGATTCAATTATTCTAATATTCTAATAAGACTGTAAGAGAGGGAGGGATAGATTAGCCAGATTGGCTTCTGGATGGGTTTTATAATAAATTCAGCGGTGCTGGAGCAGGTCAACCCAGTGGCAAGCAGCACCTAGGAGGCAGCCAAATTTAGATTCCTTTAATGTGTAAAGCATTGTATAAGCTATTCAGAGCTCCAGGCTTCACCTCTGACGCCCCCACCTCTCTCAGATCGGAGAGCGTGGCGTGCCTCGGAGCCATGGGTGGAGCCTGTTGTCTACAAAGATGCAACACTAGTAGGTTGGAATACGAAATGGATTTGTTTGAGAGAGGCACACTTTTCTTTATTGGAATAGGATCATTTATGGGATATTCCAAGTATAATGTATACTTTCACTCACACACTCCACCCTGATGAGTCAAGGGCGTCCAGGAAGTGTCTCATTCTTTAAGTGATGTCAGGAAGGTGCAAAACTGCCACTTTCAATTTATAGTACATGCCTTTAAGGGCGGCGGCTGGCTATTTTTAGAACATGAGATGAATTAGAAAATTAGGACTAAAAGGTGAAGCAGCAGAAAGAATATAACACATCAATATTGTGTGCTGTACTTGGTGCAGTCATGTTGATGGATGTAGTTGAACGTCATCTGGTAAATTAATTGCAAATTGGGCCTCGTCTTATAGAGACATCAATTGATTTTCATCTCATCATGTGAGGGAGTGAAATTTAATAAGTCAGCTCTATGCAGCAGGGCAGCGGCAGCTAGGGCAGTTCAGAGAGCTGGATCTTATTGACTTTAGTACAGCTAAGTAATAAAAAACTAAGGGTACTAAAGCATAAGTAAAAGAATATGTGTCTATATCTAAATTTTAAACCATAGAGGCAAAACCAAAATTGGGATGAACATCATTTGGTTTGCGATTCAGATTTTTGAGGCTGAGTGGCATGCATTTAAAGTCCTTTTCAAACCCCTGAATTTGCTTCATATTGATTTTTGCAAATTAAATAAGGCCTGAGTGGAAAGCAGTGCTTTTTATCTGATAGGATCTCTCTCAACCCTCACTCTGTTTCCAGCAGGTCTGGCCAAAGCAGAGATAATGTCCACTGGAGGCTCAGGTCCATTAAGGAATGGAAAATGATGTGGATGCTGATGAGAATTTTTGATGATGACAATGAAATGTTGCATCAACCATTTAACACACCGTTTGGTGAGACACTGGGAACATTCAGTTTGTCAACAGTTCAACACGTCAGCTGCATATTGCGTGTACAAAAGCATCATTTACCCACTGATGAGCAACATACAAAACTAGAAGTAATAGTAAACAGGAGGGCACATTCAGGGTTGGCTCAGGTCAGCTCTTGGTCCAGTTATTCCCTATGGTACTAGACAGGTTATAGGCGTTAAACTCACCAGCTGAGACTCTAATGCAAGTTTCAAGCCAGCCTGAATCACACATGAAAGCCAAGGACTTCCTGCAAAGACTAATTTCAAAATAACACCTTTACTGAGTACGTTGCAAGTAGTCCGTCTATCAATCCAACTATATATCTCAAAACAAAAGTAGAGCATCTACTTTCAATAGAAATGAAAGAGAAAGCTAAATCCCCATGTTTTTGTAATCATATGTAAACATCTAAATGAATTAATTAATTCTCAATAGGGGGGACAGAAGAGGAATCTTAGCCTTTTTTTTCCCTATGAGATAGATTATTTGGTAATAATCCACCGTAAACAGCCATCTCTGCTAGTTATAATTGGTAATTATAGTTCCGTGCATAATTTATAGTTCGTGTGACAAGTCCTTAAGCGACATTATTCTTTAGGCAACAACTTTATGTGCTTTTATTTTGACAGCTTTTCCGGTTTCACGCTGGTTACTCCAGACAGCGTGAAGCGGCTGAAGCTTCGCTCCCAGCAGCGTTTCCATGCACAACTGAGCACAAGGAGGATGGAGAATAAAGAAATACCCCCAACCACCTTGTCTCGTATTAAGGGTCCTTTTTGCAGAATAGAAACATATGCTATATATATATATATATATATATATATATATGAGAAAACACGAAGTGAAATGAACAAAACAATAAATAAGCTAAATTGTTTAAACCCTTGAATAATGCAGCCTTGGGGTCATTTTTTTTGGTGTCTACTGAGATTAGGAACTAAAATGCCATATATATCTAAAGTTATCAAATAATAAGGAAGCAGCATTCACCAACCTTGTTCGGGGTCCCAGTTAACTTGTTTCCTTGGGTTTTCTATTGGAAATTTCATCTCTATTTTTGTTCTCAATCAAAACGTAAGGGAATTGTTTTATCCGATTATAAAAATAAAGAAAAAATAGCCAAATCACGAGGAATCCTCTCACATCTTCGGGACATCATGTTTTCATGGATGTGGGTGTAAATTGTACGCAGGAATAAACGCATCGCAAAACCGCATTGTCTGCCTCTGCTGTCCCCCCTCCTTTTTTTTCTCCACCTCGCTTGGACGCGCGGTGTTTGTCTGACAAGAAAGATACTTGTGAGACCTTTCACTGAGCTGTCGCACCAGAGGCACAAACCACAACACGTTTCACATCGAAACATACACGAAAAAAAAAACAAAAAACAGTGACCACCAATACAGCCAAAGTGTGTCCCAAAAAAAAGCAAGTTTACGCCGGCAGCAAGAACAACAGGGAGGGATGCTGCTCTCCTCCCTTTCATTCCCAAAGCGCTACTCCACATGCTATGCTGTAACTAGCTGGAGGAAATGTGCCTCTAGCTTTGCATCAGTTACATTTTCATTCATTTTTATAATCCGTTTTTGAATACTCACTCTTTTGTTTATCCCCCCAAACAGGATTATCCTCCCGTCGTTTGGCAACCGGCGACGGAGCACATGGCGCAGGGCGGCAAGTCAGAGATGTACGCAAAATCAGCTGCAGACTTAAACCATGACATCATTCACATGTATGGGAAAACAGTGCATTATTTATGAACTTCCGAGAGTAGAAGACAAGTCAAGTCCTCCATCCCGTCAGACCACCTAAACTGTGTTTGCATACGTCAGATGAAGAGGCTGACCACTTTAGGGAGCAATACATAAACAGCTTGGTTCAATTGTTTCAGTAAATATGAACTAGAGTTCAAAATAAGTGTGCAGGCTTGTAGCAGGCCTGTGTGTAACTCAAGATGTTGCACTTTTGTTTTGTTGCCAAAACGTCCTACAGGTGTTGCAGGTTTATATTTAAATTATAGCCTATGTTTATCGTGTTTTTGCAAGTTTTTTCTATTCAAGCAATAGTTTAGTTTAATAAGTGTTCTACCTTACCCTGCAGCCATTCGTTTAAGTAGACTGTGTAAAAGTAAATTTGCAAAGACCTGAAACATGCTTGAGTAATACAATCTTCCCCTTGCAAATGCATACTAATAATCCTTGTTATTGAGAAAATAAAACAGAATAAAAAAACTAAAAAAAAACTAAAGTTAATTAATATTGATTAAATAAAGTAAAAACAATTGTAAAAAAGAAAAACAAACACTAAATAAAGCTAGGGATTTTTGAGAAGGGATTTAACAGATGATACAGACTGGGTCAGCCATGAAAAAAATAAGAAAGTAGTAGAAAGTAGAAACACTTAAGAAATGCGAAACAATCAGGCATTTCTCTCAAAAAGCGTTAATAGTGATGTGACGTAGCCAATATGTGATTTAAAGAAGACACTCCCTATACAGAACCATAGCAGGGGAGGACACACGTGAGCTATCCGGGGTGAAATGTGGAGTAAAACCAAACTTGAATAAGTCTTTTACAAAATAGAAGCTTTCAAACACAGGTGTAACTAATAACACTAATTACTGCGTTGCATTGCAATAATGGTTGTAATTAATATTATTAATTCCACCTATGATTTTCCTGCTATGACAAACTTTGAAAAGCTCTTTGAATCAGATTCATTTGGTAACAATAAAGAAACAAATTCACTGTAATTTTGTGTCTACATGAATTTGACATACATTGTCTAAGACGAATGAAGATTTTCTTTTATAAAATAGGCTATAGCCCTGTTTTTTCTCTGGCATATACAAGGATAAACCCACTGGTGTTCACACATATTCAACAGCATGAGGAAACATTGCAGCATTGAGTATTAATAGACCATTTACATTTATGTGTACCTTTTTAACTGGAAATAAAATCAAAACGTTAAACACTGAAAAAAAAACTAAATAAAGCATCAATTGATTTGTGGTTATGGCTAACGTTGGTTTTCAAAGAGTCATTTTCACACTACAATTAAGTAATTCACAATCCTTTGTTGGTAAATGACGTGAGGGGTTAAAAGGTCCATCAAACAATACAAGGAACATGGCAGAATTAACAATACGCTGCTGTCAGAGTGTTCCCACGACATGAAGTCAGTTGAACCAGAATTTATATGTGCTGCGCTCTGTGTTTTCCCACATTGGTCAGTTTCCACGCTGCCACATTATACTGTAAATGAGACCACTTTGCTGCTTTTGTTTTTTTAGCCGGCCAGATGGTGTATGTTTGTCCTAAAAACAGCACACCAGTAATTAACAAGATAAGCTACCAGCCAGTAATTAGGACGCATGATGGCACAGAACTAATAATAGTATATACATTTTATGTTTTATGCTAGCCGCTTTCTGTCTCGTCCTCTCCTCTGGTGAAAATCTAAATAACTGCACTATTAGGAAGACAATTGTAAATAAGTGCAGGTTTAAAGCCATTTCTGTGAAATCCTGCTCTTAATTGACAGGCACATGGGCTCCAGCACACATGCAAAGTGTTTTATGTAGTGGTAGAAGAAGTATTCAGCTCTTTTACCTAAAGTAGCAATACCACAGTGTAGAAATACTTTTACTCTTACTTAAGTAAAAGTACAAAAGTATCAGCAGGAAAATATAATTGAAGTACCTTAGGTAAAATGACTCACTCATTATACAGAATGGACCATTTCAGAATCATTATGATATTACTGGATTACAATTAGGGATGCATTAATGTGTACGTCATGTTAATGTTGCTAATAATCTAAATCTGCAATGTAACTAGTAGCTAGAGCTATTAAATAAATAGTGGAGTAAAACGGACGCCTATTAACCTCTAAGATGTAGTAGAGTAACATAATATACTCAAGTAAAGTACAAGAACCTCTAAATTGTATTTGAGTACTGTTCTTAAGTAAATGTAGTCTACTTGTTTACGTTCCACCAGTGACTTTATGACCAGCAAGGACAATATAGGCTGGCTTTTCCTGCATTTTACTGGCTTCACCCTGTTTGTCTAATGTTCAAACGGTGGCTCCAAAAATATCACGTTCTCACCATAGACTGTATGGCCCACACCCAAAAATATCACAATGCAGAAATATTCATGGGGGATTTTAGTCACTTTGTCTGCTTTTCTTTCTGCTGTCTTGAGCACATGTGCTGTTGCCAGTGGGATCAAAATAAAACAAAACATTTATTACTTGACAAATCATTTAGATGATTATTCATGTATTGGATTTGATTGAATTCGGAGTTTAATACTCTTTTGCCTTGTTGTTACTTCAGTTCACTTTCCTCAGTGAAGTGACAGGTGTGCCTTCATCCGCGGGGGTGGGTGGTTTGAGGCGTGACTTTCCTTACGCATGAGCGTGATGACGAAGGCAATCATAGCAACCAGCATGGCGACGGGGAAGCTTTGCTCCGCCGCCCATCTGCTTACAAACTAGTATTAGGGTGTTACGTTTACGTTACTGGATTATCTTTCAGCGTTAACATGTTTGCAATTAAGTACACTGTAGTTCCTGGATGTATCCCAGCTCTGCTTTCGCTGCCCACGAATATTTCTGAGGAAAATGGGATACGCTGACATTACCATGGAATCGAGAATAGGTATGCGACTACTATTAGCATTAGCTAACCTAGCTGTTTGGCTAGGTAATCAGCAGCAGGAGGCACATTCAAATTGTGCTTAGGCAGCCATGTGAAGATAAACTCATGCTGACTGTGTGTATGCTCACTAATGTGGCTTCAAGTGTACGTAGACGATGGTTAGCCTTTTTCTCGCATTGCTTGTTTTTAAGACTTAAGCTTTAAATCCATAACCAAGACAGTAACGTCTGTAGCTTGTAACACGGTGCTTTAGTTGATGCTAGCTGAGAATAGGTTGACTTTACTCTACTTTGTTACATTAAGTTGAAGCAGATTTAGATTTACTATTTTCACAAAGTTATTTGTTTTTACAGTGACCATCTAATACTGTGCACACGAACTATATTAACAACTGGAATAAAAAAGACGAATAAATAAAAATGAAAGTGGAGTAAAATGGACCAAAAGTATTTTTTTATTTGCTGATTACATGGTAAAACTTTTTCAAAATGATAGATGCTTTGTTTGCGTCACATACTGTTCTGAACTAACCTTGAAAAATAATGACGCACTAATAATAACAATAATAATAACAACAACATATTAGAGCTAGAACAGAAATGCATAAAATCTACTAAAAGTGATTACCCTAACTAAAGGACTGAAAGTTTATGTTTTATTATACCAATGTAATGAGCCTATTATAAATACTCAAACAATATTTAAAGACTTGTTAAAAATGTTTTTGATCGTTTAGTCAATAAATGTTATATGTAATCACACAAAGCCTAAAGTGAGTCTTAATATCACTAACCAACATTTGAAAACCCAGAAGATATTCAGTTTTCAAATATATAAAAAGTCAAACATAGTAAATCACTTTTGAAAAGCTGTATACACCCAATGCTTGCTTGATAAATGACATAACTGTCATTGATCATTTTGTCAATCTATAAACCCATTAGTTGACAAGTGGAGTCAACATGTCCATATGCATCCATGTTAATTTAGGGAGTGTATCATCTGGAGTGGGCTGCAGCCCTGGTGTGAAAGGACAGACTTCAAAAAGTAGCCGTAAGTATTAGTATTTGCTAATATTATTATGAAAAATAAGAGCTTAATTTTACAGTGTACTTTATGTTGTTCTCCGTTTGTGTGTTTAGCTTTCTGCACTCGCTCCTCCAGCAAGTTAACACAGTCCATCGTTAAAGACCACATGGTGTCTCATTACAAAAAGGTTTACTCAGCTAAAGGTGAGCTACATGGCAAGGATACATTATGATCCTACGTTGACATTCAGTAGAACATACTAATTCAGCTCCTGCATATATAATATCTTTGTATCCTTTCATATTATTTTAGCACAGTTTTATTTTCAACATATCCTATTTCTTTATTTGCCTGACTTTATTTGCCCTAGTCCTGTTATGTTTTTAATGCTGAAATGTTTAAAATTCTGGTTCAACCATGTAAAGCACTTTGTAACTTGTTTTGAAAAGCACTTTATAAATAAAATGTATTATTTTTATTATTATTATAATTATATGTTGAAGTGGTTAAAACATGTATCTCTTTTGCATAGTAATTGGAATAATAATCTGTTGTGATCTTACTTTGTTTGCTTTGTTCCACAGCTGTCATTGATGTATCAGTGCCCAAAAGCTTGGTACACAGTGTAAAGTGTAAGTTCACAAGTATCGAATATTAAATGATTCATTCAACTCAAAACACCTTTTCAATGTTGAAATTAGGATGTACCTTACATTACACTTTTAATTGATAATGTATGTCATTCTCATTTACACCCACATTGGTTTTTAATAGCATAATAAGTAGTTTAAATGCTGTCCATATGCTGTAACCACTAACACTCTGGTATTGCTGTCTCAGTGGCAATCAGAAGCGAAGACCAAAGTTTTTTCATTGAACTCACCACTTTGCACCATCATTCAGTATTTCAGGAAGACATGAATCATATTCCAGGCAGAAGCCAATTGCTGCACTAACAGTAGCCTCAATAAGCAATAATGCAGTGCAACCACTCATCACACTTGCGTACAGGAAGTAGCTCATCCTTATCGTTAATGGTAAATGTAATGCTCTCTTCTTATGACTGTGCTATCACATTGCTCTCTTGACTCTCCCATACCTTGCACATATGTAAAGTGAGTCTTTGCCTATTATAGACTATTTCCTGTGTCTACTCACTTATTTCATTGCCTGTTTACAGACAATGACCAGATCAGACAACAGCGGTTGAGGAAAGGAGGTCGTCCTCAGTCAGCCCACTCTCTCTCACAGAGGAACAGCAGAGCCTCTTGCTCCTCAGCCCAGGTAAGAAATCGAGGTAGAGTCACTGATGTGTTTCTCATTTCCTTATATGACGCCAATGTATCCTATGCAAAAGCCATGCCGGACTAGAACTAGAACTTGATCACAAGCGTTCAAAGGCTTTACATGCTTCATTATTTCAATACAACATGTTTGCTTTTCAGAGTAGATTGTCTGTGCAGTATGATGACAGCCCCTACCTCTGCTCAAGGAGTTCCACAGTCTCCAGCCCAAAGTTCAGCTCCTCCTTCCATGCCAAGGACATAGTTTATCCATCCTATAAAGTCAGTTCTCATCACATTCGCCCAGCATCAGAAATAAAATACCGTAGCTCGGAGGCCACTTCCCACAGAAGGCCATCAGCGTGTTCTGTGGAAGCTTCGGGGGATCAGAGTTGCTACAAAACTTTCCAGGACCCTGTTCAGAAGACGTACAGTGGAGACCTGCTCCAAAAACATTCACAGCACTTTACCCAAGACAAACCTTTCACCCCTAAGACCCTGAAATCAGAAAAGAGTTCATATCTGTCACAATATCGCTACTACAGAGCGCCACGGAGGAAACCTACTCAGGATAGCACCAGCTCCAGACTGATGCAACGTGAGACATATCATGGAAGGTACTTAGCACACATCTCAGTGAGTCTCAAAGGAAAGCAGTTTTTAAACAATTTTCGTAACATGTGCAACATGTGTTCTAACGTGTTACAAGTAACTTGAGTTCTATCTTTTTGTTTTATGCAGCACAAAAACCCAGGAATACACACAGGAATGTTATAAGCCATCTCAGGTAATTTTGAGGATTTCATTTGATTATTGAGATATATATTTTTAATGTGTCTAACAATGACAATACAGTGTCAACACTTTTCTTGTTAATCAATCAATCCATTTCTTGAATAACCTTTTTTTTTTTATTATCATATGTTATAAAGTGGCAGGATTCCTTTTCAAATGTATTTTCTCACATCATCGGTGATGAGTTATCATGCCATGTGGTGGCTTGCACTGCACTTCCTAAAAATCATTCAAGATATACTGTATAAGATATGGTTTGTACCAGGCCTAAAAACTGATTCATTTAATAATTACAAATTTTTTTTGAAAAGGAACAATGTACATTAATCAACATTCATAAATGTACTTGAGTAAGCTTAAAGATTAGTTTTCATCGGGACTCCCTGATGTTGTTAGACATCCTAGAATAATAATAAGAATACCATATGTACAATATGCCTTAGTTGTTATCGCTTAATTATTTCAGTGAAGATGAATGCAACAAGTTTAGAATTACCCGCACAGACTGCACCACATGACATTCTGTGGTACAGTATCCAAATAAAAATAGTGGGGTATAATTATTTGTTGCTCAATGTCAGTAATATATCTTTGTGTGTGTTTTTTTCATCCCTTTAAACCATAAAGAACTGAAGTATTTACAGCCACATTTCACATTTGGTCATGAGACAGCCTTGACAATATTGAATATTCTCATTTTACCATCCTTTTTGTTTTACAGGGATTCAATACAGATCACGAGTGGTCTGAAGAAGAGTTTAATGGCACATATTTCGCAGCATCGAGACAACAGAGTCGAGCAAACAAAAGCAGAGACCGTGATTTCTTTGACTCCTCGTCCAGGTAAAATCATGAAGTGTAAATACTATGTTGCATTTTAAACAGAATGTTATAACTAAAATCATTTCAGTTTCATCTTTTAGGGGCTCACCAGAAGGCGGGAAATCTCCTATTATGAAGAGTGTATCTGCAGAGTATGTTGATAACGTCTAATCATTATGCAGCTTTTCATTTATATATTAGAAAGCTATTGCCATATGTATAAAGAATGGACAGTATGATGCTTCCGTGAATCTTAAGATCCATCTAAAATAAAGTGTCTGTGACGTGACTAATTCTCATCTGTTGTTCAACAGGGAAGAAGAATTAATGTACCTCGAATTCATTTCTGCTGTAACAGAGGATATATTGTCCAGGGGGCACATCTCTGACAGGTTTGTCATTTTTTCTATGAAGACTACTGTCTGTGTTTTATGTTAGCTTACAGACATTTACAGCACATGTGCATCTTGGATGGCACTTTCTTAATAGCTATGTGTCTCATATATGAGTATATTGTTAAACAGTGTCTCGTGTCTGTTTTTGTATGTGTCCTCTGCAAGGTTCCTAGACCGGGTGATAAAGCGCCATATCGACATGAATCGGCATCAGCTTGACGTGGTGAGTGTATAGCTTCATGCAGAATACCAGATATGTGAAGCAACTCTTGTTTAAGTGTAGGGTTACAGCTTTGAATAAATATTTGAAAAGAAATGTAAAAGATAGTCACAAAGTACTCTTCAATGTCTTCTCCTGCGTCTGATGGCATTTTTTTGTTTTTAGGGTAAAATGCGCCACCTTCTGAAAGTGCTGCGTAAAGATTTTGAAGAGCCAACCAACACATTCACCTCCAATACAGAGCTTGGAAAAAAGGGGAATGATCTGCTTGCTTCGTTCCTACCACATCTGGAATCAGGAGGGAAACAAGTAAAGACCAAAAAAGACGATGACCTGTTATTTTATGCGTCACAAATTGAATACGGCGATTCGCCAGATTATGCTGATCTCCTATTGGGGTCTACACCCTTATGCTCACCTGCAACGACTGCTGCCTCAACAACTAAAACAAACGAAAAGGACGGAGAAGATGACAATCGGGAAAAGGGCATTAGCTCTCCTGGTTTCAGTGAGCATGTTTCTGATAATACAGGAAGCAGTGAAGGGGAACAACAAAATCAAATAGGCACAACTGAGACAAACAAAGAAGTCCACAATGAAAACCATGAATACACGTCTATAACTAGTGACAAAGGATTTCATCAAGATCAAGATGAAGTCAGTTATGATGGACAATCCAAAGAGCTTGAGGATCTGGGGAGAAGTTTGTCAGAGTCGCTTCATGTCTCCAGCAATACACAATACAACAATGTGGAGACTGCCCCTGAGCAACATACAAATACAGTTGCTTCTGTCAGTGATGATGAGTTCTGAGTTTTGCTCTATTCAGGGATCTACGTCCTTTAAAGTTTTGTTACCAAGTGAGTGTTTTTCAAAGAGAAATGTTCCATTTGAAATGTTTGAAAGTATAGTTTTGTAATTGTGATTTAACACTGGTTGTTTTTTCCTTATTTTTTTGTTTTACAAGCTTCACCAGCATGGCGTTGTAGTTCTACTCTGCTTATTTTGTTTACATTTAAAAACTTTTTTTTGTTTTTTTTACAAAAGCAAACAGGGTTTTTTGCGAGTACACCAGAGGCTTGAATATCTCATTTGGGATATTGTAGTATCTACATACTGGCCGTAGTGGTTGAGCTCCAATTGAACTCCAGAGTAATGCTGTAAACATTTTCTAAATGCTTGCCCCATGGTAACTAGTATGATGAGCACATTTGCAAATGATAGTACATGGCACTGATGTCAGATGTGTGGAATAAGTGGTATCATTTAGTTTAAGTGTAATGCAGAGATTCTACCCAGTCAGTCTTAATATAGCTAAAGTTTACATTTTCAGATTTCTAAAAAAAAAAACACTTTAGGTTGTAAAGAAACGTATACATTTCCCAGTGTGTTTGACTTGACATATGCCTCTTGAGATGTAGCGACTAGGAGTTGATGGTCACCAGAAAGTGTCTTTACAATTGCAATAAATGTTCTATTATTCTGATTCTTGCATGCTTGCATCTGATTATTAGGACTACATTACACACTAGTAATTATTCAACCTGCAACCAACAACATATTATATTATTATTATTACCACATTTGAGGATTGTGACTTGAGCCATTTTGCAAACAATTACAGAGGGGAACTCTTTAATCATTGTACAATATTATGTGATTGCGATTACAGCTGTCAGTCGATGTAAAGGTAAACAGACAGGTCAGCGACCAGCAGTTCCAGGCAACTGTCCCATTTCTGGCATTTTCACCGCTCTGCATTCCAGCTGTCTGATGTCATGGCTCTGAAAACCGACATGTATTCCTCCGCCACGGATGCACTACAATACATTTTGAAACGTCTGGTCAAAAAAGTACTGCAAACTATATATTTTGTATGCAGTAATTGAGAAATCTGAGTATATTACAATGTTATTAGGTGATTTATTAAATGTTGAATTACAGCTATAGAGCCGCGGATGTAGACGGAATACGCGTGTTGCTCTTCCAATCCCAGGAAGAGAAACACGCTTGGAACTTGAGTGAACTGTTGGACCAAGAGGCATGGGGTGCTACGTTAGTTTTGATCCACAAACAAACTACAGACCAATGGGCTGTCTCTAATTCAGAGAAATATCCAACATTTATAGTGATCCATTGACTTTGATGACGGAATCCCTCAGGACCGAATCCTAGGTGGACTACTAAATTGCATCTGGTGGCTAACGGTAACGTTAACGTTTTTGCCAAAAATATTTACCGGCGACGTCAGCTTCCCAAGGGTGTCGTCTATTTGCTGGAACATAAATTAGCACGCTAGCGTTAAAAGCTAATTTAACGCTAGTTGTAGTTAACGGTTAAAGTTAAAGAGATATCAAAACTAACAACGAAAAGTAGCTAGTTAGTCCGGACCATACTAAACTCTTGCAGCATACATCTTTGAATTTAAGTAGTTAAGTTATAACCTACTTAAATTGTAATACGGTGGATGTATGTTTAGGTTGGAAAGCAACAGGGATTTTGCAGTGTTGTGTTCGACAGTAGGTGCTCGCTGCGTATTGAGTCAGGTCGCTCTTGTCAGTGTTTGGATCAGACTATTCACTGGAAGGGGATTAATTTTACCACAATCTTGGAATATGGCTTGAAAAAACCGTATTGTAGACAACGTCAATTACACGGGTCAGGTGACCGACTACAAATAGCTGTCCACAGATTTGCTTTTAATACTTTTTTGAGAGTGTTAACTTGAATAACTGACTTTTAGAGAAATTATTATGCTTTGGTAGCAAATGAGAGATAGCCAAATCAGCATTTAAAAGGATTACTTTGCGACACGTCTTGCGTGTGTCTGGTCTGGCGTCTGTTTCATGGTGACTGACTACGTGTGAACATTATACCAGTATTGTAACATACTCTATAGTGATGAGTATGACCACTGACGTTGTGATTCACCCAGCCCCCTTTCCCTCGTTTGCCATTTTACTATATAACGAGCCTTTCTTGTGAATCGCAGTGTTTGGGAGATGTATTGAGATGTTTCTTGTCTCACTTTTTCAGATCTGTCTGTTGACGATGAACCTCATGACTTGTAACATTCACACCGTTTTCGAGGGGACAGCAAGGAGAATCATTTCTCTGGACTAAGTGAACACCTCTTATGTGGGAAACATGCCCTTGCCATTTGGCTTAAAACTCAAAAGGACTCGAAGGTATACTGTTTCAAGCAAGAGCTGTCTTGTCACTCGGATTCAGCTGCTCAATGGAGAGTTTGTTGAGTTTACACTTTCAGTGGAGAGCACCGGGCAGGAATGTTTGGAGGCAGTTGCTCAGAGACTTGAGTTAAGAGAGGTATGTATGTGTTTTCATGCAATACAAGTGCTGATTGTTCTCTCTGATAGACTTTTTGAGAGTCACCATAAGGACATGATTATCGTTTGGTCACATCCTTACTGGGAACTGATAAGCAAGACAACAGAAACCAAGATAACCAGTTTGTTATTGTTTACTCGTATAATATAGCCTCTCATAATCTCTGTCCTGCCTATGACAAGAATTTATTAATATGTCATTTGCGTCTGTGTGTGTAACCAACTCGTCACACAGAGTAGCAAACGTATAATGCATGTTTTTGAAAAGTTCATTCAAACAGAAGAGCCAGCTCTCACAGAGCATGAACAATACGGTCAAGAAAAAAAAAGTTCTGAGTCAGAATTGAACAATGTACTGAGCTCCATATCTGCATTTGATCACTATGGTCACATTGAACACCACCTGTTGGTCATGAGCTGAAAGAGATGCTGTCATTTCCAGTTGCACCTCAAATCAATAGTAGAGACTGCTGAATATACAGGCATTCTGGCCTAGGAACATGCACTATATGACAGTGTCTGTTATTTTGCTGCATAAAATACCAAGGCTTCATTTGTCATTGGTCTGGGTAGCACGGTTATTGACAGGCCTCCACCCTCATTTAGAGGTTTTGATGTATGCCGAGTAATGACCATATCATTTGATGTCACTAGGTTTTTTTTTTGTGCAATCATGTGGTTCTCGCTCAGTCTCTGGTAGAAAGGTCAAGCATGCTCTGTCACTTTAATTGATTTAGGAATGAGATTTTTTTTTTTTAATCAAGACTATTCCTGATATTTGTTTCAGTGATCGCACAACCAAAGTTAACTGTCCCACTTTAACCGCTGCTAATTGTGTCCTCTTCGTTGTTATAGCTTCAGGTCATTATTATTTCACATTGTTATAAAATAAAAACACTTGATTAGTGTTTACATAATGTTAACTCATAGTTGCTAACCAGTTATGTTGTTACTGTTATGTCGGCATGTTACTTTCTAGTTGTGGTTTGAGAGTGGCTGCAAATGACAATAGGTCTCTTTCAGCTGACTTGTCTTTGGTAAACAGCAAGCCTCTCGGGGTTACTTTTCTTACCAGTGTTCATTGTGAGATGTTCAGGCAATCACAGGACTGAGCAGAGAGTGCCAACAGCTTATAAATCTAGTTTTATAGGCTGCAATGGTTGAGTTTACATGTCCACGTAGGTTTTGAATGTTATGTAATGATCAGGAGAAGACCGACACGTATGTCCACTAAGTGACTAAACAGGAGACCTGTGTGATATTGATCTCAAGCAGTCCCATAATATTGTTCTAAAGTTTAATATGGAGTCTATGTTTTGTGTGCATTCCTTCTAGCTTACTTCAAATAGTTAAACCTAAATTGTATATAAGATGTACAAGTTGTCGTAGGATTTCCTTGATCACAGTGTGTTTCAGGTGTGATGTTTGTGCTTGCTTTCTTTGCTTGTTAGATAACATACTTCAGCCTGTGGTACTTCAACAAGCAGAACCAGCAGAGATGGATCGACTTGGAGAAGCCGTTGAAAAAGCAGCTGGACAAGTATGGGCTGGAGCCCACCGTTTACTTTGGAGTCGTGTTTTACATACCCAGCGTTACCCAACTGCAACAGGAGATCACAAGGTGATGTCCCATCAGTGATACGAGGTGTCTTAAGCTTAAGCTCAGTATGAAATGAGTACCAAGCGAAGTTTAGTGCAACCAAGTTTTATCTTTCTGTAAAGCGTTGGCCATGTTAAGGTGATTAAGCACCTGGCAGTTTTTTAGTGACGTCTTCTTACCTACATATCGTTTAATACTTAAATTCAAGCAGAGAGGTATTAAGTATTATTGTTTAAATATCTCATAAGTTATTTGAATACTTCTGCATTTGAGAAGGTTTGCTCTGTAATGACTTTTCAGCTATTTCTGCAAACCTGAACGAAGTTGTCATATTTGGTTGTTGGCTGCTTGTTCATTCTCCATTCATAAGTAACTCTCACTTTCTCCACAGATATCAGTATTACCTACAGCTGAAGAAGGATGTTCTGGAGGGCAGGATCTCATGCTCACTGGAACAAGCTATTCGTTTAGCTAGCCTGGCAGTGCAAGGTAATATGAATGTATGATACTAGCCGAGCAACAGAAACTTAATTTTGACATTTCTTGGCATAAATCATTCTGCAGTGACAGCTTTAAGTCCCAAGCAATGTAATTACTGATGCAATTACACTGAAATTGTCCATAAATTGTGATATCAGCTGCTGAAACACTAAACTTCCCCTCACTTCTACAAATGTATACTGAAAACATTAGAATTATTCGTAATGATTTTTGGACAGAAAGCTTGTGCCAGTTCAGTACGTTTAAGTCTGCACGTTTGCTTGTATTGGGGTGTAAAGTAAACTCCAATAAGCCTATTGATTTTAAAACGGTTACCTTTTTAATCTCAATCAGTGTAGTAGAAAAATAGTTTTTGCATCCAGAAGTAAGTTTCTTCTCAAAGCACAGCTAGAAAAAAAATTAGATTTTTAGGTTTGGAATTTCACAAATACAAAACCACATTATTTTTCCATACCCTTTGTCTTGTTTTAAGTATCTGCTGCTCACAGTAGTTTGTTTTAAACCTCAGTTCAATCGCTTATCCAAGGGTTTTTAAGAACATTTTCATGATTCTTGTAATATAAAGCACTTAACAAGCACTCCTTAACCTAAATCAGCCTATTAAAAGTGGACAGGGGTGTGTTTGTGTGTGAACGTGAACTGCCTTTGCGTGAGCTTTAGCCCTGACACGTCCTCCAACTTTTGCCCAGCCAGAAGAATCTCAAACGCTGCTGGCAAAGTTATATCAGGCACGGCAATTTACTGGCCTGGGTGTTGGCATAGCAGAGCCGCTGAGATCACTTACTGCTGCAGCCATGTTCAAATGACTGACCAGCATGCAATGTGTGCATTTCAAGAAAAGCTCTAAGAGGCTTCTTGCAAGTTCCCTTAAGATTTAGTCACTGCTCAAGTTGTCATGCGAACTTTGCATTTGTGCTGGTAAATGTGCCGTTCCTATTTTCTGTCCCTGGCTAGGGTATTTTGGAGTGAAGGTTAGTTGTAGCTTCTGAGCAGTGCTGATGCCTGGGATACCCAACATAGTTGTGAATGTTGCCAGCAGGCAGCCTGAAGCTGGTAACTGTTTTGGACTTCTACGTTCTCAGGCGCTGAAGCAATTCCCTTTCTTAACAAACAGGCCCCGTCTCTCCTAAAATTAGTACATCTTGTCATCATGCATTGCAGCGTTCCAAAAGGCATTACACCATTCTGCAATCCTTGAATGTCTATTTTGCCTTGTACTAAATGCAGAAATGGACATGTAATAGAGTTTATTCAGAGAGCAGTGTCATGCAGAGTATGCCTTGCTGTATTTACCCACTTATTGTCTTTTCTTTGTTCACAGCTGACTTTGGAGACTTCAATCGATATGATTCCCAGGATTTCCTCCAGAAGTTTGCTTTGTTCCCTATTGTAAGCATTTACATTTTTATGGTCAACATGTGAAATGAAAACCGTTGCCGCTGTCCTGTGCTCATTTGTGTTTTAATACCAGCATTGTATCAATCCTGATGCCGTCTTTACAGGACTGGATCCAGGATGAGCGAGTGCTGGAAGAGGCCACTCAGAAAGTAGCTCTTCATTATCAGTCTTTTAGGTGAGCATCAGCTGGCCTGTTCTGTGTGTGGATACACTGACACACAGCTTTGCATTTTGCACAGACAAACACAGTCATTTTGTATCTATCTAGGCAATCCGTAGATTCACATAGAATCTCTCTGTTGCCATATAGTTAGTACCTTTTTAAGTTTATGCGTTGCTTTGCTTTCTTAGTGTTCCTGTCTTGGTGTTTTATGTAGGTCAATGGGCTTTGACAATTGTTTCTGTGTGTTGTTGTTTATAGGGGTTTATCAGCCCCAGAGGCAGAGATGTTGTACATGCAGGAGGTGGAGAAAATGGAAGGCTATGGTCAGGAAAGCTACCAAGCTAAGGTAGGTTAACGAGGTCCAGCCTCAGAGCCTCAACAGCTCAAACGTCAAAGAAGCATGACGTTGTCTTACTATAATCTGAACTCGTTAACTGCATAATGTCTGTCCGGATTCTTTCACATAAAGGACTGTTCTGACACTCGTTATCCTCTGCTTTCATCTAAACAGGACAGTACAGGCACAGATGTTTCCATGGGCTCTTGCCTCGATGGCATCTTTGTCAAACATAAAAATGGCAGGCCGCTTCTTTTATTTAGGTAAGTCTAGAAATATTTGTTTGACTATTACAGCACTGCCTAAAAGTCCTGAAATATCATCTACTTCTAACTGTGAAGAATAAAAGCTTTGTCTGGTAAATTGTGACCCTGGGCAGTAATTCTATTGATTCAGACAACTCTGTCAGTATAGATTGAGTTTTGTGGCACAGCTCACAGCGATTCTTGGGTGAGGTTGTCTCCTGTAATGTTCCTTAATGCTTTCATGCTTTCTAGACCTGAATGTGGCTCAAGAGGAATGAGTCAGGTAGACTGTGATATTTACTGATAAGGATTGTGGGAGCATTATTTGTCCGTCTAGTGAGTAGTACATTCTTGACCTTGGCTGAACTCTTTGGACATACCATTATGAGCACTGTATACCTTTTTTAAAACATTTTTTTAAATGTATCGACTTCCACATATGTATGTTTTTTTATAATGTAGTGCCACAGTCTCTTGTTTTAAAATGCTGCAAGGTGCTGTGACCGTCATGACATCATGTGTTCTTTTCCCCTCTCTTTCTCTCTGCCACCGTGCTTTAAATGGCTGCGTAGGTGGAATGAAATTAACAACATGAGTCATAACAGGTCCTTCTTTGTCCTGGAGCTTGCCAACAGAGAGGAGAGTGTCCAGTTCCAGACCGTAAGTCTCTGCTTCTCTTCTCTACCCATCCCCTGGGACATTTCAGTCTCCTATTGGATTTAGCTAAATTACAAATTGCCATCGTCAGGGAGCCGATCTTCAGTTAGTCTAAACAATGCACATATGTTTGTGTGCGGGTGTGGCTGTAACTGCGGTTGTTTGGGTATGTTATGCATGTGTTGGTCATGAAGTCACATACCATTAGCCGAAACTCAAAGTAGAAAGGTATCTGAGGTCATACACAGGAACTACTTTGCTTGGAGATAACTAAGCAAACACCACGTCTGTACTATTTGTCTCACCATCGAATTATTTTTTCTTCTCCTTTTTTTTTTTTTTTTTTGTGTAGGAAGACATGGAAACCTCCAAATATGTGTGCCGGATGTGTCTGGCCAGACTCAAGTTTTATAAGATTAACAAGAGTAGCCTGTAAGTGTTTTTTTTATTTTCATTTTTTTTTTACATGTCTAGCCTAGTTCCTGTCTCTTTGTTCCTTGTCGTCTCGTGCATGTGTCTCCTCTTTGGTGTAGCCTCACTTCTATCCTCCTCTCTCTTCAGAGAGGAGTGTGACCCCCTGCCTTCTGAGGGCTCCCAGAAGTCCCTTCTCACTCTATCCTTTCCTCGCTTTCCATTGCTCTCTCGTCCCTTTCTGCCTTCTAATAAGGGGTGAGCAACACTATCAGCCCCGCCTACAGTATTATGGCTGTCCAGCTGGTGCCAACACCAATCCCTTCCTGATTGACTAGCCAACAATGCCCCAGCAAACAGGGTCTCTACAATGTATCTGAAATGGGCCTTGGGTTGTAAAACATCTGGACTTTTCATTCAATTAAAATAAATGAATATATTTGGTTTATTATTTATTTATTAGACCAGATTGGTCCAGAGAAAGAATAGCCTCTGTTTTGATTAAACTAAAGGGGATCATAATCAATTAAATAAATATTAAAATTCACAAAGATCATTATTGTCAGCACTATTTGTAAAGTAGAGATGAACACACCTCTGTTTTTACATTTTTGACTTTAAGGTCTTTTTAAATCTTCTCTTAAATCTGTTTTTCAGAATTCTCTCTTACAGTAGTTCATTTACTTTTGCTTTGATCAGATATTTCCAGATCTACATTTTCTAAATTATTTTTATTTAGCTTGTGTTCGGATTCACTTGTTAGTAAAAACATTTAACGCGGAGAAGTGGGCCGTGTTTTTGTTAAATGCAAGTCAATCAAAATTAAAAACCCATCGCACAACTCTTCTTAATTACCCCATGCTCGCTGACGTACTTTAGCAAAAATGTTGCACGGTAGAGAAGATTTGAGCGATGTGTTTTTAAGTTTGACGGATGTGACCTGGTCTGCACCTTGCTGTGTGCGTTTTCAAAGTTAAATATAAAAAAAAAAAAAGAGGTTGAAATAAGGTATTAGAAGAAGTATTATTAGTAGTTTGCTTAGCTCAACTTTTTTGTTTTCCCACCAGCCAAACGCAGCCTGCAGTGGTCAACCCAGTCAGAAGGAGATCCTCTACGAGAATATCTCTGGTAATGTCCGTGCTCTCTCCAAACAAACTTTTGCATTATATATTTTGTGTGCTTGCATATTTTCCTGATGATTTGTGGCTTGCATTGCAGCACATGGTGTATATTCCAGTCATTATTTAGGGGTGTGTCACCACATAGTTATATTTAGTTATTTGCTCTGTACAGTATTTAGATCATATGAGCAGTAACTGAATCCCTCTCTTGTTAATTTACAGCCAAAGCCTCAGGCCTACATGATGCCCCCTCCTCAAATGCACTACAATGGTCATTTCACAGAGCCTTACACATCATCACAAGGTAACTACTGTAGTATAGAGAGTGGCTTGCAACCAGGAAATTGAAAATGAGTGCATGGGATAACATTTGAAGTTATTGCACGATCCAAGTTTGTTTTGCACTGTGATTGCCTGCACTGTATTCAGCTACATTTAAATGTTTCATTGTTTTATAATTATAATCCATTGCCCATTTTGGATGTGTTGTTTATTTGCTCTCTCGCAGACAACCTGTACATGAACAATCAGAATGGTTATTACTACCACTCCCAGACCAGCCTGGACTGCTCTCCTCTGGAATACAACAGTGGAGGGCGTTTACGTAACGGCAGTGTGTACAGCGCCCACAGTACCAGCTCTCTAACTAATCCCCAGCACTACCATCAGCCCTCACCCATGTCCTCCAACCCCTCTATCACTAGCGATATCACCAGGCCGGACTATGTCCCTTCGCATCGCCACAGCGCTCTCATCCCACCTTCCTACCGTGCCACTCCTGATTATGAGACAGTGATGCGTCAGAAGAACCGGGGAGCAGGAGGAGGGATGCTTTCGTCTCAAGAGCACCGGCAGAGCCACTCCATGAGGAACCTGAACATTGGTAACTCGTACGCCTACAGCAGACCAGACCCTCTAGTTTACAGCCAGCCAGAGATCAGAGGAGAGCATGGCGGAGCAGCACAGCACCATCACTATCCCTTCCATCTGGGCTCCAGCTTCCACAGCCCCTCTCCATACCCCTACCCTACAGAGAGGAGGCCTGTAGTGGGGGCGGTTAGTGTCCCGGAGCTCACTAATGTCCAGTTACAACAGGCACAGGAGTATCCAGCCCCGAACATCATGAGAACACATGTGTACAGGCCACCTCCACCCTACCCATACGCCCACCCTCGGCCTGCTAACAGCACACCTGACCTGTCGCGCCACCTGTATGTCAGCAGTAGCAACCCAGACCTTATCATCACGCGGCGGGTGCATCACTCAGTCCAGACTTTCCAAGAGGACAGCCTGCCTGTTGCCCACTCTTTACAAGAGGTGTCGGAGCCTCTTTTCAGTGGACCCCCGCAGAGACACCCATACCACGCTCAGAAGCGGAACTCCATTGAGATTGCTGGATTAGCACACAGTCTCGAAGGGATGAGGGTCAAAGAGCGGACTGTGTCTTCCTCAGCAGCTGAAACTGCATCCCCCCCTCCGCCCCTGCGTGGCGGTCGCTCTCAGGGATCTCAGCTCAACGTGTTTTTGGAACGTACAAAGACGGAGGACAGGGGTGATGTGCAGTATGGACACAAAAAGTCCCTTTCAGATGCCACCATGCTGGTTCACAGTAGTGGTGACGAAGAGGAGTTTGAGGAGGACAACGGACGTCACACTCCACTTTCTCAGGATGCGATAGCAGCGACTGACCAGCCGTCACAACAGCATCGCAGCTTGACTTCTCTTTCTTCTCTGACGCCTCAGCAACAGACTCCCATAGAGCCGCCTCCTGCATATCCCATAGGCTCCGCCCTTGACCCCTCGATAACCAGCTCCTTGACTTACAACGTTCACCCCCTGATCCAGGAGGCTGAGCCCTTCTACCTGCTGTCAGATTTACGACAACCCAATATTATGCCTTCAGTTTCTGAGGGAGACCTGAGTGGCCAGGGCAAGCAGAAGAATAAAAAAGACTTCAAGAAGAGGCCTGTGTCCGATGTGCCTCCTGGGAAGAAAACAGTGGAAGGTTTGCCCCCTCCGGTGAGTCTTGTTCCCAATTACATTACACTTTTTTTTTTTAGCATAGTGCAGTAGTTGATAAACATTTTGAAAGTGAGAAATGGAGGTATTTCTCCATGCAACCTCCCATTATAAATATTATATTTGTTTTCTAGATGTTTGTCTTCAAATGGGCATGAAAGCGAGATTTAACAGCTAGTTAATGTTTTCAGCATGTTGAGCAGTTTCATTCTAATGTATTGCCAACACCTCACAACATTCAGTGACACACCAGCTTTATATTGCTGTGTAGTTGCACTTAATACCTCAGAGAACCCAGTCCCAAAAAGGCAAAAAAAACTGCTCCGAGTGTCAGTTTTCTATAATAGGGCTTTGTAGGCTCTTGTTTTTGTTCAAAGTAACACGACATGTCTATGCCTCATTTCAAGATCACATGACTATGCCTGTACAAAGTATTAAAGGTAGCTCCAGTGGCCAGTTTTGAATGACAGAAGCAAGCTCATGTTTTGAAAGAATGTAGTTAGACTACCTTGGGAAACCGGACAGGTGACATTCACTCGGCAAACCCAGAGAGGCTGTGCAGTCCCTCCCCTCTTGCGTGCTTACTCCCTCACTGCGAAACTCACAATCACTTTTTCTCTCTACTTCGTTGTCACACCAGGGCATGAAGAAAGGAGCTAGGTCGGAGGTGAAGAAGATGGGTCCTCTGAAGGTGGCTCACCTAAATGGCCTGTCTGTGTCGAGGCAGCCAATGCACGAAGATGTCAAGGATGAGCCAGAAAGAGCGTCTAATGACGAGAGGGTAGGACACTTAAGACTCTTTGTTTGTTTTTTTTTCAATGATTTGCTCCTTGACAGGCGGATTTTGTTATACAAAAACAAATGTAAATGTTTAGTTTGGGCAATAGAAACATATGAGATATGTGAGATTTGTTACATGTTGCTTGTGTATTGTATCTCTGGAAAAGAAGCTTGTCTCCAGGAGTTACTGGTTGTGTTGGTATTATTAACATCCTGGTAGGTGAGGCCTTGTTATGATGGATACATGAGTGAGAACATCTCATTATCATTATCATTATCATTAGCTCTTCAGCTTAAGTTACACGTCGTCTTTGTTAAAATGGATTTTTAGAAAATTGGTATCGGAAAAAGTAACGTCCAGGAACCAGTGTCAAAGTCAAGGTATCCGTACCGGTATGGATATCAAACGTTGTTTTCGAATCATACCCAGCCCTAGACACCAGTCACCACTGAAAACCTCTAATGGAAAGCACAACCCAATATTTCTACATTAATAGAAAGTAAAACTACAGTTATAGAAAGTAAAACTACAGTAATAGAAAGTAAAGCAAAAATGAGCCGTTGATCCCTCATAATAATGTCTTTACTTTAAAAATTAAAAATTTTAAGAACTTTATTTATCCCAAGGTAAATTGTTGTGCAACAGTTGCAATACACAGTAGGAGGCAGTATAAGATGCAAAATATTGCAGAAATATTTTCATTTTGTTTCTGAAAATGTGTCGTGCAAAGTGTCACTGCAGATTCAATTCTGACCAAAGATCGGGGAATTATACTGTACATCTCATACATTACTTTTGTATTTATAAAATCTTTTGCATTAAGGAAGTCAAAATGAGGTAAAGTTATTGATGAGTCACAACTGCACCATCCATGGCAGCGATGTACCATTTCCTTGTTTGTGTGTGTCTTAGTGTAAAGTGCTGGAGCAGCATATGGAGAGGGGAGAGCTTTTGAAAGAGTACGAGAGTATCCCAAAGCGTCGTCCAGCCGGGGAATGTACCATCGCCCTGCTGCCAGAGAGCGGAGACAAAAACCGCTTCCAGGACGTCCTGCCTTACGATGACACCCGAGTGGAGCTGGTTCCCACTAAAGAGAACAACACGGGATACATCAATGCATCGCATATTAGAGTAAGTTGTGCAGATCGGAATTTTATATTATATTATCATATTATCTCTTAACATGTAATAAAACACTGGCGAATGATTCCACCCATCTACTACACTGTGTCTATCGTCCAGCACACATCCAAACTCTTCTGGGGATTCCAGCTGCTCATGCAGGGGTGTTTATTCACATTCACTCTTTCATTATCAAGTCTCTGACACAACAGAAATAGTCTACTGCTTCTCCAGCACTGTTTTTAGAAGAATTACTGATGAGCTTCTGTGACTGGTGACTTTAAAAAGAACCTATTTCTTGTCTTAAATATTTGTCTCTGTTGACGTTGCAAATGGAGCTGCTAGCTGTGATGAAAGAACAATGTCGCACTCGATCTGACAATAAAGTATTACCGTCGCCTGTCTCATTAGATAACAGTAGGTGGGCAGGAGTGGAGCTACATAGCCACGCAGGGTCCACTGTCGAACACGTGTCCGGACTTTTGGCAGATGGTGTGGGAGCAGGGTGTCTCCATCATCGCCATGGTCACTGCTGAAGAGGTGCGTTGATCTCATATTTACGGCTTCACATTTGTTTTTCATTCCTCATTATTACCTACACTTAACATTTGTATGTCATCTGCATCCTGCAGGAGAGCGGCCGAGAAAAGAGCTTCCGTTATTGGCCCCGACTCGGCTCGCGACACAACACGGTGACGTACGGTCGCTTCAAGATCACAACGCGGTTCCGCACAGAGTCCGGCTGCTACGCTACCACGGGGCTGAAGATCAAACACCTCCTGACGGGCCAAGAGAGGACCGTCTGGCACCTGCAGTACACAGACTGGCCTGACCACGGGTGTCCTGAAGACTTCAAAGGCTTCCTCAGTGAGTGGCCTCTGTGTCCGTTTATCCTTTCATGGTCATCATGCTTTAATGGTCGGATATCTACCATTATATTTATTTACTTAATGTTTGTAAATAGGCTGCATTCCGCTGTCTGCATGAGTGTCTCCCGCAGATGCGTCATTGTTTCACTCGCAACCTGCCTCAAGAAAGTGTCGTAACAGTGATTAACCTCGATCCGTGTCTAGAACTATGCCGTGTTTGGGTCCTTGAATTTAGGGGAATTGGGTCTGAAAAATTGATGTTCAAGATGGTGTAGCAAGGTTTAAAAAAACTTGATTTTCATTGGGGGAGGTCCTTAAGCTACCGAAGCGCTGCGTCAAAACTGCTCTATGAATAAATGTGTATCTAATGAACTCTCTTTCACCTCTACCTTTCTCCAGCCTACCTGGAGGAGATCCAGTCTGTGAGGAGACACACAAACAGCATCAGTGACCCAAAGAACACCAACCTACCTGTGCTGGTGCACTGCAGTGCCGGAGTGGGACGGACTGGTGTGATCATCCTGTCGGAGATCATGATAGCCTGTCTGGAGCACAATGAGGTAACTTCCTCACTTAAAATAAAAGCTGTGCACTACAGCTTTTTCCAAGTTATGACCTCATCCGGTGCATATTTTCTTGGTTGCTGTTACTGTAACTTACTAAACGTCTGTCTTTTTTTCCAGACGCTGGATGTCCCAAAATTCCTTTTGAAGCTGCGTGGTCAGAGAATGATGATGGTTCAGACCCTGTCCCAGTACACCTTCATCTACAAGGTGATCATCCAGTACCTCCGCAACTCCAGGCTCATATGAGCACGTGTTTGTCTGGCTCGACTACGACCCTCAGTGTACGCCGTCATTACAGGTGATTGTAGGCTGGAGTTCGCTCCAGGTTTATGCCAAACTGCACTGTGATGATGCAGCTGCGTGCATCTGCTCACTGTAGCGCTCAGTATTGTGGTGGACCACGTTCGGTCAAGTATTGAATCAGGCAAGGCTGAAGGAATCAGTGTGGATATACAAGAAGGAAGCAATCCCACATGAAGGAACATAAAGACGTATGACCTGCCTCTAAACAGTATTATATATATTTTATTTTTTACATTACATTTTTGCTTAATAAAGCCCAGCACTTTTACAGTACTTTGCTGTACATAATGAACCAATGTTAAGCTGCATTTAAAAAAAAAAAAAAATCTTTACAATAGGTATGTATCAAAAAGTTGTATTTTTAATTTGACAAAGGTCACTTTTTAAATAAATATGTGTTGGATTGCTGTTTGCTAACTATTGGTTCTGATAATGAAGGACGTTTCTGTAGTAATGAACACAGAGTGGATAAAGCTCTGAAAATATCAGTTGTCTCGTGAAGGTTTCCTTATTTCCTGATTTTAACTTATCATGTGGCCTGTGGTGGTACAGACCGGGGTTTGTCCCGGTGTTTAACTTTAATAGCAACATAGATTTACATTCAACAGAATGATGCTAATGTTTAGCCCATGATTCGGCTGTGTTACTTGGTATGAGCGATTTTCATGTTTAAAAACAAAAGCCACAGTACCCACCAAACAAAATTCTCTGTGCAGAGAAAAAGAATGACAGAGCAGGCTTTTGAGTAGGGAATAAAACTGGATAATTAATTTTATACTCCTATTTTTCATTTTTTTTTTCTCAGTGCTGTATTTGAGCTAGATCAATATACTTTAAAAAATATTTTGTTAAGACAAAGTGCCTAAATATCTGCCTTAAAAGACTATTGTTGCATAATATGAAGGAATTTTTTCTCATTCATGTGATAAATTTAAGACATCCCTGAATGAAGTACAAGGGTTGCAAACAATAATAATCATAATTCTCAAATTTGGCTGATCCCATAAGTTGTGACAGTTGGGCTTTTTGTTTTATTGTTAAGTACATGGAAATTGGGAAAGTCTGACAGACCATCTCTTCAGTATTCTTCCTGCTGTTACAAATAGCCTCCTGACTATTGGTAAACACTTTCATTTCCCGCTGCAGCTATAATATTTACAGCCCAATTATGAAGTTCCCCTGTATCCAAGCAATGCTTCCAGGCATGGCAACGTTTACATGAAGTCAAATAATGTTTTAACGATGTTAATTTGAAATATTTTGCCTTTATCAATATAAAGAAGGCACAGACCTAATTTATAATGTGGCCAAAGTGATTTTTAAATCCCTCATTTGTCTTACGCTAAATGTTTGTGTTGTTGGTGTCAGACACGTGGGCAGTGATTTAACTTAACTGGAGAAACATTTATCTAAACTGATGTTGAGATGCCTTTTAAAGTGGATCTTTTTAAAGGCCCGTATGAATTTGCTTCAGGTTGTTTATTGGTTTTAAAATACTGATTGAGTCTTAGTGTGAAGACTGAAAAGAGTGATTTTGTGATGTTTTGTCCATGTACAGGTATGTTGTTCATAATGTAAAATTCTGCTTTTATGAATATTGGTTATTGTACAAACTGTATAAACTATCTATTGAAAAAAAAAAAAAAAAAAATGGTTGCCATTGGAAAAAAAAAAAGTGTAGAAAATCTTCAACCAAGAATATTTGGAAATAAAATTGTTTCTATTAAGTTGTTGATCCGCTGCTGTATTTGAGTTAACTACCATGCCACCTTGTGGTAGGAATTAGCCAGTGGCTCTCCATCTCTGGTCTCACAATTTCTGTAGGTCACATCAACATAAGAGTTTACATTACAAAGAGTTCTTTATTAAATAAATTCAGAATTGAAAAAGTATCACAGCTGGTACAGAATCTGCAAGGAAATAAGGAGATTTTTTTCAGTCTAATCTTCTGACTGTCCTCAACTCGATCTCCAACAGGTAGCAGTGGTTTCAGTCTTCAGGCTGCACACTGACGCCTCTTTAGTCAGAAAGATTTGTCTATTCTTAAATCCCTTTAACGTCTTAAAAAAAGGCAAAAATGTTTAGGGTAAAGAACTTGCATTTTATGCTTAGGGAAAAATGCATGTAGTGTGTTTGTCCATCTTTTCAGTGTTTCCCAGTGATACCGGAACCTGCAAGCTGTGTCCCAATTCCATACTACATGTATACTGTACATACTAATCTTTACAGTATCATATTTGGTTTTGCAGATTGTATGAAGGAAATCTACTTGACCAGTTTAAAATAAAAAGTCTGACTTACTTTTAGTTTGAATGTTTTACAGTTGTGAGCAGCTCGACCCTTTCTATTGTCCATTGCATTGTGGCAGAATAGGGTCCATCAACAGCACATTCAAAAAAATAAAGAAGTTTTAATTTTTTGTTAACACTGTTTAGTCAGTTTCACAGTATGAACACAATACATACTCAAAGCCGCCTTAGAATCTATATGAAATATGGATTTGGGACACAGTTACAGTATTGTGGCCCAATGCAGATATTGAATCATTTGTTCTTCTGCAAAACATTTACTTGTATTTTCACTTTAACACTGAGGAAATTAAAAAAGCAAAATAAAAAACACCAAGTAAAAAAATACTGTGAGCATCTAAAATCAGGAAGATTTACCCTCATAAGTGTTTTCTGACTCCTTAGAAAACAAAATAGAGTTAGTGTCAAACACGACATCCGGATCACTTGGAGGAAAAAAAACAAAAAAAACATGAGTGTCAGTAGAAATTAATACTGGTACCGTCCTCTCTTTCCACCATAACCTCCTTGGTTCCATCCACCTCCACCTCCTCCTCTCCAACTTCCTCCCCCTCTTCCACCACCACGGCCTCCCCAGCCACCACCGCGGCCTCCATCTTGTCTCTTTTGCCAGGGTGGCATCTCAGGAGGTGGGGCTTCTATCTCTGAGGGACGTCCTCCTCTGTCGGGGACTCTCCCCATCAGAATCTGTGGATAAGAGAAGACGACAAGAGAAAATGGTTGTGTCAGAAGAAAACAAACAAACATCGGATTGAGGTACGTTTATTGGGAAAGAGGAAAAGTTCTTCTGTACCTTGTTGACAGCGCAAGCAGTCTTCTCCCTGCTGGTGCCGCTGCTGGTCTTCACCACGTTGCAGAGGTCTTCTCTGGCTGCCAGCAGCTCGGCCATGTCCACTGTGGACTGCGGCCTCAGAGCGTGTCTCCTAGGCTGGTAGGCCCTCGCCATGCTGTCCACCTTTACCTAACAAACCAAAAGGCACATGGAGAAAGATAAAAATCAGCTTCTAATGAAAACCAAATTGCTTTCCAGTTATCAGCTATTGCATAATCAATTTCTCCCTCATAATTGTAATCAGTTTAGACTCCCCGTGATGGAGAAAAAAAGGGCGAAAACAGTGCGATTGTTATATAAACGTGCCTTGGCTCTGTCTGACCATCCAAATGACTGAACTGTGACGTCCAGCCGTTTGATCAGCATCCTGCGCCGACACTCGTACTCTGAAGACAGAGCTGTGTTTATGTTGTGCAACTTTTCCTGCAGAGATTAAAAGAAGAAAAAAAAATAAGGAATGAATCCAAAAAGGCGAGGTAAATTATAAAATTATAAAATTTCTTTTACATTGTACTAAAATCACACCCAGCAACTAATACACAATAGTTCATATGATGTGATTAATTTCAGTTAATCTACTTACCCATTGTTCACTGCATAGAGATTTCTTTAACACAGAGTTTCCTATGCAGCCATTTGGAAGATCTTTAAGTACTTTATCAACCTACAATGACACAGGGTTTGATAAAACACAAAAAGGAAAAACAATGAAACAGTCATCTAAAATGGCGCAATACAACACAGGAACAAGTGTAACTCTGTGTGCCTACAAGTCAAGTGTATTGGCCATTTAATTGACGATTTAAAAAAAAAAAAAAAAAAGGAGAGTCCCCACAGTTTTAGGAACATAGTGTTATCGTTCCTGCCCCTTAAAAACAAATACTTTTAAAATGGTAGAGATTATTGCAAGCAAGACGCATGGGAACATGGCCAGTTAACAGTAACAGTTAAGTAAACATTGCAAATAAATAAAAAATCAATATGAAACCCATTAGGGAAGCACAAGGATGCTCGCCACGGTTTTGAATATGTTTGCATGTTTTACAACGTTCAAACCAGAGCGTTAAAAGCATGCAAAACAACAAAAAACACTTTGTTGGCCTCGAGTTATACACGGGCAGGGTGACAAAAAGACTCACAGGGTAATTTGGGTGTCCCTGACATAAATGTACTTAAATGGTATTAAATAGTCCCACCTTGTCTTGGACCTGGGACAAAACTGCTGGTGCGTCCTGTCCTCTGGGCTCTGGAAGGTTCAGCGTTTCACAGATTGCCAGGAGCTCCTGACACACCGGACTCTCCTCTTGTTGTTTACTAGAGACTCCTCTGCTCTTCACGATATGAGCTGCTTGGAGCTCAGAGCTTAGAAACACTTCATAAAAAAAAAAAAAGAAAAAAAAGAGAGACACAAAAATCAAATTCTTAAAATGACTCACTGACCACACAGTTTGTAGCACAATGATGGGAATAAGTAGAACGATTTGATTACATACAGACACATTTGAGATGATCTTTTGCATTCCGCGCACTGCCCTTGAGAATGGCTGAAACGACTTCTTCATAAGGACAGTGCAACTCTTTAAGCAGACCACTCATCTCCAGCTGAAGGCTGTCCATGTCGTCTGGAGGGAGGACAGAGAGGAATCAGGTCGACTGTGAGCGATGAGACCACTTTAGAGCAACATCAGGTGTGAATGGATGTGGGCTCACCTGGACCGGAAGTAATGCTCTCCTCCAGATCACACAGCGGCTTTAACCTGGATGCCAGCCACCTGCACAGCTCCACATACTCAGGCGAGGACAGGCCTCCCTCTGCAGCTCCGAGCAGCGCCGTCTCCTCCAGCAGAGGACCGTCGTAGCTACGGACGGAGAGAGCGGAGAGTCAAAACAGGAGCCTGCAACCCCCAGATGTAAATTAGAAGTATTGTTTCAACCAGCTACTTTACGACTTGCTGACTAGCCACTATAAACAGAGACTGAGAACATAACGGGGACTGAGGTTATAGGCGAAGCTACCGCGCCATGCTAACAGTAAATTAGCTTACCCAAACTGCTCTAACGAGTCCAAAATGTCGCACTGCATCGCTGAATCCATGAGTTGTTTTTTTTTTTAACCTGTTATTTTACTGATAACATGACGGAATAACGGACACAACACTGTCAGCATATACAGGTTTTGCACCCATTCATTTCTGCGTCGCTCTTATTCCGCCTTGCTGTTCCGGTTACGTACGTGAGCCGGAGTGAAACGTGTGAAATCTGTGGTTCCGCCCCAGAACTAGTTAAATACTTACCAACATGGAAAACTACAATTTAAAAGTCAGAGTTTGACCCATATTTTAGCAATAAAATGTGTTTGATTTTCAAAAGTATTCATTGTGAAGAATGGCTCTGGTCAGAATGTGAAATTATTGATTGATTGTATAGAATGACACTTATTTATAGGTTGAAAATAATTCTCTAAAATACTCGTCTTGGATGCATTTTCTGTTGATACAAGGCAGAGTTCTTGAAAGGTTGACATTTTGAAAATGTTTTCCAGACACAAGCCATATTTTATGATTCCATCTCATGTTGAATGTAAAATACGAATCTGCAAACTAACAAGTACAGTTATGGTAAATGTAGTGCAGTCAAATAATATATTGTTGCCCTGTTAAATAAATGTCAGATCAAATGGAAATAGATAAAATGGTGCTGAGCATGATCTTAATTAGGTACTTGAGTAAACATACTTCTTCACAATTCAGCTGCAAACGCTTGTTTAAGTTTTCATTCAAGCTTCACCAACAACTATAGTTCATTAACACCACATAACACGCTGTATCTGGGTCGAACATATGAGGATGAGAAATGTGTTATAGGATGCAAATGGACTTTGGTTAGACTAAGTTGTTTCTCTGTTGTTACTTATGCCAATTACAATCCCATTCTCCTTAAACATAATCACCAGTACATATAACGTCTTGCCGCCTCCTCGAAGGCGCTGGAGAACGGGCTCCAACAAATGATTATTTTCAATATCAATTTATCTTTTTTTCGATTAACCATTATTAAATAGAGAAGAAACTGTCACAATTTCCTAGAGCCCAAGATTTCATCTTCAAATGTCCTGTTATGTCTGACCAACTATCCAAAACTTTAACATATCCATAAAACAGAGGAATAGCATATTATCACATTTAAGATGCTGGAACCAAATGTTTGGCATTTATGCTTGACAATTGCCTTAAACCCACACATTAATTGTTTATTAGAATTGTTGCCGATTCATTTTCTGTTTAAAGAGCCAATTGTTTCGACTGTACTTTTGGTTAAATATAGCTGTCTGGATTTTACACACATTAGTACTAGTATGTCTTTGAAATGCAGAAGTATAATTTACTGGAGTACTCGGTATTGACAGTTGATCGTCACATATTTACAAAAGAGGAATGTTATTTAAATATTCTCCTAACCACAGTAAACTTGACCATGTGCACTTGGTTTGTCTTCAAAAAACTCCACTCATTTTTATTCATTTTACATGGATGGATTGATTTAAAAAAATAAAAAAAAGAAACACAATGAAGCCTACACAGCAAAAGATTAAAACTCACCATTTTATTATGATAATGTTATTTGATATGTCAAATTACAAGTGTATGATGTAACATAAAAACAGTTACAAACATATGTATGCATATTTACATTATATATTTATGAAAAGTAACGAGCTACATCTGTATAAAGAAAATACAACTATGACATGAGTTATTGGGACTATAAATCATATACTTGGTATTCTCGAACCATGATAAGAAAAACCTAGTGTAGAAACCAATAGAACCGATAGATGTTAAATTATAAAATGGAAACTAGGATGGACGTGAGGCACTTTTTTGAGGTTGTCAGGATGTGAAAGCCGGTGGCATTAAGAAACTTCAAGAAAAAAAAAAAAAATAGATGCACAGGAAAGAAATATGCACAAAGAGAGTGAAAGAAAGAAAAAAAAGAAAGAAAACAGGCAGTGTTTACAGAATAGTTAAGAGTAGTACCATTTATACTGCAAGTTTCAAAACACAAATGTCTTCCACTATTTAGAACTAATCACATAAATGTTACATCAAGCGCTGTAAGATGAAAAAAAGCTTACATATAGTATCATCAGTGCACCAAAGCATCGGAGAATTGAAACATAACCACTCAACTGCTGTGAAAAGTAACCTTTTTAAAACAATACACTGAAGAGAAACAGGTTTATATAGCTTTTTTCTTTTTTTAATCTACACAATGTCAAGAATGTACACTTGTATGCATTCCCAAAGATATGCACAATTTCCAAGATTGAAAGAGGATAAAAGACTAGCAGCAAAGTGGTTAAAACTGAAGTCTTATATAATGCAGGTCAAAAAAATATATATATTAAAGCAGACAGACACATGTTGCATATATAATACAGTACATGACAGGAAGTTGCACTGTGCTGGTTAATGCAGAATGAGAAGTGTTATTTCAGCATTCTCTACACTTTGTATAAATGCACGTCCTACATTTTGCTTCTCAGCCAGCAAGTTTTAATCAGGTTCATCAAACCTTGGTTCAGCTTGCAATAATGCAGGGCAATCCAATTACAATGGGAGAATATGACACAACCAAACATTTGGTTACACACCAACCCGGCACGCACGCAGCCAGCACACTGAAAACCAACATACACACACACAGTCACACACACACACACACAGTCACACACACACACACACACACACACACTCGTGGGCACACAGGAACGCACGTATATAGTAACACTCGCGCACCCACACACATGCACAAGTGTCCACTTCATCACACAGAGCAATCAAACATTTAAAAACTCACTGTCATGGTTATATGCTGTTGGAGAATTAAGGTTTAACAGTCGTTCATAGCTGATTTCCTCTGTCAACGCAATAAAATTAGTGATTGTATCTAGCAGCTTTATATGTATGTATGTATATATATATATTTATGTATCAAACTTTTGAAACAAGTGGACTGCCACTACTGTACCGTGTTAGCACTATCCTTCCTTCTACCGTACAAAACTAGAGAGAAACTCTATTAGAAGCTCAATAGTCATTTCCATCACAAACGCCCTCTACTTTTCAATGTGAAATAATACTAAAAGGTGACCTATGTACATAATGCTGTCAATTGAAGCTACAGTATATGCTGACAGCAACGATAAATACAGCTCTATCTTTAAAATTTCAAAGACAAAAAAAGCTGGGATTATTATCAGAACTTAAATATAGTGTTAAGTATTTACAGGTTGTTTGGAGTTTGGTACCAGGGGTTGGTCATCGATATCTATATATATATCTATGTATATATCCATATATATATAGATATATATATATCTATATATAGATATATATATATATATCTATATATAGATATATATATATAGATATATATATATATCTATATATATATATCTATATATATATATATATAGATATATATATAGCGTTAAAGTATCCTATCCCATCACTGACTCAGCCTGCAGAGAGGTCAATGTGTTTCCCACGTTAGAAAGTTTGCATAGAAAGTAAAGGGAGCGTTAGTCGGGGCGGAATTAGGAAAATAAATCTTTCTCCTGTAATCCAGTCTTGGCGAGACTGAGGTGCCACTATATTATTTTTTTAACCAGGAGTGACAGGAAGTGAGAGGAGATGCATATCTGTTAGCAACAGCACATGGATGTTGTGCCAAATCTGCTGTTAAACACTAAGGGGAATTACAATTAGCACTAATTTCAAACATGCTAATGCCTTAGTTAGTTATAATTTCCACAGTTATTGCAGCCAGACTTCCAAGCTGAACTGTTATTACTGTTGGGAGTTTGTTGTTGTTCAGACTAGTTTGAGTCAACAATGGTTTTGTGACCAGACATGTTCAATTTATGACTGTTCTTCTCTTTTGTGTGGCAAATGGGATTCAAACACAACTGGACTCCCTGTTTCCCAAAATATCTTAAAGAAGTTTGACATTTTGTGAATTGGGCTTATTTCCTCTCTTTTCTGAGAGTTAGATAAGAAGATCGATACCACTCTCATATCTAGCTATTAAATATGAAGCCAACAGCTGCTTCACTTAGCTTAGCATAAAGACTGCAAACAGGGGGAAATGGCTAACCTGGCTCTGTCCAAAGGTAACAACATTCTCATACCAGCACCACTAAAGATCACTAATTAACACATTATATCTTGTTAATGTAATCTGTACAGAAAACAAAGTGTAAGAATGACTAATTGCGGTTTTAAGGAGGGGTTATGTGTGGGACTATTTCTTGGCCAGGCACACTAACCTCATGGTGACAACAGGACTCCAGGTCGTCACTGTGTCCATCCAAGAAATAGTCCCACCCATGTCCCGCAGTAAAACCACAAATTGTAATTTTTACACTTTAGTTTTTGAACAAATGAGATATAACATGTTTATCAGTGAACTTTACAAGTGCTGTTAGACGGAGTGTGTTACATTTGGACAGAGCCATGTTAACCGTTTCCCCGTTTCTATGCTAAGCTAAGCGCCCGCTAGCTCCAGTTTAACACAAGAGAGACACAGGTAGACACTTGAATCGATCTTCTCGTCTAACCTTCGGAAAAAGAAAGCAGATAAGTGAATTTTTCAAAATGTCGAACTGTTCCTTTAACAGTCTGATCGTCTCTTTGTTCAATAGACAAAGATGCTTCGGGAAACAGGACGCTGTTACAAGTCAAAGCCTCAATCACATAGTCAGTGGTGACGTTACATGACACCAATTCAACAGTGCATATGAAGACCTATGCACACACACACATACACATACATAACACCTGTATGTTTTTTTTTTTTTTTGTTTTTTTTTTTTTTTAAATAGCTAAGATACTCAGCATTCCTGAAACAATGCATTCATTCATCCAGGGCCTGTTAAATGAAGACGTACGGAAGGAGTGGACTTCTGAGGAACAAAGAAATACTACATTTACACAGGATATGAGGGGGAAATAAAAGAAAAGCAAAAAGAAAAACTGATTCATGGGACAAACATGGAAATTTGGAGAGGGTGCTGCAACCAAAGCTTGGAGAGCAGTGCTTTCAGGAGGGTTTTCCCCAATGCTAAATTCAATGTTAAATTAGTCAAATATATGTACAGACTAATTTTTTTTAATCTGAGGGATTCTAAATAAAAGAATAACCTAATTTAAGTGCCTCATCATTTAACCAAGGAGCACTGTAACCCCTTTACTCACCGAAACAAAACTTGCTGGTTGAGCAACATTTCAGCCTTTGTTTAAAAAATAATTATAAAATGAGCAGGAAAATAACAAATAAGAAACAAAAACACCAATTTTACCACAGCAGTAAATAACTGGACTAAAACTGAAATTCACTGGAGTAAATGGAATAGTCATGTATTGGCTTCAATTTAAATGGTTCAAGAAGTTCTAATGCTATTTTCATGACGTGGAAAAAAACTATTTTGGGGAACTCGGCATGGTAAAGTCATTACCATTTTTTCCCTTCTAATCATGGAATCGATCCCTTTATTTTGGAATGCAATCAAATGGTCTCAATCACCTCGGGAAAGCAAGGTTATCATTTTAACATCTTCTTAATGAATGTCAAAAGCCATACCAAGCTGTACCTTCAAAAACAAGATGTCACCTTTTGATTTTTTCCAGCATTCGATGGAAAGGAAAACAAGGAATTGGCCATACATCCACCACAGCAACATCTCTTAAATGTTAAAATTACACTACATATGGTGGTTAATGTACCACAAGAATTTAAGAGGGTTACCTTTACTCGGGGGGAATACCATTTCTAGTGCACTTTTCTCTGTCTAGTAATTACATTGTCAGCAAATGCTTAAGCCATGAAGGAAAGGCCACTGTTACCCAACTGTAAATTCACAAAAAAGCAAGAACATATCCCTTTTAGCATACTCAAACAGCAAGTATTTTTTCTGAACGCAGAATAGTTTTGTTTTCTTTTTTTGTCATTAAGTTGTCGCTCTCTGTACAAAAGACAATTTCCTTCATAAAGTTACACATTTCTTGTAGTAGAGTTCTGACATTTGTGGCCTGGCTTTGTCAATGCATGAGTGTGAATGTAAGAGATAGATGTGTGTGTGTGTGTGTGTGTGTGTGTGTGTGTGTGTGTGTACAGGTGTGTTTAGTAACATCTCCAAGTCTATTAATCTTGACGCTGCCTCCTGCTCTTCTCCTCAGATTAAGCTCCTGAACTTAGCTTGATGCTCAGAGCTCCCACAAAGCATATGGTTTGTCCTCCACTGCTGCTTGTCGGCGACAAACACAAACTGAAATCTCCAAAAGCCCTCAGAGCTGGGGATCAACAACATATCACCCCGTCTGAGAGGGGAATGAAAAAACGATGCCGGCTTTTAATTTTCCGCTTTTATCCACTTCCTGTGTTAGCTAGCTTTGAGGGTGTCCCAGAGTCCATTGTCGGGTCACCCCGCGGCCTTGTGCTTGCCCCCACAGCAGCGGCAGGCCTCGCCACAGTGGTGGCAGGCGCGCAGAGGCAGGTAGCAGCACATGCAGGGCGCGATGAAGGAGAGCGCCACCAGGGCCAGCCAGCGCAGGCAGAACTGCTCATCAGATGTGTCACATGAGCAGGGGTCTGAGAAGTCGCCCTCGGAGTCGGACATGCAGTGGTACAGCATGCTCTCGGCGCACAGCATGCAGCTGACTTTGTAGATGCACTGCTTGATCGGGTCGGGGGCGTCTTGGCACTGCCCCCGCCAGTTGTCTTCGTGGTTGAACATCTCCCGACAGTAGATGCAGCGCGAACGCTCGCCGTCTTCTCGCCGCCGTCGGCCCTTCTTGGACTTGAGCAATGGCGAGGGCTGAGTCTTGATGGCCGTGTCCTTGCCCAGACCCAGACCCATACCTGTTCCAATGCCCATACCAGGGCCAGAGTGGGAGTCCCCACACGGGCCATCGGGAAAGAGGTACTCGCACTTCTTACTGTCCAATTTGTGGAAGGCGGTGGGGAAGTCCATGTCCTCGCGGTCGGCCTCCTGTTTCCACATGACAGGGTGGCGGTAGTCCTCATAGCCGCGGATGAGCACGTCTTTGCGTGGGTTGATGCGAACGATCTCCTCTTCGTCCATGTGAAAACTGACATGACGAGTCGACTTAAAGGAGACCTTAAAAAGAGGAGAAATTGAGAATCAGTTGGATCGCTAAACAACAGTTAAATACTTGCACTCAAGAATCCACATTTTTGTAACAATCAGATGTCATTTTGAGAAACTTATAATTTGACTTCTGGAAATGTGACTGGTTGTGTGTGGAGGAGAGGCACACCTGTGGAGGCAGGTAGCGGCGGTTGCTGGAAGGGAACTCGTCGAAGGGTTGGGCGCGGACGTAGCAGCCCCTGAATGGCTCGGTGGAGACGACGTTGTTCAGAGGAGAGAAGGGCTCTTTCATTGGGGTACAGATGGAGGGAGGCTCATCACACACCTGGAGAAATACAGAAAAAAAATAAATCAAGTAAGTTTAATAGATAGTGTGTGAAAAGGAAATTGAAGAGAAACTGAAATACATCTATGTTTCCCCTCAGAAGGACGCGCGTACAAGAAAGACAAAACAATCGATTCATTGGTTATTTAACACTTACAATAAGAATAGGTTGAAGCCCTTTACATATATTATTCTCACATCAACTCTCAAAAGCACTGATGCTTTTCTTGACCACAGCTGTTTTGACTCGGGGTGTGTAGGCTGTGTGTGTTCCACTTGTGACCACCAGAGGGCATCCTGTGCCCACGCTTGGCCAAATGACCGTGCTGTGTGGTGATGACTCAAGGCCCTTCTGTTAAGAACTCTGAGTTCCTATCAGCCTTGCATGTGTTCCCACAAACATTTTAACTGATGCAAAATCTACAAACACAGGCCTAAAAAAAAAAAAAAAAAAAAAAAAAAAAAAAAAAAAAGAGGCACTTGAAACATGCAACAAAAGAGAAATGTTGGAAACCATGCGAGGCAGAGAGAAGGCGAGCGAATATTCCTTCCACCTCACGCCAAACAATCTCACAATTACACGAGGGAAGCTCACTGTT
>CALSCE010010956.1:12107617-12121296 GCA_943593645.1 Bovichtus variegatus
AGAGAAGAGAAGAGAAGAGAAGAGAAGAGAAGAGAAGAGAAGAGAAGGCGTGATGGGGGAGCACGTGCAGACCAGGCAGGCCTGGGCCTCGAGGCCGGCTGCTCCAGTGTGTGGTGGAGAAGAGGGATCCTGGGACAACCATTTCCTAAGTTGACAAAGTGACCGTTTGTCTGCTGCTCCGGCCCATGGCTCACTGGGCTCCAGCATGCCATCATGCTTTGCTCCTGTCTCAGCCTTTGGCTTCCTACCCCAGAGGGGAGTGGTGGAGGGGACGGGAGGGGAGGGCATGGGGTATGAGGGGGGTATTGAAAGAAAGACAGGAGGGTGAGAAGAAGGGACGGAGGAGAAGGAAGAGGAGGAGTGCAGGAGGAGAGGAGAGAGAGAAAGGATGTGGCCTGAGCCCTGGGTGCTCGCCAAGTCACCCTCCCTTTCCTCCGCTCCGTCTCCCCCTTCTACCCAACCCCTCCCCGGCTGCCTCTCTCTACACAATGGCCGCTTCTCTGCTGAAATTTCACGTTATTGGATCCCGGGCCTGGAGTTTTGTCCTCCCACAATGTCCAGGCAGCGGAGCATGCTGCAGGGGAGACACACTCTGCAAGCTAAAAGCTGGAAAACCATTCCTCCTTTCATTAGCATCAGAAAAGGGGAGAAAAGCCCCCCCCCCCCTCTACCTCTTTTTTTCCATCGCCCCTTTTCCTCCCCATCTCTCCCCTGTATCAAAACCGGAGGAAGGCTGTCAAGCTCGGTCAAGCTCCACTAGACCACTTTGGTTTGTAGGACTTTTGAGGGGGGGGGGAATCATTAAAATATCATTGGGAAAATAAACACAAGCTACTTATCCCAATCCGATTCCATAGATTATCCTCCAAAGGGAAAGCAATCACTAGGAAAGTAGAGGGCGGAAAGGGAAGATGTCGTGAAAAGCTACTCTGGGTGTGACTCATTATCTATTCTTACTAAAAAAATGTGTGGCTATCTTCAACAGCTGTTATCTAAGAGAAAAAAATGCTACTTTTACATTTCCTTAACAGCTTTAGTCTTACCTAAAATGCAAGAAGTCTTAATGTATTCAGTGTAGATCAACTTGCCTAAAGATCTACACGAGTCCAAGGCTTAAAGATATAATGTAGCAGAAAAATATGTAATATTTGAATGCAAGAATTTATAAAAAAAATGTAATCCACCACAAACAAAAATCTAGAGTAACAAACTTGGAGCTGAAGTTGTAAGAGGATAAAGTGGAACAGTTTCCTTCACTGTGATCACGCCTCATTGAAGAAATAAATAACATGCAATCTGGGACTCGACCGTCGATTCCAGCAGTGCATCTAATCTGAACGGTGCAAACTAGCCGGCCAATTAGCCACGGTTCAAATCCCCTAAATAACCAGTGGCAAACTCAAGGGCACGGACATACTCAAAACAAACACCAACATGACCCAACAAGGATGCAGTGCAAATTATGACACAAGGCCAGAACAAGACACTTTTGAAGGGGCTGTCGGTTAGCCATTAATAAAACAGAACTAATAATGGGACAATGCCTACAGAAACACCAACAGGCAGCCAGCATCACAAGCCTGCTACATTAGCTGCAGTGAAAACTAATACGTTGGCTATAGAAAGAGAAGTGAAAGAGAAATTTGCCCTATCTCCTCTCAACACCTCAGGCTGCTGGTGAGTCATCTCCCTCACAAGAACATTCAGCTTAGCTACCAACTGACTCAGGAAAAAAAAAAACAGAACAAGCCTACTCTGCTGCTGCACCACACAGTGAATCTACACTTCAAATTTACCACCATCCTTTCACAGAAATGCCACCTAATATGACGGCAAATGAACTGATCATATTCACGTCTGGTAACATCTGTTACAGACAGCAGTTAGTGGGTCAAATTAGCCTGTAACCCAAACCAAAGATAGACCTAAAACAGCAAATGAATGTCAAAACTGCTCACTCAGACAGCGTTGCTAACATTGATTTTCTAACCAACCCCTCTATTACTGGATCGGGCCTGCAACCCCAACAACATTGTTCTAGGTGCCGTTGCACCGTGGCACTATAAATCACTAGAATCCCATGTGTATCAAATGCCAAAAAACTATTCTCGAACATCAATCTAAGCCACATATTGAGATGATCTTAATTTGAACCGCAAGCATTTGGAAAATTAAAACCTTGCGCTTGCCATTACCAAAAAGAAAAAAGAAGAACCGCACATTTCGACTGCTGCGTCTCTGGTCTTCTTTGATGTGAGAGTAGTCCCCAGGGACCCTAAGCGTCTACTCGTCATAGTTACTCTGAAACCAAGGGGGAAGCGGAGGGAACGAGGCAGAGGTCTAGCTGTGGGAGAAACCATCAATAAACCACCAAACCATGATGATGGCCCATGGATGTTAAGATAAACTGCTATGACAAGTTGTAAACTATCACAGCATCCCCTGTTGTTGGGAATAACATAACATTATTATCGTATGAGAAACCAACCTATTAGTTCATCTTGAAAATCAATTAGATTCACATTCAATCAGCTTTCCATACAACCCCTACCTCGAAGATTTGTAGGAATCAAGAAACATGTTTGCCATGCAATAAAAGCATGTTCCAAGTTCTAAATGAAGCCACCATCACACATCTTATCAAAAGTTACTTAGCAGATAAAAATATATGTTATTACAGGCCTCCAATATTAATCATATTCGAATACTTGACTCAATAATTGATTTATTTGACAACATAAAGCTATGATTGCTTAAATTCGCTCAACCAGGATCCAGGCCTATCTTTCCCAGAAACACATGCCAAATGTTCCCAGAGAAATAAACACACAAGAGTGTGTGTGTGCACCAACGCACACACAGAAACCCCTTCCTGTTTTCAAAGTGTTTGGAAACTCAATCAAAGACACAAGGTTTAGGATTTACATCTGTGCCCTTTTATGTCTGTGGCCTTGCAGGAAAGAACCATCTCAGCCCAGCTGCAGCAAAGAACTCACAACAAGGCCCAGCCTTCATGCTCCCGCATGCAGCACAACTGAAAACAATATCCACAATTCAGACACTTAGTGCTAAAAGCACTTCTTAGAGGCATTGAGATATGGTCTGTGAACATCAGAGGCCCTGCTTGACAAAAAAAAATAGAGACAAGCCCTGCTATCAGGATGTTGTGATCGAGACACAAAAGAATCTAAAGTTTTTTAGAGTAGCCCTACATACACAACATAAGTCCACACCAGGTCTTTGTCTTGAAAATAAGCAATTTAGTTTGAAATACGCTCTGAATACACTGCTGACATTTACGCCATTTATGCTTGCTCCTAAAATACTTGAAGAGGAAATGAAAATTATAAGAGGGAAGTGGTTGGGTTTAAAATACACAGAATCCAGGCCTAAATCTGGCCATGGGAATGGAACAGTCCACCACTATACAAGGCCTGTTCAGCTTGTTGGCTTGTCTCAGTTACAGACAGTCCAAGCCCTCTGGTTATACAGAGGATCATTGTCATTAATCACACAAACAATACGACAGCTTCTAATAGAACAAGCAGACACTGGGGCATAAATATTCTGTACGTAAAATAACTTTTAGGATTGTGCAACTTTTCACCTTTCACCTCAGATTTAAATGCAGACACTTTTATTCCTACAACAGCCTGTATGTATATCTTAGACATTCACCGAAATATAATGAGATGTGAGAACATATACCTAGCAACCAGTAAAGTAAAATGCTGTTACAAGTCCCTGTATGTGTATCCGTCAAAGAACACATTTCTCTGTAAGCCACCATAGTCACAAGCGACACTTCCCCAAAAGAATACAGAAGCAAAACCAAAGATGTGTTCAGCTCAGCAGGCTTTGTCAAATGTAAGTTAATGTCTATAGTTAAGACTGGGCCAGCTAGTAAAGCTAAGTGTTCATGGAGGTCGGCAATAACCCCAAATAATACCATCTATAAAAAAAGGGTCCAGGAAATTATTTAGCTTAACATAAGGGCCACAGGATATAGGCAATTACCCAGGCCATAAAGCACTAGCCCTAACAGCTGAAGTAGCTGTCTCCCTTTGTCGTTTCAGGACATGATGGGGGCTGTTTAGGAGGAATGTGTTTGGAAAGCTCTGCAACAGGAATGGGAGTGCAAAACAGCCCTCAGGTGATAAGATCACGACACCCACATTGGCAGATAAAACGCTGAGCTGTCAAATCAATCACACAGATAGGAAGAGGACACAGAGAGAGGAATCACCTGACTGGCAACAGACAATACCACAGAACTGCAGGAATCTAAAACAATGAGGCCATACTCTGGCCTACACACGTTCAGTGGAACATAGAGGCAACTGACCTTCACTGATAAAAATGGATGATTTTAGCTTAGCAAGGGCATAAGATGTAATGTGTAAAAACAAGCTATTCACATGTATACATTGATTGTGTAAAAGGGAGTATCTACAGTAAACAGATAAAAAGGTACTAGTACAGTGCACCGCAACAGACTAATGCCTTGGTTGAGATAAATATTTTAGATAAGCGTTACATTCAGCAGAGACGCTGCTTGCACTATATAAATCTCCAACTTCTCCCAGCATGACCATAGTCCTTGACTGAAAAAAATCACACCAACAACACACCCCGGAGCAGACGCAAACCAAAATCTGACGGGGTTTTATGTGCCTTCTCGTCATTTCAGCCTTGTGAACATAGTTGCACCAAGGCCAAGTAACATGTTCTCAGCAAAGGGTGTGCTGTGTGTACACCAGCTCGGCTTACCACCCATCATTTAGACAAAACCACTTCAGGACTATCTCGTCACACTTTTTTGGGGGAGATTTTCAAATGAAATGTTCACGATGCAAACTGCAAGAGAACAAACACATTTTCCTTCCTTCTTACATTAGTACACAGAAGCATAACGTAAAAAATATATAACCAGGATTTATAAACAAAAAAAAAAGGAAATGTTCATCTACTAAAGATTTTGAAAGTGACTCATCAAAGATGTCAAAATAATCTTGTCAATGGAAGAGAGCACAATGTCACAATGTAAAAAAGGAACACACATCTGCACATTTTGATTGACGCAAAAATAAGTCAAAATTCAACAAAAGATATCAGATTTTTTTGTGAATAGCTGCATCATTAGAAAGAGCATATTAGGGTGACTCTCTTCAGCAAAAATAAACAATTTAGGCAACTACAACTAGCCCTGTATTCTGTTCATTTCAACATTATGAATCATACAACAGTCAGAAAGGTGGTGGAATCATAGCAACAATGTTTGGATCACTTCGCCATCTTAGCTGCTGCCATCATGCAGTGTGGCACAAACCCAGCTTATACTGTATGTTGCACACTACTGATGATCTGTAGCCTATGGCAGTGGTTCCCACGTGGGGCCCTGGGGGCCCTGAGGAGTCCCTGAGGTTCCAGAAAATTCAGGAAAGACTTAATTTTACTGTAATTTCTCTCACCAAGGTTAACAGGATGACATTTTTTTTTTCAGATGACAGAGATTTCCCCTTTACCACTAGCATCAAACATGCTAGGTTATTACAATGTACGATAAATCATTACTAATTACAAAAATCAGTTTACATTAATTTCACTAATACAATGTGTAGTTAACTAATGGTGAATTATAATCTATTTGGTGTGGCTTGATATGAGGAGAATTAACTCCATGACATATGTTACATAAAACAAAAGTAGTGTAGTTCAAGGACAAAGCCCCACACATTAAATCAATCAACCTCATTTAGGCCACATAGATTGAATGGGGGGAGAGGGGGGGGGGGGGGGGGGGGGGGGTGATGGGGGTGCTTCGAACATTAAACCATGACACTGTAAATGTCTGAAAAGGGGCATATGACTTCCTCTGTGACAAATACATTATCAAAGAAAATCCTCTGAGATAGTGAAGAAGCGTCGGTGAAATAAAACACGCGTGTAAAATAAACGGCGAAGAGACGAGCACTGGTGTTTATGTGTTATGCATTGTACAGTAAATGCAGGAAATGTGATCATTGTGTGATCGTCGGTGCAATGCGAAACAGTGTACAGTACTGTGAATGGGCAGGCAGGTACTTTATGAATGGAGGGGATCATGTGACCGCAGCACCTCCCGGAGCAGATATTTCTCACTGACTGTCAACAAGCGCACACAAGGGATCAGCCCAGTAAAACAATAGCAAAATGCGACTTGAAATGGGCGCAACGTGTACAAAAACACTCCGTGTGCATACTACAAGCGATCCCCGTGCGTTGTGGGCATTTGGATGTGAATGTGACGGCTTTTTAACGCGTTTTTATGAATGGAGATTGTGATATGTAAATGAGTGTGATTGAGAAAAAAAAATGGCATCTTCAGCTTTTCAACGTTGACATTGCCGCAATCGACTCGAAGGGTTTTTTTTATCAAAGAAAGGCTGGACTGAAATGCAAAACATGATGTGCACGATGTTAATCGATGATTATGTTCCGAAATCATGGCGGACAACAGTTAGATACAGATCTAGATTGTCAATATAACGCTTTCTGATTATGATGTAACGCTACTGGGCAGACATGTATATAAAATCATATTTAGACTGGATTATTACAGTGTACATATATATATATATATAACGAGTCATCCCTCATAAACTGTCGTATAACTGCCTAATCTATAAAGCCATAATAAATATCCTGGGCATATCATTTTCCTGTTAAATAAATGATGTGCAGGCAACCATTAATATGTCTATACATCCTGTGGTCTAATAGGAATCATCACAACATACACGTTGTATATGAGCGAAATTATTAAGAATGAGATGGATTTTTTTTTTTTTTTTACAATGGGCCTATGCCACTGCTTGTCAGAGACACTGTTCTAGTAAAACTCATGTAATCCACAGTGTAGCTTTCTATGAACCTACATAACTATCCAAACAAAAAGATAATAAGTCTGCGCTTATTATTGTTAATACTAGTAAAGTAAGGTGATGAAATACCAGCGTCGCTCGGTTAGAAATGTCATTGGGAACTGGTAGTGCATAGCTCGTCGGGTAAAGCGTGTATTAATATCTAAAGATATGTAAGTACTTATTGTTGCAGCTGTATGTTGTATATGTAAATGGAGACTATGTATAAACAGTACTCACTCGTTGTTTGGATTTGTTGAATCTTCACTCATTTTTTCCTCACGGGGATCCAAATCCTAGCAATAGCATCGACGACGCAGTGACGGCGGGATAAAATACCACAAATATCACCATTTTCCTTCACATATAGAAATTACCCCCTATTTTGGATAGTAAGTAAATGATGTACAATGGGGCATGCCTAACTAAGCGTCCCTTTGAGAGCCAAGAGGAGCTAGCTTAACGCTAGCTTTGCTGCCTGAAACTAACGTTAAATCGCGAGGAGGAATGACAACCGTTGATTCATTTTATCCTCCCTGGAAGTAAAATCCGACCACAACAAATGGGCCATCGGGATCATCCTCTTCAACAAACACAGTTCCCCGCTTTGCAAAAAAATGTGAATAGATCCTCAAAAAATGTAGAAATTGTTGTAGACTGTAACGTTTGGCAGGTTATTTATGGCTGGCTGTCGAGCATCCATTCGCCAACTTCAGGTCCAGGACAACACTTGAAAAAGCGCTGTGGAGCGTTGCTCCGTCAACGTGTCCGAGTAATTTGCAGTAAAGGCATCCAAAGCCAAAAAAAAAAGGTTTAACTGTTTTCAATATTAATACTGACGCGTAAAGTGAAAGCATCTAGACTTGAAATTTCCTTCAGAAGTTGGTGGACATCTGCTTTAATCGAACTCCATTTTCAACTCGGGGGGAATGAAACATCGGAAAACTGGGCGGATGTGTCGACCCTCGCTTGAGAAAATTAGATCCTTCCGCGACGTAGTAAAAACATAACACTCTTGCGATACAATGCGCTCAACCAGCACACACTTTATTGTATCTCGTCAAAGAGTAACGCATATAGTACTAAACCGCATCCCCTTGTAGCAGTATGCAGGGAATTAGTTGTGGTTCTTTCCAAAGTTGACCTAAAGTAGTTCCCGCACTTCCCAAAAGAAGTTTCCCTTCAATCACGCATTGATACAAGAGGGAAGCGTCTGTGTGATAGCACGCAAAGTAGAAAATAATCTGGAGGAAGGATTTGGGCTGACACAAACTCGGCCATTAACAATTTCTGTTGTTTTCTTTCATTAAACAGCTTCACCATGATAGACCGCCCCCAAACCATTAAAAAAAAAAATCTTGATGTGAAATTGTGGAGAAATGCTTTAAATGCACACAGTAACGACTCGTGATTAAAGCCAAATCAGTATTTTTCATTTGAGCTCAAAGCGGTTTTTTTTTCTTTTCTTTTCTTATTCAATTATAATATATACACGCAGAGCTTTAGGGCAAAAGTGGAAGAAAGGTAATTCACAAAACGAATATATTCTTAGAAACACATGAATGTCTAACCTATTCTGAGGGCTAGTCTGAAATTACAGTGTGGTATTGTTTCAGTAATGTAATAGCCTATAATGGTAAATAAGAAATGAGGCATGAGATTAACCTCCATCAGCCACAGACAGTCATATACTTAAAGCTGCCCCACCTTGCACCCCAAACTCTCCCCAGGAAGCTGGAGCACCCTCCAAAATAAAACACCCTCAGAGGCAACCAGAAAAATCCATGTGTGCACCTATGAATCTTATTTGCAAATGTGTTAAAAGCCTTGCAGAGCGAATCGGTGGCCTGGTTGCGTAAGACTTAAATGCTATTGGATTTCTGTGCTGTGTGGAATGGCAAGAGATCAGGCTAAATGATTCTGCCTGGTTGTCATAGTGACAGCATGTTGTGTGAGAAGTTTCTTTGTATTTCTCTGGCTTTCATACAGCTTGTGCCACAGCCTTATGTTGCAGCCATATAAAACACCCCTCTGTGTCACTGTATATAGATAGCCCATGCATACAGGACCCCCACATGTGCAGCCCTGACACATATTGTGCACTTCCTCTGGTAGGCTATTTGATTAGATCTCCTGTCTGAGGTGTGCACTGTAATCCTGATGACTGCCTGAGAGCAAAGGTGAATTGTCTCCTGAGATTGTTTCCTCAACAAAACTACAAATAGTTTTGTTTCTAAAAAGTCTCACATTGGTTATTCAAGTAACCGTCCCTGTCCACATTTGACTAAATGTGGCCACTTGCATTCACTTCTTCTTTTTTGAATTGGGTTACCATTGAAATGATCAAGCTCACAAGTCCAAATAAAGTGTCCCTTGTTTCAAATAGAGCAGAAAAGGCAATGACCATGAATTTTCCCACTAGCGTGCCTGTATCCTTCAGAGTATTCAGAGTTCAGGAAGTCAGCCTTCTTTCTCATCTCACAAATGTACATTTCCTGTGTTTTTCACACTGAACACAACACACTGTAGTGTACTTAAACAAGGCAACAGGATGTTTAGCTAACAGAGGCATCCCTTGACTTCCCTCACTAAGTGCAATCAGGGTCATCACAATTCTCTTTAAGACGGTAAACAAGCTAACATTCCTGTATTGCCAACAAGCAACCGCAGCATAAAGGATTTCTTTTTAGCTCAAAACAAATCTCATTCAGCAGGGTCCAACACAAACATAACCTTACTTGACTTTCAGGAAGCATGAAATTATTTGCAAATCATAGTCTGTTGTGATTAGTGTTAGGTCATGTTTCTTATTTTCATCAATAACTTTAGTACTGACACTTATTTTACAAACTTATTCTGGCTTTTCTTGGATTTGACTTGTTATTCTGACTCATGAATTTGGGATCTTGAATTACGGACTTGAAATATGAGTTAACACTTGAAATGCATAAATTAAAGCTTACGTGTGACTTTTGTAATGTTGACATGATCCCTAATAAGTTTGTGTAGAACTGTAGGTTTGGCTGTTTACAGATGATCAACAGAATGTGATTATTAAACTAAATTAATAAATTAAAAATGTTCAGACAAACTTGTTAACATGATAGTTTGAGGTATGAGATATTTTCGAAAAGATAAATTAGGGATGAGGGACGAACCGGCATAAAAAAAATAAAAAAAACAGAAACACTTTTATTCATGACAGCATGGCAGATTCATTCCTAGTATTGGACCATGATGACTCGAATCAGATGACAACCTCAAAACACAGGTGATGTGATCACCAGCTCCTAGCAGCACGGGCAGTCTCTGGCCACAAGAGACAAGTGAAGGCCTCTCTTTGTACAGCAACTATGGAAAGGAAATTCAGTCTGTGTAGTTGCCGCCATACAGTCTGCAGAGACCTCAGGGCATGTAGGGAGAAAGACCGGAGATGGCTGATGAAAGCTCTTTGTAAATAACCTAATCTCAGGATCCTCTGCCTGAAATTAGTTTTACCTCCCTCTTTTTTGTCAACACGTTTAGGTAATTGTAACTTTTGTTGATGTGTGGACTTCCAGTTTTCCGAGTGTTAAAAAAAAAAAAAAAAATCTTACTTCCATTCTTAAAAACACACACCTGTCCCTCTCAAGTTTGTGTGTGGGACCCCTCGGACACCGACAGTGGACTCACGGCGGTCTGAGCCAAGAGGTGTGGCTTAAACAAAAGGTGTTGATTTTTAAAGACCTGGCAGCGGAACACAACAATGCATACCTATGATTAGTGTGGGCCCGGCCTCGGAAGCCTGCAAGTTTTAGGCACGCTAATTGTAGGGTGGTGAGTAGAAAAGGTGTAGTGGTTAGAGGGGAAGGAAGTGTGAGGGCCTTCAGGCATGTTTGACTCTGTACTGTGTATCGCTCTGTCTCTCTTTCAGACTATGTGTATATGCACATGACCAGTGTGGAACTGAACATGCAAACATTTACTATATTGCTTAATCGTCCTCAGAATACTGATCGAGAAATCTTTGAAGTTAGCAGCATGAGGGGATTTTCTTTTTCAAGAATTAGTTTCAAGAATGTCTTAGATGAGAGATGGATGTGGATAACTAGATGAGTAAAGTGTGTCAAGCTTAAAGAGCCAGTCTTGTGACCATGCACAAGGATGCTGGTACAGATGGAAGGTCATTATGGCTGCAAAGCCCTTGAGAGAAACACATCTCTGGGATTGTTTAAGTTTTGTAAACGGTTTAGAATTTGAACTATGTGAGCATCCAAAAACCACACTGGAGTGTGTTTTCGAGGGGGAAATACATTGTGTGCTATGCTTAGAATGAACAGAAACCAAAAGTGTAGCACTGTAAATGTTGCTTTATACTATACAGCTTTCTGTACAATATACATTACATGTGTCTTGAGGGTAAGATATTTTTGACACTACACTTTAGATTTGCTGCTAGGTTTGAAACTATGCTTGATTACAGTTAGCGTTCAAGATCCGCTTGCCAGTAGATGTGTACCAGTCGCTAACGTCTCAACTACAAAAATGGGAAACTAAATTGGTTTCAGCCACAGTTGGTTTTTTTCAACGGCCGAGACTCTGTTACTTCCTATTGTTTGCATGTTGTGCGTGGGCTTGATTGAAACCTGATCTAGCTGGGGAAGCTGTGTTTAGGGTGAGGTGGACAGGCCTTTGTTGCTGCCTGAGGGGTGTTTATTTGGGCGGCTTCAGTTGGCTTCCCTGTAATCATCATCCAGCCCCACAGGATAGAAGGGATTAATGAATATGTTGGAGGGGAAGTTGCAGATGACTATTTACCATTCTCATGGGGATGAGTAGGAACAGCATGAGGGACGCGGGAGAAGTTCGCATACATATGTGTGTGTGTGTGTGGGCACGTGCATGCATGTGTGGTTGAGTGTGTACATTTATCTATACAAGAAAGTAGAGAGAGGAAAAAGAGCTGGACAGAATGTTTATATTATCATGGTGTCATATTAGTATTGGTATTTAAAGGAAAAGTTGACTTTCTGAGAAATATGCTCATTCGCTTTCATGCCATGAGTTAGATGAGAAGACTGATCCCATTCTCCTGAGCAGCCTGTTAGCTTAGCTTAGCACAAAGACAGCTAACACTAGCTAGTGCAGCCAGGCCTTGTGTTATGTTTACAGTTCAGTTTTCGTATGGATTTAGAAGTGAGCTTTAGATATGCTTGTAGACAGATTGTGTTAACTTTGGACAGAGCCTGGCTAGCTGTTTCCCCCACTTTCCAGTCTTTATGCTAAGCTAAGCTAACCGCACCTTCTTACCGTACAGACGCGATAGTGGTATCAATCCTCTCAGCGACAAAGTAAATAAACTACTCCTTTAAGCAGTACACCTTGAATATACAGAGGTCATGAAGTTTGTTTTTACCCATTGCACCATGTTGTAAAAAATATTTTGTTAACTTTTACATGCTGCGAATATGAATTTAACATAGATGCTATTATGATTTTTCTTTGAAGAACATTTTAAAATGTATTTCCACTGTGTTGTTTTCACTGCTATAATACCATTCTGCATCAAACGAGAAGGAATCAATGAGTGTAAAACCTCTGAGTCAGACATGACTCCTCCTATTACTCTTTGGAAGAGTATTCAGATGTCTTCCCTTTTCCAAAAACATCCCTTCACGCAAAACTACCTACACACACTTACACATATTTTGCTATGAAAATCTAGTAACAATAAATTGTCCCCCCTTCTCAGCTGTGTCGCCCCCATCCCCATCCCTTTCTTTCTCTCCCCTATGGCCTCCTCCACTTAATCCTCCCGCTCATCTGGGAACCACCAGCACCCCTCCATGAAGAGACGCATTGTGCCCAGATTATTTGATTGTTTTCAGATGTTGAAGCTTTCCTACACAAAAGGGAAAGAACAGGATTTGTCCAAAAGCCATAGGCTACTTGGCCAATGGATGGACACACAGGGAGGAGGGGGGAAAGAAGGGATCGGTGCAGGGCTCAGGGAGCGGACACACGAGTCAGGAAGTGACCCCTGCAATGCCAGATTACAAACAATGTGCTCTCTCAACTTCTGCAGTCCTCGCTGTGGAACATACCACTTCTGCGACAGCCAAAGGGGTGGCGCTTGTAGGAGGAAGGAAGGACGGTTTCAGCCCTCTCTCTCCCTCTCTCTTTAATGCTGCATCCATTCAGTGAGTGGCGGAGGGAGTAGGTGGGGTGGGGGTAGTCGGGCCAGGAAGGCACTTCACTGATGAAAAGTCGCCACATGGAAATGGATGAGAAGTGGGCTGAGGGGGGTGGGGGGTGAGTGGGAGAAGGGCGGGAATTGGCTCGCGCTACCAGCAGACATGAACTGGGATGTAAAGGGAGGGAGGTGAAGGATGAGAGACAAGGAAGGAGAACAAGGATAAGGATAGCGACGGGGAATGCAAGAATAGGGGAAGTAAGTGTAACGGTGAGGGAGGAATGCCAAAGAGTAATGGTCGGATTTAGTGCTTGTCAAGCATGGTGTCCCGTGCCTGTCAAATAGCATGCAACCAACAACCTTTTTCTCTGTCTGATGGTGGAATAGTGTGGAAGGGAAGCAGCACATTAACACTGAATGGAGCTTTTGTTCTGGGGTTGTTGTCTTTACATTTGACCAAGCCTGCAGATTAAACTGACTTTGCATGAGGCGAGCATCAAGCCATCCTTGTCTCCATCCCATTTCTCCTCCCCAGTCACCCCTTTTATCCCCTTTTAACTTTCCTACCTCCCCATTGAGAAGAGGTGAATATTGTCACATTCTTC
>CALSCE010010956.1:12134764-12159376 GCA_943593645.1 Bovichtus variegatus
GGGAGGGAGAGGAAGCAGGGTTTGGAGAGAGACTGGTCAACAGGCCCAGAGAGACCCAGGTGGACTAAGCCAGAGCCAGGCCTGCATTGATAAAAGAGGCATCCTTATCCATCACATCTCCAGTGTAGTTGTTGGAGTACTAAAACATGTGCGTGAGGCAGAGATGGAAAATGCACAAGAGGTTATGTGTGTGTTTGTGTGTGTGAGTGGCTTCCCATGGGTACCTCAGACTAGTAAATCAGAATCATGATGGTATTTCTTTGGTTACAACCCTCATGTCTTGCCTATAATACACGGCACGTGAGAATAGGTAGCTACAGTCTATTTTGCAAATGGGCCAGAAGGTTGTCAATTATATAAGGGACGCAAACATATTTACAGGAATGTGATCTTTGGATGAAGTTTGACTTTAATATTCATACATAAACTAAACATTGAGTTGTTGTACTGTATGTTAATTTATTCTGTGTGCACATGCTATATAACATTTAATGTAAAATGTTAAGCTCAGGCTATATATAAAACAAGAAAGCAAGGGGATGAAGATACTCAATATCATACTTTTCTTTTGCCTATAAACTCATTTGAAAGTGGGAATTTGAAAAACCAAGAATGTCAGTAAATGAATACACCAGTTAAAAGTTCACGTTCTCAAGCGTCTTATAGACGGAGGCAGGTCAGTGCTTGGTTTGGGTTTAGGGTTAGGGTAGCCACCCTTTGTGGGCTGTACTCCGGAACGGACAGGGGGGCAGACCAGCAGGAGGATCTCTGTCCTGTCAAACACAATCCAGGCGGATTACGGTGATCTGAGGGGAATTTTGGAGCCTTGAGCGTGAAGGTGTGCTCTTTGGGCCCTACCATCTTTGCTTCAACAAACAAGGGCTAAATCCTAAGGTGTGCACATCTGGATGCGGTCTCGGCTTTGATCTCAGCCATCACCATCGCTGCTCACCTCCTTTGCACAGTGCACAGGTGTATTAGTAAGTGATGTTGGACAGGCGAATGTCAACAAAGACTAGAATATTGGCTGGACATTGTTGCTGCACCCATTAGCGCTGATCTTAATGGGATTGTGTGTGTGGGATCGAGCTCAGACCTGCAGAAAGGTGAACTCACATTATCGCTACAAACATAACTCAATCCATAAAGACGGTGTTAATACGTCTTTCACACTATCACTTCGGCAGTTTGACATATATCAGCTCCCTGTTCTATACTTGCAAATGTTCTCATTTTGCACTTTGAATCTCTGTCTATACATATCTTGTGAACTTCTATATCATCCTGACATGTAGACCGTAAAGAGCTCCATGTCTCCTTTGGTGCTGTAGAAATATACTGCAAAACCGTATTGATCTTTAATTAAAGAAAGCTCTTAACCTTGGCTGGGCAGAGGACCCCCAGGCCCGTGAGTTAATTAATGTACTAATAGTCATAATATTTGTGCTGTGCACGGGAGGTACATAAAAGATTATCTATTGTATGAGCAGTTTATCAGCCCAATGATGCTAGAGCCCCGTGCTGTGCGTATATCAATATTATGGGCAAAAATCTGCAATACAGACAGAAGACGAGGGAGAGTCGGTCTTTTAATATCTCTGTCGGTTCATCAGCAGTTTAGAAAGGCCCCATTTTACCTCCTGGGATTCTCCTCTGATCGTAACCAGGCGGCATCGATGGGCCTTTGCAGGCACTAATGCTTCGCTACCTTGACAACACACAGCAGCTATAAGCCCTCTAAAAGATCCACTTCTTCTCCAGATGAGTCAGAGGTCCCACTCCACCGTTTACCCCACGCTCCCAAGCAGGGCGTCTCATCCCTGGATCAAAACCTCATACTATTGACCTTTCAGTTGCTCCCACCAGCCACCAGACCCCCTCATAAACAGGTCCCACTGAGGGAGGGAGTGAGGCGGAGAGAGGGGGAGAATGTGTGCGTGGGGGCCCAGACGCACTGTGATATCACCCTTTATAGCTTTATTGATTTCCTCTCAGGATGCAACTATTAACATTGAGCTGCTACGGTGGCTGCTGCTGTGTTGTTCTCTGCAGGTAAGAACACTGGCTCACACCACCGGCCTTGTGGATTGTAGAAGGGGGGGGGGGCACTGGGGAGGCACATGCTTTTATAATTAAGGTCAGCTGGGATGCATTACAGCATTTGGAGGTGTTAAAACGGGCCCTCCTCTGAGAGTATGTTGGCATTGCCCACGCTCGTAAATTAGCCACGCTCCCCGCTGATGTTAGGAACAGGAGATGGGGGGTGGAGGGAGGGAAAAGGGGGAAATTAGGTAGATGACTGGATGTAGACATGAGGCTGGATTTGATTGTATTGCGTTTTTATTTGATGTCTTTTCTTCCCCAAATCATTGATTTTTATGCGTGTGTAGAAAGGATGTTGCAAGTGCAGACCAATGAGGTCTTGTTTGCTGCATGCAACCTATAAATTTCAATTATTATGTGTATGGTGCTTTATAATGATTTGTGGTTTGCTCAGGAAATACTGAACCAATACTACTACATATAACAATAGTATAAATTATCATATATTAAAAGATAAAATATAAAATATCCCACATGTTCAAACTACAGAAAAGATGATCAAATATATAGTGTGTTTGTAAACTGATAAAATAGCAGTGGTGCTGTCAATTAAATGAAGTATTTTTAGATTGTTTTCTTTAATCTGTGCTACAATCATATTTAACTGTAGCATGATCATTTTCACTTCAAAAATCTTTTTTGTTAAATATGAATTAGATATCAATTAATTCTATCATTCTATAATAATTCAAGTATTAATATTAGCAGCACAAACTCAACAAAACGATATGATGTGCACGTAAAACCCCCTCAAAACCTCCCAGAAAAGTTAATTAATAGGCAGGAAAAGTTGAATAATGGGCAGGTAAGTCAACAGATGCTCTCACAGAATGAGCGAAGGTGTGTGCGAGCTCTCTTTGGACCAACACTGGCTCCAATGAGGCGGGCAAAACAAAGCAGGGCCCTTCAAATTCACAATGGGGACACTGTCAGCAAGGACAGGGGAGGGAAGAGGGAACAAACAGAACACAAGAGTTTCACAAACAACCTGTCATAAGGCATTCAGCAGGACAGGTCTGACAGGGACTCCCAGCTCACACCCTGCACCAGGGGTGAGGCAGGGGTCATCTCTCTGATGCATAGTGGGAGAAGTATGACAAGCAAGAAGGTGTGGGAGAGACAGAGATGAGGAGGACATATCAGGGCTTGGTTACATGGCATCATCATTTTGCTGACTTCTGACATTTGAGTTCTATTGTATAAGGTCGGGTTCATGTAAGATGTTCTTATGTCATAGTTAGCGAACATGTTTTGTAAAAACAGGGTTTACCTGAGTGACACGCGGTATAACCCTTTAATGGTGGGACAAATGGCTTTATTAATGGTTACTAAATAAATGAGTAATGCTTTATGAATAAGTAGTAAGACTTTGACAACTTTGGCCTGGATGTGAAAAATACATTAGATTGGTGTATATCCTGTGCAAACATAATTTGCTTTTCCTTTGTATTTAGCTTTTTATTTGATCAGGGCGACAACTCTAGGACTGCAATTAAAGATTATTTTCCTTATCGATTTTCCGGCCGATTATCTTCGAAATTAATAAATGAATCAGTTGCTCTATAATATATCAAAAAGTACGGAAAAATAGCCATCAGAAGCCTGATCTAACATGTTCAAATGTCTGGTTTTGTCCAACTTAGTCCAAAACCTAAAGATGAGGGGACATTTACCATCACTAAGAATCCAGCAAATATTCACACTTGAGAAGCGGAAAAACGCATTTATAAATACATTATTACTGATCTATAAAGCATGAATAGATGGTATATCAATTATTGATGAAGCACAACTCTTTTATTAAGTGTACCTTATTTGAAGTTACTAAGACAAAGCATCATTTGAAATACTGCTACACAATTCAATTATTTTTTAATAGCTTGTTGCAACCTCCCTGTAGGGTGGCCTGTAGGAATGCTTATAATTAGTTTGACTTATTGGTTAAGGGAGAAAAATGTTAAATATCCCTTTTAATGACACAGCCATTATTGTCATTTGGATTTTAGTTGATAATTCTCGCCTACTTTGACATCTTGTAGATACCCAGTCATCACTCTGACAAAGTGCCAAAACGCTGACAGAAACAGAGTAATCAGAGCCTGAGCCACTGACCACTGTTCCTGTGTGCTAAACAAAGCGGACCTGGTCTCTGAGTGTTGTTTCTTTTTTTTAAACAGCTGAATATGTATTTTAATTTGCTTCTGAAATGTTTGATTTGAATTGATCAGCATTTCCTTCAGTAAAGGAAGCATTTAAAGAGTAAATCCACGATGAATCACACAGGGCACAGTGCCAATTACCATAATTAGCATCTTCCAACTAGTACATTGACTTTGGAAGTCAGAGTAGTACTTTGGTGTATTTGTGATAGCTGTGATGTCAAGGAAAGGGGGTTGGCTTAACGTTTTGAACCAACAGAGAACAATGCAGCATGATTCAGCAGTGTTTGCGTCTTCATGTTCATGTTTCATAAAGAACAAAAATAGATTGGCGCTGATCTTCGTCAGTTGATTCTAAAATTGAGACTTTGCTAAGAAATCATCAAGCGTTAATAGATATTCGTCGAGAGAGTAATGAGTATGCGAGTGATTAGAGAGTATAATGAGGAACTAAGAGCAGAGTTTCTCATTATTTCCCAGATCATTGCATTTCTCGTTGCATCCTTACCTTGCCGGGTTCACTGAGCTGTACTTGCACTGCATTTCCGATCCAACATAAAAAAAAAACAGAATGCAACCCCCTGCTTTAGCAAAATGGAATGAAATCTGTTGTACACCGCTGAACTGTCACACAAAAAATATAGTAATGGGCCTCAACCTGCCACCGCTGTTCACAGGTGTTTTTTTACAACAGTATTTATTTGACCATTATGTTAAATTGTCCCCATAAAGCCGCACTTGGCAGCACCATCCTCTGAATCTCTTTGTGAGCCACTTAAGTATACCACTGGGGGTTAGTGTGTTCCATGGACCCAATATGGTCGCTTTAAACTGAATAAATAAAGCCAGTTTAGTAAGGCTGTGCCTGCTTTTTGGAGAAGCAGTGTTGAGGGATATGCTCTCAAATGTTGTGGGTTTTCATGCATGTTGTAAGCGTTGCTATAAAGTTGTAAGGTGTGCCTCTAGGACACGGTTATGTTTAATGTAGTATTTAGTTGTCTCCCTGCATTCTAATAAGTGGATCATATTTATAACATGTCTAAGGTCAGGTTTTTGAGATTTAGCGTTTAAAGCAGATTTGGTTTTGTCTTTTGAATTCATTTGTAGCCACTTTTTGATATGGACTTATACACGCCTTGTTGACTAAGGCAGCATATCAGTATATATCACGAGAGATACGTTTATATCTCCATAAATGTACGTAATAAGTTGCATATCTGGAGTTCAGACTTTCTCTCCTTTTGTGGTGCTGTTGTGATGGGGGTGGGGGGGGGGGGGGGGGGGGGAGGCTGACTCTGTTGAGACCACCTCTATTCATGGCCCCGGAGCCACTGGATGCTAAGTGGCAGCCGGAAAATCACAGCTGTGGGATCAAGCACACCACATTAGGAGAGAGAGTCCGGCCCCAAACGAGGATACAGTACAGCACAAATAGAATACCGAAGGCAAGTTGATCTTCTCACTGATGCCGAGTATGTGTGCTTCTGCTGAGGCACCGGCATAACTTCACAGGTTAAAACCAGAGGGCTCGGAGACACTTAGAGCAGTAGTTTTGTCATTCCCGTGTAGCAAACAGCTGTGACTTGTCGTTTTTTGCACTTGAATGTTTGCAATATTAGATTTGTATTCTGACCATTTTTTGGATATGACTGTAGAAAGGAAAAAAAATTCAATCTTGTTGACTTACATTAGGACAACACATTTACTTACTTCACTACAAATCTGTTTTAGTTTATAGCCAAAAAAAAAAAGAGAAGCCAAATAAGTTTCTCTAGCCTTACTTTTCTGCTTACACAAAGAGACACTTGGTCCTTCATTACACCCTTTAGACAGAGCCTCACCATGTGTTTTCGCTGAATTTTCAGAGACAGGGCATTTTTCTTCAGCAATTTACACTCCTACAATTATAGCGTTCTGGTGCAGATATGGTGTCGGCCACTCCTCCTTGACCTCTGCCCTTTACGAAGCAGGCGAAAGTGTGTTTCCTGATTAACGGCTGGCTGAGGTACATAGCTCCAGCTCCAGCACCTTGTCCTCCCAAACTGAGGTGACAGTCTCCTAGGCTCTTTATGGAAATTAACTGCAAAACATAGCCAATTAGACCTGCGTTATTTAGAACGACTCAGCTTTTCACCCTGAATAAAAGCAGTCCCAGATAAGACCTGTACACTCAGACAGTCCAGCAAATTAATGTGTAGTTGGTGGCCTGCCAATGAGCCAGTCCATCTAAAATGGGGACATTAAAAGCATGAAGGCAAGTTTTTGTATAAGCTGTAAATTATTGCTGGATGGAACACAGGATGATTTAAAGAGCAGGGTTTATGAATAATCTTAGAGACAATTACAAATTGAACACATTACAAGTTGGAAATGGTGATGTCAGATGTTTTATTTGGGGAAATTGGCAAACGATTCCGATGAAGCACTTTACAATGATTTGTAGGTTTCTAAATTTTGTTTACAGCGTATTTCCTGGAAAAATTTTTTCCCAGGTTCTTCACCTTTTTATTCCAAATGTGTAACTGGGAATTAAGCATCTGTATAACGTCTTTTCACTCCACCAGCTAAAGATAGGGCTCTTATCCTGATACGCTGTCTTAATTTTCCCTTTCTCAGGTCACTGTGGAGAGCGACGGCATTAGAGTGAGGAGGAGGGTCCTTACTCTATGTGCAAGAATACACTGTGGAAGTTGCAAAGGGCAGAGTCTCTAGGAAATCTACTCTTTCTTTGAAAAAATGTCACGGGAGAGATAGGAGATTGGCACCACAAAGAGCCCAAAATAGCACGGGCTGCTACGCATTGTCAGACAAGATTTGGGCTGAGACATTGACTTTTGTTCTGCAAAGTACTGGCCCCTGAAAGGGAGATGGGAGGTGTAAAAATTGTGATTTCTCCTCTTCCCCTGGTTATGTGCAATACATTACCCTTCTGATAATGCATGCTGCTGGAACAGAGGTTTGTAACGTCACAATTATTCCTTTTCTGCAACAACAGTAAATAGAGGTGTTGGGAAATGGGTAAATAAGGACACAAGTTCTCCATTTCTGGTGAGTGGAATCAGTGGTTACAGAGGCAGTTGTTTATCAAAGGCATAGGGCCTTGTCCAGAAGATTAGGACAGATTCCTAACCCTTCTGCTTTCCCATAACTCCAGTAAATTCAACGTTTCTTCCTTATGCCTTCCCCATGATAACAAAGGCCTCATATATTTTGGCAGGTTTGCCCCTTGGCCACATAATAGGATTATGAATAATTTCTACAAATTTACAAAAACAAATCACATGGCACGGCTTAGAGTTTTCTAATAATTTCTCCATAGCTGATAGATCAAAGCGAGGCACAGGGACTGCAGAGCCAGGCAGTAGATTGACCCTGGTCAGGCATTTTTAATGAAAGGGTTAATCTCCTCAGAGGTGACTATTCAGGAGCAAGCAGTGTGACCAAATGAAGAATTCAGGTCTGGGATAAGAAGGAGAATAGTGGTCTTGAGGGTGCTGTTGGGTGACAGCGAGGAAGCCCTGAGGTAAAACTGTGTGATGCTGTATTTAAGCCCTTCTGACCAGACCTCCTCCCCAATCCACTGCTAAAAGAAAGAGAAAGTTGGGGAAAATGTCAGGCTGTTTGAAGAACCTATAGCATGTAGGCCCAAGGGCTGTTTCATGGATAACCACAAACAAACCTGCTCTATTGGCTCTGGAAGCCAATGAAAAGAAATACACAAAAACCCACACAGGCATGATGGCGGCTGTGTGCATACTCGTGCACAGAGACCAATGGGGACACTCTGACCTGCACATACACTTTCCCATTAGGACAACTGCTGCTGTTCCTCTCAAAAAGTACCTGAATGTACTTATAGTCCTGGCTGTTTGGGATAAACTTTGTTGTCAAGCACCTCTTGTGCTACTGTCAGCACACATGCCCTCTTGTGAGTAATTAGACTTGAATACCTTCCAAAATGAGAGCGGGAGAGAGTGGGTAAAAAAAAGAAAAAGAAAGATGCTTTTATAAATGTATAAGCCTTGGCTGGTTAAGCAGGTTTAGAACTCTCATCATGACAGTGGCAAAATGGGCTTCTTAGTAATTAGGAACAAATGAAATTGCTTATCACTTATCGAGTTACTGTGCCAGCCATTTGGCTGCGTTCAGAGGGATTAATCAGAAGGCTATTGACATTACATTGTTCCACAATTATCATTCATACGTTTCACGGTAATTGGGCATTTTTTTTTCACTTACGTAATTCCACACAAAATGAACATTAAAACCTATAACAAATCCTCTGAAATAACGCAACAACTTTAGCTGCTGATAATCACGCAACAAAGTACTGAAATGAAACGTTAATAATGAGTCTTCTCTTCGAGAGGAACTGAAATGCCGTTTTAATAATTCATTCAAATGAATGATGTTCATACAGCATCATTGAAATGTTTGTAAATTCGAAGTGTGATGGGTGAAACTGATTTATTACATATTTTAATCTAGGTATAAAAGTAACAGTTCCTTTAGGATTTCTTCATAAACCCGGTTGCCAGTTTGCATTAACCCCTATTTTAGGATAACAAAAACCCACAACGTGACATCAACCTAATAAAACCAATACAAAACACTTTGTTCTGAAAGCAATCAAAACGTAAACGTGTAACCCCTCCCGTGTGCTCTTTTTCCAATACCTTCCCACCAGTATGTGAAAATGACATGTCATTGTCCTAATGGCCTGGGGAGGGAGGTTGATAAAGGAAGACTTTGCCTAATGCTTCCATAAACGTGTTAGGCAAAGTCCAGCAGGATATAATTGCATCTAATATATTTACAGAGGATTGATTTTCCCTCCCACGACCCACCCACCAGGCAGCAACAAGTTCACCCAGGTCACTGTGGATGAGTTCTGTGTCCACTCTGTCCTCTTTACACCAAGTAACAAGGCCGAGCCACAGACACCATGGAAAGTATTGGAGTGCAGCTTAATGAGGTAATTAGTCAAAGGCCATGACGATCCTGGGAGGCTAATACCTGTGACCTCTTGATCCTGGATTCCTGACACACGTCCCTGGAGACTGTACAGGAGAGACTGTCGAATCCAAACACTGTCGCCTCGGCCAGACACTCCAGCCAATTTTTTTTTTTTTTTACCAAGAATGTGTGATATTACACTTCAAGAAAGGAGACTTGGGATTCAAGCTGAGCAAAACCCCATTTCTCTTCTTCTTCTTCTTCTTTTTTTTTTTTTTTTTTTTTTTTGTTTAATTACTCCCACAATGCAGTAATGGGCCTGCCCCCTTTCCTTCCCTGAAGAAAAAATAAACCGCAGCAAACTTAAACTACTTCACCTGTTTACGTAGAGAAAGAAGTTCTGGAGAATTGACAAAGGCAGTGAAAAAGCACAAGAAAGGAAAAAGGATGAAGAACAAAAATCAAGTTGATGTTTTTTTCCCTCTCCAATCCCTTTCTTTTCTTTTTATCAGGTTACGTGACTGGAGGCTTCATTAATCACCACCTCGACAGCCTCTGCCAGGGGGAGCTAACTGCATTTGGCCCAATTAGGCGCTGTAGAGACAATAGGAACAGCACAAGTTGTGCCTCTATGCCAGGAGCCAAGCGTTGCCTCCCTGTCATTACCTAGAGAAAGGGAAAAATTAACCCCTACCAGCTTTCCCTGCTTTCCTCCATTGATCCGAGGCTTTTGTGGTGTCCCTGGAGCGTGGCAGACAATTACAGATATTATTACATCTGCATTGATTTTTTTTAAAGAGAGCAGAGTGTCTCCAAGCAATTAAAAAAATTACAGTTCGGAAGTGGGCCAATTAAAATGCCCTCGGCCCTGGAGGGTGTCAGCGGTGTTGGTGGGGATGGAGGGACAGACTTGACTGTCAGAGAATGTTGCAGTTTTTTTTTTTTTTAGAGACAATAATCTGCAAATTGCATTGCATTAAAAAAAATAACCTGTTCTTAGTAAGGTCAAAGAAAACACTTGAGTTTATCGTTACGGCGAAAAAATATTGAGTAATGTTTTGAAACATGGTGAAAAAATTCAAAGACATGGATTGAAATATTTGTCAGTCACACACAAGTCCACAAAAGTCTCATTAGCCTGCGCTGTTCGTCAAGATTATCACTAGCCCAAAAATAGGTGTTGAAAATGTGACTATTCCGTCTGTATATTTTGGTCCCAAGTTAGCCTCAGATGTCTGTTTTAATCCCCGTAACTTTTCTGGAGAATTTAACATGGTCAGGTTTACTTTGTAAAAAGTAAATGATTCATTGAATACTATAAAACTGTCCCTCAACTTTACCTTTCAATCAAAAACCGCTCTGCCTAATTTAAATTGTCCTTTCATCATCTTGTCCATGCTATTCTTCTGGGAGTATCAGGCCCATGCTTAGTAACTAATGAAACTTTTCAGCAGTAATTTAGAATAGTGGCTGTATTTCTGTCCTGACATGACTGACTCTTTCCTTTGGTTGTATGAGTGTGTCTCCACACAGCTGCCTCATAAATATTCATCTGAAGTCTCTTCTGATTCATGCTGTTAAAGTATCATACCTCTGGCAATCAGCTCCTCTGTCATCTTTTATCCGTCCGACTAAACCCCAAACATTCTCCATGTCTCTACATCTGTCTTTTCGCTCTCTTTGTTTCTTTTACTTTCTCTCTCCCTCACTTTGTTACACACACACACACACGCACACACACACACTTCCTCCTTTCCATCTTTCACTTGGACCTTGATGTTGATTTTAACCACGGAGCAAAGTTGGCCTTCACCATGGCCATCTGACCAGACTTCCTGAAACCGAAGAGTGCTAATTGGAATTACGGGTAGATGGAAGACTGGCAGTGTAGAGATAAGGGATCAGTGCGATGCAAATAATGCCTGCATCCAGTGGCTGCACAGCCTCCTAAGGGCCCATTGTTTCTTGCTCTGCAATTAGAGCTAGAGAGGGAATTATGGTGTATTATTGTTATGTTTGGTAGTTCACAAAAGCGCACATACTTGCACACACAAACACTTACCTGGCACTCTTTCTGGAGCGGTTTGAGTTGAGCAGGTGAGCTCTGGGATTATTCAAGCCAGCTGTAAAGGAGGTAAACAGAACCTCCAAATAAAAAAGTCATTTATACAGAAACACGCAGACACTTGGAAACCAAAAAAGAAAGGGTACAGTTTATATAAACAGCATTTGGCACAGGAGAAAAAAAAAAGGACAATGAAATTCTGATTATGAGCTGCAGTCGTTTTATCACCCGACACGCTGCATGTGTTTGAAGTGGAAAATCGCAGTTTCTTTAATCCATGGAGCATTCAAATAAGTTTATTTCTCCAGGATTAAAAACAGGTAACAATAGCAGGCAGTTAAAAACAAACAGCTCCAAACAAATGGCAACGAGGCTGAGGCGCATGGCGCGGCTAAGCTCTCCATACGTCGTGGTCTGTTTCATTAGCTGAAATGTATTATTATTGTTTATCTATTGAGCTTCCTGATAAAAACGAGCGCCCTGCTTCCTCTTTGGATTACAGAGTTAGAAAGGTTCAGGGGTGGCTTGCTGGTGTAATCCACAAAATTCCTTCCAACAACAACAACCTCCGGAAGATGGGAGAAAAAAGGAGAGTTTTCAGCACCTGAACACCGTGGCACATTTGATTAAAGAGGGCTAATTTCAGAATATCATCAAAGGGGAAAGGAGCTTCGTGTGCGTGTGTGTGTGTGTGTGTGTGCGCGTGTGTGTGTGTGTGTGCGTGTGTGCGTGTGTGTGTGTGTCCTGTTAATTGTGTTCTGGCAGCTGTTTAAAGAAATACAGGAGTAGGCTTACGCAGCCTTAAATTAGAGAAGTAAAAAGAAGGGACAATACGTCCATATTCACTGTTTTGTCATACTTTAAAATTGCACGGGGGATTTGGGAAGTACAAACTTGATAGCAAGGTGGCCCTGTCACATAATGTTACATGTGTTGACTGTCCATGGTGATTGCCCCAGACCAGCAGGAAATTAGACTTTTTTTATATTTAGAAAACAATTTCAATGGCTAATTCAGATGCATCATCAGTCAAATAAACTGTGTGCCACGTTGTAGGTATTTTCTTTATTTTATTAAATGATCACCTATTTCATGTAAACCATCTGCACAGTTGCCATGAAACACACTTGAATCTCATGACACTGTACTTTTGCAGAGTTTGTATTTTCCCCTCATCTGTTCTTTGCTATAGATCAACACAAATGTTTAATAATGTTGTCTCAACTGTCAGAGTTGCAATTCATCAACTGTGGTAAATGTGAAGCGCACGTCAGAAAGACAGAAAAATATCAGATGATAACCAGATGAGCCAGAGCTGGGTCCAAGCAGATCAGACAAGCCACACATTCCACCGGGAGCGATGGAGGGACGGGGAGAGCTGCAATGATTTTGGCAGAGTGAATACTCGGAGATATAAATGAGACAGTTGGCTCGATTCATAATGAAATATCAAAAATTCACCTGGAATTGTCGCATTGGGTCCTTTTTAGGTGGCCAACTATGAAAGCTATTGGTTACAATTCAGCAGTTATAAATGTATGATGAAGGAAGTGATTTTAAGAGGAGCCTAACTAAAAGTGTGCAGAATATTCCTTTGGGTTTTATTCCGACTATAAGCTGTTATCAGACAGCTATGATTCACATTTACACTTTGAGACCCCAATCATTCAACATAGTCACCTCTGAGAAAGCCCCCCACTGAACTGAAACGCCCAAAAAAACATGAAAATTTAAATGAAATTATGGGACCTGCCTCTCCCGACAGTCAGTGTGATGACACGCTTTCAGATCCTATTTGGAAGGGTTTGAATGTGCTGAAATGTAAATGACTGGACGCATGGAGGCCCAAATGGGAAGCTAGATTCTACATGGGTCAAAGACAGGAAGACTATAGAACTAAGATAAACGGAGGGAAGAAGGAGGGAGAGATTCTCATGCGGATCGTTTAACAGCGGACACACCGTGCCACTTGCATTATGGAAACTGTTGCATCAAGGGGCAATGCAAAGGGGCCCCTTTTTTTTTTTTTTTTTTCCCCCCAATGCACCCCAGGGTTTTTGGTCTTCTCTGAAAAAAGGAACCAACCAGATTTAAGATTGAGCTGCTAACTCATGCTATGGAATGAGATAACAGATTTGCCAAGCAAAAATAACCTTATATACGTTAAGTACTTAGAAATGAAACATTTCAAGACATTCTAAACGCATCTATTTTAACACTGCTTTAGAACCAATGTTGAATAATGTTAAAATATGCTAGCATATTAAGCACTAGTACTAAAGTTTGGTGCTATACAAAGTATCCGATTAATGCCGGCAGCTCATGTTTATGTCATGCACCTCACCATTTTACTGCCTGTCAATGTCATTATATCTCCCTGTGCAGCTCATTCATGGTGCCTGACATGCCTTACTCTATCAGTCTGGTGAAATACATACTCCATCCTCCCTGGAAGCTCAAAGCTGCCTTTTAATAGCAACGATGCCTTCTTGTTAGCCAGAAAAGAAGGTCATGCAAATGGATTTCCCAGTTCTGGAAATCCCTAGATATTTACCTCAAACATGGTGTGGGCCTTGCCCTCTCAGCTCACCTTTCATTTTCCTCTGACTGCTCTCACGCTGATTTGTCAACCATAGATAGGATCAATTAATCTATTGAGTCTGAACAGCATGGAAGATTTAAATTGTCCATACACACACCCATGTGGCCGGCAAGCCCATTTTATCTATTTATAGTCCCCGTCAGTTAGTGCTGCGAGTGCTATAGACAAAAGCCTGTCAATTAAAAATAAATCCCCCCGTCGTCTTTTTGGAGGCTCTGGGAGAAATGTGTATCGTTTACCTTGAATCTCTGCTGCTTTGTACAAGGCAACACAATTAATGTTTTTTTTTTTTTTCTCTTTCACAAAAACAGAGTTGTACCTTTAATCTTACAACGAAACTAATTTAACTCGGCACACGTTTCAAAATCCATCCCATTTTTTTCACATCAGTAATAAACAACTTGCATCGTATGTTGTGACGGCTTTGAATATTCAGTAAGGCGATGTTTTTTTCTTTCAATCTTGGATGAGAAGAGGCAGATGAAAAAGAAATCAGTGATTCTCGACTCATTCCTTTCTTCCCCCAAAAAACAGGCAGGTACTGCAGCAAAAAAGATTCATGTAGAACTTTCCCCTGCAGCCAGTAAGTGCCAAGCTGTGTCAAAAATTACATGCATCTCCTGTTTCCATGTCATGCAATGCATGTGATGTGATGGACAAATGAAGGCAGTTCCTGCATAGAATAGTAGGGGGTCATTATTAAGCCTCTTAAATTAGAGCCCCCTCCCACACAGCCCTTGCAATTTTCCAAGACCCACAATCACACCCACACCCACTGGACTCGGCACATTAGACTTGACAAAGAAAATAATTTCCAAAGTTTACTTGCAGCAAACTCATTTCATATGTGATTGAATTGTACCTGTATGGTATGACCCATTTAAACTCAAAGTCACACATGGACGCTTAGAGAACCTACCTGAGCAGAACCATGCTGTTAGTTAGCTATAGCCTCTGCCAATTGCATGTCCTATGCAATGCAATTTACATGTCTCTCCATCACACTCGCTTATATGGTTCAACTCACAAGAGCTACCATTTAGATCGCTCACGAGGGAGGGGAGAGGGAGCGAGCTCCATGCACAGCACTGGTACAATACCATGTGTATGTACTGCAGGGGTATAGAGTGGGTGGCAACAGCAGCAGGAAGCCTAACCTCTGCTGCCCCTGAACTCCATCCTCAGTGAAACACATATGACCCCATGACAAACCCTGGCTCGTGCCCCAGCCGAGGAAATGGACTGCTTCTGTTGCTTCTCTTCCCAATTTCATAGGTAGGTCCTACCACTCCAGCATCTGCCTGGCCCATCTAAAGGCTCTTAATATCCCCAGATTAAAGAGACCCCAGCCCCAAGGTCAGCCTCTGAGGAAATGACTGCCTCTTCTCGAGAGCGAACACCGTCGCTTGAACCGCACCCTTTGTCTCACTTTTATTCCTTTATTCCACTCCCTTTCACTTGTTCTCTCTCTCTCTCTCTCTCTCTCTCTCTTCTGCTTCCGTCTTTCGATCTGTGCATCACAGCCGTTTTCCTCTTTCTCTCCCACTATCGTGTATATGTATATTTACAAGAGTGCACATAACTGGTGTCTGGGGAAGGGTAAGGAGCAGTGGGGAAGGAAAGCCATTAGGGGAATAAAGAGAGGTGCTGCCTCACAGCCGAGCTTCACAGGCCAGTGGAGCAAATCAAATTGGGTCTTGTTCTGCGGAAGGACACACACACATGCACACACACATACATGCAGTATGCTCAGTGACAGTGGTGCAGGCACACAGTTGACAGGAGGGCCTTTGGGACATAGCAGGGCTGGGCATGTCTAGTGCCGGCCCACTAAGGGATGCATTCATGACCCCCAACTCTCCTGAGCAAACACATTTTAAGACGAGTCTATGATTAGTCAATATTGCTATTATATACAGAGGAAGAGTGTTTTTCCATATAATTTCATAGCTGCAGTCAATTTCAACTGTATGTGATTGTAAATGGTAAAAAAAACGTCATGTTACGAAACTCCAGTGACTAGCTGTTCTAGGAAATTATTCAACCTTTTTATGAATCAAACTACCTTTTTTGACCTGTTAAAGATGTATATATTCAATAGGAATGAATGGGCTCAGGATTAAGAAGTCGGAAAGTATTGAGGGACAGACGAGCGCGTTGTTGTCATTGTTTTCGTCACGGGATTTGTTAACGAAAAACAAAAATATAGAATATCTCCTGCTAGAGCTAGAAATTAGGAAAGAAAGGTAAACAAGTAGGCTCCAATATCATAAAAAACACTGTTATATATTGTTAATGACATCCCCCGAGACAGTTTTTATGGCAAGTAGCAATATCCATCCACCCTCTCTGCACTAATACCTCATTTATAACTGCTCAAATCCTCTGTTCCCATAATGTTCTGAATGAGATTTAAGTTATTAGCAGGCTCGTAGCAAAGCTGAAGAATTGGCAGAGGACTCCAGGTAAAGGGCACTAAAGCTAATGAAAAATGAGATGGAGAGTCATTCTTAAGGCTTTAGTTTTATTAGAAATACATGGTAATAGCCACCAAAACCTTAGTCAACATAATGTTCGCTGCCATCTATACGATACCAATGCCCATAGGGCGCTATTCATCCACAGAGAAATAACGGGAGATGGGTAAAAAATACATGCAATGCTTACACTTCATTCAGTTTGGCGAAAGGATTACCTCCACAAATCACTTTTGCTCAATTCATTACATGCCTGCAGAGAGGGGGCAGATGTGTGATGGATGCTTGTCTGCAAATGGACTTGTCGGTAATAGAAAAAATGCGCACGCTTTAATTAAAGAGGGCTGGACAAGTGTTTCCAGAGTGGATTTGGTTGTCCCTCCACATCTGTACAGGCAAGGTCATATATCAGAGGGTTCTCGAGGCACAGGGCAGTAAGCACAAGCTGTATATGCTTGTTTCTGTTTTTTCTGACACCCACCTGTGCTTGCTTTAAACTGTAGCTGTGCTTGTAGTATAGTTCTGTCTGTTTTTTCACCTTTTAAAAACCTTGCCAATATTAAGAGTTTGAGTTTTGTAGACTTGCCCAGAAATGGTTGCGTATAAAGTTTTTTTTTTTAAATTATAGAATGGCCAATTGTAATAACATAAACAGACAATCTCAATATGGATCCCCTAAATGTGTTTATTTAAAAAATTGATAGATGATAGAACTTACTGAGTGGGACATTTTACAGTTGATTAACTTGCTCTCTGTTGGACTGTTTATAACCTCAAACCTAGTTTGGCATTTTTATACTGCATTTGTCGTTGCCTATTGGTCATTACATACAAAGAGAGCGATCTATATGCAATAAGTTATTATCAGCCGTTATATCGACCTCACTCTGGTTTTATTACATTCCAATGATACGCAGTAGCGATAATGCAAAAAACAACCAAAAAAAACATAGCAAAGGCCGAGAAGAAGTCTACCAACTGATGGATGTAAATAATGGAGTATTAAAAAATATAGAACAATTCAGCTTTTCAAAAAAATTTTGAGGAAGGAATCTATAGACCTCAAAGATGCAAGCATTGTGGTTTTGTGAGAAATAATGAATGCAAACATAACTTTGGTTTTCCCAGCATTCCACGGGGTACCTTTTCATTTATTTTTTACATTTTTCTTTTTTTTTTATTACTTTTTCAAAAAGTGAATTCCCTATGATTTTGAGTCTGGAGTGTGCCACTGGACGGAACAATTTCAGACATTTGAAGTTGTGAATAAGGCAGGGGAAATGGAGTAGAGGTCAAACTAAAGCCAAAATATTCCCTTTGTGTTCTCACCATGCCTGTTGTTCTCCTTTAATCATTCACTATAGGCTTTTGCATTTCACTCCAATGACATAAATCCTATGCAGCTACTTTTGTTCAAAGCAGGCCATTAATGAAGAGCTCTTCAGCTAAATACATCTTTATTCTGCGATTAATAATGGTGCTTGAAGTAAGCACTGGTGTGAAAGGAGGCTGAGGCCCTTCAGCGTCGAAGCCTTTACAGCCACTCAGCCATCAATCAGGCCTTGTGTCCAGTAAGTGCTGCTAACATTTATGAAATATTCATCAGCCATTCACTTTTGCTTTCCACTCACCCTAATCATTCCGTTTAGGCAGCATTGTATCACCTCTCCTCTTAAAAAAAAAAAAAAAAAACAGAAAAAGAAAAAAGGCTACAATCATTTGCTGAGGGGAGGTGAAATAGGCAATGCGTTCTTTGCTTTTATGAAGGGCTTTCCATGGGTGGACATTTTTGTTCTGGAATAAAACAGTCATTCAAAGGTTTTCTCCTTCTTCCCATGATGTTTGCCTTTATGTTTTATAGGGACAGTTTGCAATCCAAGCTTTAATTAACCAACTGTACTGACACATGTATGTGTGTTGGAATGACTTTAAATACATTGCTTTTGTGAAAATATAACTTCAAAAATTGAATTAACGCATGTTGCAGTTTACACAACGTCTTAGCAAGATGTCGTTAAGATGTGTGTGAGCATGCAACTTACTGCGGCTAACACGTGTACATGCACTCTGCAAGTATTACATAAAAAGCTGCACTCAAAGAAAACTAACTGAAATATCTACTTTGACTCTTTTGTGTCTCTAATCAGTTTCTAATTTGACCCACTAACACAAACCAATTTCAGATTTTGCTGTTAACCTCTGTCTCTTTCTCTCTCTCTCTCTGTGGCTCACTTACCTATGACTGTGATTAATGTCATTATAATACAATGAGTATGATGTTCCCATCACTCATGTTCAACCAATCCAAGACCCAGCCGATGAAAGGTTGTGATATTCATCACCATCCACTGACTGCAGTCAAACACACATCTCAGCTCACAATAGCAAAGGGAAATTTCACCTTATTCTTTACCCATTTGCAAGTCTTATTGCTGTGAGAAAGTTAATCTATCCCCAGCCATTACTCATTGGATGTTACAGCTTAAGCGAAGATGTCCTCAGTTGCCCATCTTGCATTTTAAACAGGGGGCAAAGAGCCTTGGTACAATTTTCCAAACACAACTGAGCTAACACTGATTTATTGCTCCAGTTTATATAACTCATATTAGGAATTCATGGACCTGGCAAAAGGGATTAGAGCGTTTATTTCAGGCAGGGAGATGATCCTGTCATTAATGGTCGATACTTTCATCATCGTTTAAACCAGAGGAATTTGCCCGGTGACGAATCGTGGCGGACATAGCTATCAGAGTTGTGCAGCTGTACTCGTTATCTGCCGACGACCCGCTCTGCTCGGTGAACGTGGACCCGCACCCATCAAACTTGGATTAGGCTGTCAATCAAGCGTCGGCCTCGTATATTGTGTTACAATTTCTCCCAAATGTCACCAAGATCAGAGTAATTTCTTGGCTAATTGCATTTCGTCTCCCTTTAATGCTGCACGTTTAATGGTTTTGTTACATTGCGTGACAAGATGGTGTTTCTCTCATATTGGCACGGTGATGAGCATAAAGAGGGCCGCGCTTTTGTTTAGAGAAGGAAATGAAAGAATAAATGACTGTTAAAGTTCAGAGGGCGTATTTCTGAAATGGCAGCAAACAAAGAGAAGAAACTGAGAAATGATCCCAATCGTGCCATAGCGTGACATCAATTACACAAAATTCTCATTAGAAAGGGTTGCTCCGTAAGTCTGCTTGCTTTGCCCGGGTTGTTTTATTCTGGAAGTGGCAGCGTGTTAAGTTGAAGATCTGTGTCAAAGGCAGCTCAGAGCAATACTGAGGATTTTCTCTTCTCTGACACCTACTTTTTTACATGCCGCTGACTTGGTTTAAACATGACAAATACAATTTCAAGCATTTTACTGTGTTCGTGCGCTTCGCCACAGCTAACAATAGTAGCCACAATACACCCATTAATTTCCTCCTCTCAGATATTTCTGCTAGGGCAAATACTATTAACCATGTTAAATAAAATACTAATTCCCCTGCACATCATCGGCAGGATTACATTTACAATACGTGTCAAGTTGTACTGGAGGGAGCCGCGCAAATAATTACTAAAACTTTGTTTTTCAAATTCCTCAAAGGCCAAACATGCGCAGGAGGGGGGGGTGGTGATTTATTACTGTACCATTATAATGGTGTTGCAATGTATGCAATATGAATGTGCCATGTTCAAGATAAAGGCCACTGACGAGCCTTTTAAAAAGTCTGTCTTACTCCTTGCGTGCCTAATACAAGCCAGTCTGCACAGGATACATGTTAACATTATAATTCCAGATATTTAGCTCACATAGAGACTTTACTATGATATTGATATTGTGTGCATCCAGTGTAAATGCAATGGTAGGACTCACAGGTGTCATGTTGGATGTGATGCACTGTGTACCTGTGCAGTCTGAACACCACTTAAATGTATTGTCCATCGCACAAAACCAAAGCACTGCGAGGACAAGTTAGCCAACGAAACACCGGAGAGCACTTAGCGACGGCACACCGCGGCTCCATCTATTATTGGATGGATGAATTAAAGAATTGCCATTAAAACATTCCAAAAATTTACATCTACCAATACAAACCATAAATATAGAAGAGAAAAGAAAAGAAATCACGGAGCAACAATAACAAACACTTAACTGCTTTCCATTAGTGCACTTAACCTCCTCTTCACGGTGAGCAATCCCACTTTACATTTCCTGTGGCTAAATGCGTGTCTCTAATTCACAAATGAGGGGACGTTTTGAGTGGCCCTCTGTCTCCCCAATGAGCAAATGCTGCAATTAACTTTTCCTCCTGTTTTCTAGGAAGAGAAGGTGTTTTTTTTTTTTTCTTTTTTTTTTTTTTTTTATAAAGACATTAGCCTACAGTCAACAGCATCTTCTAGCTACTTCTAACGTTCAATTTCAGCAGACTTTTTCTTTTCTATTATTCTGTGGTACTTAATATTACAGTTGAAGATAATAGCCCATTTATGCTGTATTATTCAAGGATGATTTAATGGAAAACTCTGAAGGAAGATCGTCATTAGACATTATTACTGTCATCAATTGAAATGCATATGCAACTTCAACATGTTTCTATCCAAAACAATTTTGTGCTTTAACGTGCACCATTACTTATTTCCTTTTTTTTTTTTTAACAAACAGCTATTTTAATATAACTACAATATACTAGTACTTAGTATTGATGCCCGTCTGAGTGGTGAAATGATCAGGTGTACACAAGGTGTATAGGGCAGGACCTTGATAGGGATTAATGGTCAAAATAGCAGTAATAAGCAACCTCATGTCTTCCTGGTGTTACTGCTGACATGACACTCTGGTAAATAATAAGCATATGTCAGGATAAAACCTGATATAGTCCTGTAATGATCTCATTGTATCCACATGTGCATCATGTGTATGTGAGTGTGTGTTTGCACTTGGATGTGTATGTGTGTGTCATTACAACAAGAGCTGGTTGTTTCCATGAGCAAAATGGCTGCATAATTGGAGATGTCCATGACACTGTGCTCTCTGTAGGTGTTTTTTCTGCATGTTGCCCAGACTGTAATTACTGGGGTTTCAGCGGGGAGGTAAGGCAGGCGATGAGGAGAAGGCGCCTGCACCGCCTGATTCTGTCAACTGATGGGTTGTTCTGTCTGCAGCACAGCCAGGCAGCCCAGAATCCCTGGAGTGAGTTTGGGAGAGACCCAGGGACTGGCCATATCAACAAATCTTAATCAAAAGCCTGAAATTGTCAGCTGTCATACACTTTTTGTGATCTTTGATACCTTGCCCCTCCTCTGACCCAGACCGCCAAATAATACCTGCACACACGCGCACACAGACACGCGTGCATAGAAAAGCACACAAACAGAAGATACACACATATTCACACATGGCTTACACGTGCACTCGTTTTCTCTCTCTCTCATACACACAAGTGCACATGTGCTTTCACACTGATGGCACATATGCTTGTGCGCACATTCACAAAGAGACAGAAAAGCAACAACCTGCAGTATCCTGCTTAGAGAAATGCAGACAGTCAGGTTCAACATATTAAGATGTTATTTATGATGGCCCTTATGGCTCAGTTTATAACTTTGCATGTCAAGGTGTAATCCTGGTATAAAAAAAAAAAAAAGACAAAATATTTTCTCTGCTTCAAAATTAGCTTCTTTTTTTTATTTTTTATTGTACTACCATTAAGGCCGCAACATAACACCAGTGCTGGGTTTACTGCATGTGCTCTGTGAATTTGCAATACAACACAATTAAACCGTAGAATTTTGGATAAAGTCCAACACTTTCTAAATCAACCCTTTTAGTAAAATTCAAGAAACCAGCACTTCTAAGTTCCAACGTGATGTGCTTCAGCTTAAGAAGGGCACATTTTAGTTTACTGAGTCAGGTCAGTGGCAAACAATGCCATTTTATTTTGCCCAAGTCCCCTTTCAGACAATCTTAAACTTGTGCTTCAGTTCAGGAGAGGACAGAAAGGCTGTGGTGGCTTTGATCGGCCGACTGTTACTAAGAAGCTTTGAGGGGGTTTAAAGGACCTAAAATGTATAAAATGGACGGATCAAGAGCAAGCAGAAATTTGACGGTTCAGAGGCAGGTTAAAAAAGTGAGAGCATTCCCATACAATATATATCCAGTTAGTGCATATTAGGGGACGGCAGATGACAAAAATGGAATCTAAGAGCCGATTATCACGGTAGTTAAACCTTCACATGAGCAGAGGGTAAATACAGCTCCATACCATGTACTTATGTCTTTGAAGTGCAAAACGGAGGCCGATTTCTAACTTTCGAGTCAAAATAAAAGTTTAGAAATAAAACCATCTAGCAGATTGCCACTTTTAATTAAGAGAGGAAGAAAGAAAAGTTTTTCGCGTGCAGTGCTTAACTTTGCCCTAGATCCGTAACTAAAACCACCGAACACTTGCATGCCGGACGGAGGGTGGACGTGTAAATGAAAATCCAGTGTGAGAAGTGCAACACACAACGCAAACCTACGAGAACACGGCTTATAGGCTAATACTGTCCTGAACATTGTTAACCCAGAAGTTGACTTTAATTAAAGAATTTAGTGGAACTGATTGCCTTAATAAATGTAAGTAACCGATAACGGAAAAACTCATTTGTTTGAGTGACATAGGTTTGAATGCTAATAGATTGTAAGTTACAATTCCAGTTCAATACAGTGACATTTCTTACTTAGAGTTTGCGGTAAAATAAAAGGGCTAGATTTTCCAGTTTTGTTTTCTTTATCATTCGTTTACGTCGAATATTTAAGCTGAGAGTCGCTAATGAACGCACAATGCAGTACATTTTTTAAAAAACGTTTTATGTAATAAGAGCAATAAAACACACATTGCTGTTGTTAACATATACATGAGGCAAGAGCAGTTGAGTGAACTAACCAATTAGAAGCTTGCAAAGTGCTGCAGTGCTGATAATGGTCCAGGCTAAAGAATAGATGCATTTAAGTCTGTTTAACACCAAGATGCTAGAGAAAACAATGATGCCTTCATAATAGTACAATATACTAAGATCTGTTAAGTAATGCAATCAAACTCAGTATTTTAAAGTAATATTTCCTTTAATTGTAGTAGAAACAAATTCCGGTCTAACAGTGAATAAGCCTGACTGAAAAGATGTTTTCAGTTGGCATGCCATGATTGAAAGAAAAAAATAATTTCTTGATTAGAATGCATGCATGATTAAGTAATTGTTAAATTTAAAAAAACAAATATAAAAGACAGAATGTTATTAGTGTTGTCAAAAATACTATCATCACTTAATTGGCAATTCATTGATAAGGAATTACAGAAAAAACATTTCTCTTTTGTTAATAAGGAGACATCAACGGAGGCCTTGCCCTCAGTAATGAAACAGGCTTGGACTGCTAATGATAACTGTTATTTATTCCACTGCTACCCAGGTTTATTTGGGCCAATGTGGCACCATGAACCTCTCTCACTTTGGTAATTAAGCGTGTTGATACGGCAGGATGCTTACCTGCAATTATGCCATTTTAATGAGCAGCAGCGGATGGAATAAGGGCAAGGCGAGGTCAGCCAGAGGCGGCAAAGCATTGGTGTTTTAATAGATACTTAAATGCTGTTAATTTAGCTCCCGGTAATGGAAAAGCCTGCTTGCAGAAAGTATCTACAGTTCCAGGCCTGGTAAGTCACGGGCGAGTGGCTGAGGGGCTTTTTGAAGGGAAGATGAAAATTCTTAAACTATTCAGAGACTTCTGCTACTGCCCGGAGGAGGATCTCCACATCTTCCGCTTGTTATCGGAGGCAGCCTTGGCATGTTTTCAGCTCTCAAGACTGTTGATGGGTTAAGGCAAAGGTTTGGCAGGCCCTCACCTGTTCTCGCCTGCGAAATGTGTCAGTGTCGGGCTGAGTGCTGGATTTTTATAGAGCAGATCCAAGGTCTAAGGAAAGAAGAGAAAAAAATGAAGTTAAGAATGTATAGTTTAGTGTATAGTATAGAGTCTATATAGTGGGGTGGGGCGCAAGAAAACACTCTCTGTTTGTTTTTTTTTTTTAATGTGTGGATGTTTAAAGACGGTTGCGACAGTAGTCTAGGTAATCTGAATCTGACGTACATTACATTTTTCATGGGGCTTCTCCCCGGTTTAACACATGGATCTGCTGGTTTTCACTCACTCCTTGCATGAATCATGTATCACCTGTGCTACTGTGCGCACACACACACACACACACACACACACACACACACACACACACACAC
>CALSCE010010956.1:12164832-12179339 GCA_943593645.1 Bovichtus variegatus
ACACACACACACACACACACACACACACACACACACACACACACACAATTTGGTGTGACTACTGGAAAAAGAAAAATGCAGAAAATGTAAAGTGTAAAAACTGAAAAACACTGCACTTAGAAACACAGTCTTAAGTAGCTCAAGTAACAGCATAAGAGCTCACTGCTTTACTTTCTCTGTATTGATGGAACATGGGTAAAGAGGTCAGGGCAGAGGTTGGCGATGGTAATTGTTTGTTGGTTTAATGCTCGGTGAGCTGTGTTTACTTCCCATACAACATTGGCTAATTATGTCCTCCGACTGAAGGCAGGAGCTGATTACCACATGACAACCAGACTTCCTCACTTGTCATTAGCGCCGCGTGATGGCAGAGAACATGTGAATGCACTCGCCTTTGTCTGACTTTGGCCAGGGATAATTGTGTCTCGTGCCGCAGAAATCACCTCAGCAGCATTTTTTATTTTCTTGCAAATTAATGATGCCAATGAGACAAACAGAAGGGGGAATAAGAAAAATCCCGCAGTCAATAACTCCTGACAGATGTTACTTTTAAAAATGCTTGGAAGAAGCCTTTCCTTTCCTTGGATGGAGCTCGTAACCATGGTTGGGTCTTAAATAAACATGTTACAGTGTACGTGCAAGTGTTTAGGACTGGCAGACGTCTGGATTCCTCACACACTAAACAGACAGCAGTCTGTGATAAGCAAAGGCTTCCATTGTTATTAATTTGTTATTTCTCCTCTGTTTGGTCCCTGGCTGGATTATCGTGTTGAACACACAGTCCAAATTCCACTGTAAACATTAACAATTAATCTTCTCACCGGCTCTCCCCCCTCAAATGGCTGTTTTACATAAAGCTGATCAAATTAAGTTGTTTGCAGTGTCCAAATTCTGTTGTCACTTTGTCTGGAAATGATACAACGTTCATTTGCTGATAGATGGTGGTGCAGCCCTTTGTTACAGTAACACACCATCCTCAGTATGTGTTTTTTCTTTCCTCCTTTGCATGTCTCCTGTGTAGTCGACATTCTCAGTTGGAGCTCTGAACCAGAATGGGTGTGCACAACAGAAAACAGCCAGTGCGATTTATGTTAGAGTAATCCTTTAATTGCTTCATGGCAAAATGTCTATACCATATTAAGTAATTCAATACAGCCAGTTAATGGAAAGGCACGGAGAGATATCATGTTTTGCATAAAACCTTTAAAGCCACTGCCTCACAACGTGGTCTGCCTTTCTCATTTTGATCACATTGACATATTCACATCCAAGGTAATCCCCAATCTATTTTGGGGCTTGGACTGAAGATGATCAGACTCTCTGAGAAGGCTAGTGCATGTTACTATACAAAACCACTGTTACAATCACATCATGTTTAGAAAATTTGTACTTTTGTTGGACTGGCTAGATCAACATAAAGAATACAATAATTCCTTGATTCAAAAAAGCAGGGCTATGTTAACAACAAGTAACCAGCATACATCACATATTTCTCAGGTTTTAGTCACAATAAAATCTGACAGATATTTAATAAGTGTTTTAATTCACGCTACATCCAGATTCATAATCTATGACATGGGCCAGGTCAAAACGAATAACTAAGGCAATCACAATTTCACAAATGATTAATCAAATAAATGTAGATTTTTTTTTGTGACACATTTGGGATTATTGTGACAGCACAGTATACACGGTCATGGGTTAAAGAAGAGTGAAAATCCTATATCTTCAATATCAAAAAATCTGTCAGTTTTTGTCATGTGCAGGCCCCTTGTGATGGCCTGAGGGACATTTAGAACACATGAAGACATCAGGAAACCTATTGACTAATGTCTGGAGTAGTAACTTTACCTAGCAGCCATTTTCCGAGGATGACAAAAACAAAGAATCTATGGGCGGAGCATCTTAAAAAACATCTGACCTGCATCTGCATAGCAAACCCTGTCATGTCATAATGAAAGTTTTGACAACACTCAAAGAGGACATGATGGAAAGCAGTAAACCATGAATGCTGTTTGAAGATGTGTAATGCTCTCCTGGGAGAAGGCTGTCTTAGCGGTGGACCTTTCTTTGCCAACATCTTTCAGAGGGACTGGTGGGCCTGAAGGTTTTGGAATCATCAGCTTTTCAAATGTATTCGTGCATAATGAGCTCCAATTAAATCCATTCTTTCTTCACTTAACAGAAAGCTCAGTTTCTCTTTTTGAAGTGTTGTGGAACAGGTTTTATTTTTTCTAAATGTGTCCGTGTATTTATATGCTAACGTATATGTATATATAACTCAAATTCCATCAGAAAGATATAGCCTACCCATATTTGCCGAATTTAGCAGTGATCATTCAAACACGAGGCAATGGCATGTTTGATCAAAGCTTTAAACAAAACTAAAACAGAAAAGGCTGACAATTGACACCGTGAGAGCAATGGCTTGTTGACACTGTTTGACTGCTCGCACATAAACCGTCCATTGTCAAGGCCAACAGGCGGCCATTGGCCGCTCTGATCACCATGTGAACAAGCTTAGAGCAAAGGTCCAGCCAAGCTTTCTCTTCAATGGAACTTCTCCGACCCCTGCAGGACTCGGGGTCTCAGGGGTCGCAGCTACGGGCACCATGTTCCAAAGCTAAGGTCAGTAGGGCTGACTCAGGTTTACACTGCAACAAAAGAGTGCAGACGCAGAGAGTGAGGCTTGTGGGTCAGATGCATTACTAAAGAGTTCAGTCTGTTTGTTGTTTGGTGTCTAATCCTCTGGGAACAGAAATGGTCACTGTTGCCCTCTATACAGAAAAGAAACAAGTAAGTATGCCATGCAACTGAGTTAGAGGTGATTTATATGGGAATCAAACCTGTCAACCTCTCTGTAGGAGTTAAGATACTTGAGCTGGGTTTAACGGCTGTTGACTTATAGTTGTATTTCACCCGTTGATAGCACCACCGCAACACCAGACGGATGTTGATCGGTCAGTATTTTGTGCTTCTGTGCTTGAATTATGTTCCCCAGACTAACTGTGTTTACACTTTCTCATTTAATTTATGATACAGACAGTGGGTTACACACAACCAGCCCAAGCTGACCAATCACAGTTTTTGCAGTGTCCACATGGTATATCTGTAGCTGCTGTAGCCTCCATGTGTACTTACAAGCTACCCCTTAACGCACAAGTATAAACCCCTCTTATTTGTAGACTGTTTCTGAACGCTAGGTCGATATATTCCATTTCTCTTCATAGTAACAATACTAAACGCTTACCCAGGAGCTTTTGAATGCACATATTTTTCTGGCTTGCACAATTCTTTGTAGCTTAAAGGTAAAGATCTCAATCCGCAGTAGATGAGTAAGGACAGGGAAGGCCAAGAAGACAATGGATACAGGCCAGGGGACAGCATCTCATATTTAGCTCGTGATTGCACTCAGGGTAGACAATAAGTAAGATTCATTAGGTAATTTTTTACTTGCGTCTGCCAAGATCTGGAATGAAATGTTAAATGTTTCATGGGCTAAGAAAAGGGCAGAATTTGTCTTTGTGTTTGCCATCAGAGAGAGAGAGAGAGAGAGAGAGAGGGAAAGAAGAGGGAAAAGCGAAGAGAGGAATATGATAGACGGAAGGATATAAAACAAGGAAAATAAGGAGCGATGGGATGAGACAGAATGCAAGGAGAATATTGCTAAAGAAAGAGTCTGGGAAGGAAGGAAATGGGAGGGGGGGGCAAAAAAAAGAAGGGAAGGAGTGAAAAGGGAGAGTAAGTGGGTGAGGGAGTCAGGAGGAGCAAGGAAAGGAGGGAGCATGGCTGGGTGTTTTGGGCTGTCTGATGGATGAGGGTGTAGTGGGGTTGGTGGGGGCGGTGTCTCCTGAATGATGATGGCCTAATATCATCATCCCCCTGTCAGGCCTAATAGGCTTTCCTTGGTAGAAATCACTCACACAGAGCCGCCATAATGCCCAGGCCCCTGACAGCATCATCCATCCACTCAAGCCAAGCGAACGTCTCCAAACTAATAAGGAAATATATGGTTCAAGGAGATCTGAAAAATTAAACAGGTAGCTTATGAACAATTTGTTTCACAGGGATGTTTATTATATTTATCGAATGTTGTAGCGGTTGAGGTGTCTCTCTCTCGCTGTGGCTTCATGTTTGAGACACTGGCTCGAAGCATGAGATGCTGACAAGGCAGGTCTGTAAAGTAGGAAATAAACATCCTCTGCTACACCTCCTCTACCTCAGGGCTGGGCCTGTCCTCCAGTGTTGCCTGGCCTTACTTTTGTCACTCCTAAGCAAGACTGAACAGCTCCTTCATCTTGGCACGGCTATATTTTCCACCGTTGTTGAATTAACAATATGCACAAGCGCGGAGGGTCATTATTAGTTGGAATAAAAATACTTTTTTGAATCCTTAATCCCCTGATCTAACAGTCCATTGTTCACATCTTCTAAAATATTCTAATTTTAGCGGCAGAGCTTTGGAGGAGTCACCCATTCTTGTTTTCCTCGCAGCAAGCCTATCTACAGTACACCTGTCATTGCTTTCCCTCATGCAATGGCTGATCACAGCACACTTTAAACATGGTTACTCTCCTCTTATCTCTTCCCATACCCTACCGATCCTGCTATCTGCAATCGCTGCTTTAATCATGTGGCACCTTCTCAGCCAACCCCCCCCCCCCCCCCCCCCCCCCCCACCCCCTCCCCCTCCTGCATCCACAAGAGAAAACTGCCGCCATCAATAACGACGAGAACTTTTTGAAAGTCTGCTCTTAAAAGCCCCCGTCCCATCAAAATGGTCAGAATTCATTATCGATTGCGCGCTATGTAAAAGAGACTCTCTCGCACATTAGGCAATCATTGTTTTGGCTTCGCTTTGAAAAGCTATACATACATCCCTAACATGGCGATAATACATATATATCACAAGTCCTCCACTGTCTTCCTTATGCATATAAACTAATTACCTGAATACTCTTCACTCTGTCTGACAGTCAATATTTGAAGTTGGAGGGAGATGGAGTGGCCCTTATACACATTCACAAACATACACATCGTCTTTGAGTTATACTTTACGTATAGGGATACTTTGCCGTGCGACGACTTAAGATAATTCTTGTTTTTTTCTCTTCTTTTTTTTTTTTTGGTTCTGTATGTTGTTTTTGTAGTCAAACATGGCAACTGATGCTCCTACGCAGATAAAGACAAAGACTCATCAGCAGCCTGCGTTTTGGTTAACATCTTATTTTAAATGAGCCTCTGTGGATTCAGCTGCATCTCAATTGTGGTCAGCTTTAATGCTGACATACACACATCTGCAGCCATGTTATCATTGTGCACATGGCATACAGTCCACCCTCCGTACGCCCCTCTCCAGTTGTAGGTTAAACCTGCAGCACGAAGGGTGTGTGTTAATAAGAGAGGGCTTGGTGAGGTGCGTTGTGAGGCCATTGTGGTCTCCACGCTCACTGGTTTTCTTTGTGCCATGAAAGCCTGGCGATACAGTAACAGCCAGAGGCAGAAAGGAGCTGTCTGTCGTCGAGGCGGCTGGTAACACTTGTTTCACCCACCCTTCCAGGGGGCCGTGGAGAATAGAGGAGAGGCAGCTGGTAGGCTTAACAGGAAATGCAATGGTAACAGTGTCAACAGCTGCCCCCATGGCCACGCAAGCCAAACGGCCGGCAACAACAGGCCATATGAAAAGCTACGTGTTTGGATAGCTGGGGGGATTTGGTTCATACTGTATCTTCTGTGTAATGCTTCAATGCCAAATGAGCGCCTTTGTGTGTTTTCTCATTAGAGCTTTATACTCGGAGCTTAGTCATTTCACAGGTGATGACAACATGGACGCCAGTGAATGTTGAGTAAACAAGACAAAAACAACAGCTGAAGAGGAACAGACTTCTGGTGAAGTGAGAGGGCCTGCTGCTGTGTAACCTTTTAAACACAAGATTATTTAGTTCATTGTTTACTCATGCGAGCCTGAAAGCCTATATACATTTTTCATGGGATGAGTATGACATGACAAAATGTGTAAAAGTGTGAAAGGTGTAAAAGTGTAACATTTTGAAGTATAGGTCATGATTTGTCCTGATTTGTATTTGCATAACCCATGCTGCACAGTTTGTGTAAAGTGAAGATAAGGGCGCGGAAAAATTCCCATTACCCGTGGCTGCTACAGTGCCCTCAAACTCGGGTCAAGATGACCCCCTGAGGAGTCAATAAATCACGATGTCACCTCTGCTGCCCAATCCCCTCTTGCTATCACTAACTTTGAGTGTCCTTAGCATTCTTTCACTTCCCCTGCTCCTTGCTTGACCCCCCGTCCAAACAAACCGCCTGTCAGCGCCGCAGCGACAGGTACGACAGCTCCAGCTCAACGTGAGGAGTGATCTCCCCCAAAAAGTAACACTCTCCCCGTCCTCGACTTTCTGTCTCCAACGCTCTGTCTCTCCTCCCTCTTCCTCCCCTATCTCCCAGGAACAACTCAAGCCTCACTTCTGATGTCTATCCCTTTTTCTAAATCACAGTTGAGCTGTGAAAATATGTAATTATCACATGCACACTAAGCTATTTGAAGATGGAATTTGTTTTTAGTCTATATCCAAATTCCATGTGAGAGTTTTCAAATAAGGAACATGGGGGATAGCAGTATAAATTTCAGTCTACAATATCAGAGTCTTTATTTAAGTCTTAGTTACATCCAATTTGCCGGGAGCTTTAATTCACCCTTACAGGATCATTGTTGGACATACATCTTTGAATCTTGTGGTATTATCTACCATTTGCTAACTTTAATACCTTGCTGGGATTGCTCTGCATTAGAGCTTATTCTATGTCTGACTTGAAGATTTGGAGCTCCTTTTATGTACAATTCATTACTTTAATATGAAAGACTCATTGGGGTCATCCTGGAATGAATGTAGCCATCAGTTTACATTCTTAGTCATCATTAGACGAATAAATATCAATGAGATTACCTCATAAGCCTTGGGAAGTTCCCCCCGCGACCCCACCGCTACCAAGTCTTTCAGACATGGGGGAAGTATTAAAGGGCTATTTTAGTTAGCGTGTAAAACCTTAGCTGTGAAATAGCCTCTGTTTTTGAGCCCTTGGTGAATAATCCAAGATCTTTTTCATGTTGGAAGAGAGGCCAAGGCTCTTTCTCGAAAAACATGGTTCTGATAATAGTAAAGAGGAAGGCCAACAGACAGTGGAAGCTGCTTTCAATGACCTTAAATACCTTATCTGCACCTTTGAAGCCAAGGCGAGGTGATTGGCAGGTCAATTTGTGATAGTATCGGTCGATGTACTTGGCACTCTTAATGCTCTTTGCCGCAGATAAGTCTGCTTAATATGAAAACTGTCATAATTCATCCGCCTTTTCCGCAATATACATTTTCTTGTGGAATCATCAATCCGGTCACCTGTCAGAAAAGACGTGTCAGGATTCTCATTCCACCATCCGCCCTTGTGTGATTTCACTTTATGGAGATTATCCCACACTATGAAGCAGTTAGGATTATTCCTCTGGTATGTTGAATCAAAGTTAGTTTTTCCCTCCCTGAGCACTGCATGTAATAGAGATAGGGGGAGCGAGCGAGGCTCCCGCGCCCCGCAGTGTGGATGTTTTCACTGTGTCCGCTCTTTGTCCAGTGTCCTGTCAAACCCATCACGGTCCCATCCCCTCTCAGTCGGTAGTTTCCTGTGTAAATTAACAGACTCAGTGGTGAAGTAGATTCCAATTTTGAGGCAAAGACGAGTGTGCAAATTAGCCATGTTTTTTAATTAAGCCCAGTGCACAGTGCGAAGGCAGCGGGGCCAATGTTCCGGATGGACCAGGTGCAAATTTATTCCCTGGGGAAGCGCAGCGATGTCCGTCCTCCAGCCGAGTCCCATCCTCGGCCTAATCAGTCCCCAGCTTGAAAACTGTCCACATTTTGGCCCCCGCTTGCTGAGACACTGCTGAGAGTGGTCAGAAATTATTCATTATGTGAGGGCCTCATTTGTAACATTTCCATTAAAGGTTGCCACCATGCAGACAGGTTCAATATTAGATTTTTTGATAATTATAGTTTGCTGGACAAATGTATCATTCAGTCCTTTTCAAGTCAATTGCATTTCTGTGTGTTTCTCTGCGGAGGCTGTGCCATCTTTTTAGGAGTCCTCTGGACCTGCCAATTTCTGTCAGGTCCCCCAGGTACAAAGTCCTAGGATGCTGTCAGCGTCTCCTAGTGGGGTAGCATGCTGGAAATGTTAAACATTTTGTCATTTTTTTCTGTGTTATGAAGACATTAACAGCAGATAAGCTGATTAATCAGTTTGTCGATCGACAGAAAAAAGTAATTTTTTTTTTTTTTAGTAGTAACTATTTCGATAATCTACGAATCTATTCAGTTGATTTGCTGCGTTTCTTTGTCACACATCATTCTGAATTTAGTATATTCAGGTTTCGGACTTTAAGTCAAACGAAACAGGATCTTTTAAGAGGTATTCTTGGTCTCTTTGAAGTTGTGAAGGGTTTTGTTGTTGGTGCTATCTTTTGACATTTCAAAGACGATTAATCGGACTTATTTATCGTCACATTAATAAAATAAAAAAATAGTAAAATCGTCAATTGCGGGCCTAATAGACAGCAAATTAGCGTTCGTTGTGGTCTTTCATTAGAGACAAAACCTTTGCTGTGAATAATGGACATGTTTATGATTTGAGTTTAGAAAAGACAATATTTTAGCCAAAATGAGCAATGAAATTCGCCATCCAGTTCTGGAGTGCGTGGGACCTGAAATATGAAAAAGCCAGATCCTCTTTTGGGTGACAAGGACAATTGTGCATCTCTTTGGGTTGCACACATTGCTCTGTGGGGGCTTGAATCAGACAGAGACTAGCCACAGATAATGAGCTGTCTTTAATCATGGGAGACAGTACTTTGAGATGCTTCACATCACATTTGCAGGCAAGGGAAAGGGGGGGTCTAATTACTGAACTACAGAAAAATCACACGGCTTCCTGTCCGTTGCAACTGATGCTGAGTCCTAACCAACCTTGACAGGAAGTGACAACAAAGACCGTCTCTGTTCTGAACACCACAAAACAAAGAAAAGTAAAAGACAACAAAACTGAAGGCATTTATGATTGGAGGATGTAGATTAATGAATCCTTTTCTATTTCAGAGTGGAGGCATAGTGATTCTCATTTGAGCTTTTCTTTGGAAATACAGATAACTATGTATTTTGATAAGATACAATATACTGCTCACGGTTGACAGCATATACCGTGTACTTTATTGATGTTTTAAAAATGCAATTCTTGACAGCTTTGTGCGAACATTTCCAATGCATATCAGTGATACACCCCTTCCTGCTGACAGAATAAAGATGAAACGGTGTACATCAAAATAAAAATGCATCAGAACGTGAGCTGAAGTTGACTTTGACTCAAACCTGGTTCTGACTGAAATTGGCAGGAGAGGATTCTTGTCAAAAATGCTCCAACACAGTACAGAAGGAGCGAATACATTTCTGGATTGGTGACATAAAAACAAAGCACACGTCCTGTACTCCCTCTGTCTCAAACACTAATTGCAAAAGACACCTTAAGATGTTTTAAAAAAAAAATGAAACATGACTCGTATCATTCCTCTGAGGGTTTTAAACTCGGTCAGCTCATGAAATCTAAATTTTCATCCGACCACACTGATACACCCATTGTATAATAAAACAATCTTAATGGCAGAATCCACCTTTCTTCCTCACCATCATGTACATTCCATTAAACTAAAATAGCTGCCTGAGATAAGTCCTCCAATCCCTCCACTATTTCATCCTTGTCCATAACCATAAGCAGCAAAAAAAAAGATTTGCCCCATAACCCTGTGTGATCATTTGCATCTAAAACGATATTCGACATTTGTTATTCCATCAATCAATACCATCTCTCCCATTCCCTGTGTGCATAATCTCAGAACCTGCATGCAAAATGCTTAACAATAACATGTATGTTATACAAGAAGCCATATTTCATCCCTGGACGCATTTACATCCTGTTAACAATTTCTCAGGGCAGATTAGAGGGCGCTGAGACAGCAGCGCAGATCCCATGAGAGGTTGGCTTTGGGAGCTGATAAGGCCAGCCATAGGAAGGCAGGATTAATACATATGACCAGGACACATGGAGGCCCTCTGATTATTCCGGCAGAAAAACGGCCCTATCCCATCGGTCCCTGCGTGATTAAATACAGCCCGAGTGCGGACAGGGAGGCAAAGGGATGGGGAGATAACCGATTTTATTTATGCAAGCCGGTTAGCCTGGCAGATCACGTCTGAGGATTGTTCACGCTACAGGGGTGAGGGATCGCACCAGGGGAGCTCACCCCTGATCACACACAGCGTTGCTTTAGCTGTCACTTTTCCACCATGCCTTATTCCCTCTGTAGAATATAGATCAGGCATTCCCAAAATATTTTGTGTCAAGGATTGCCAAATAGAAATGTGTATTGCTGCAGACCTACATATGATTTTTTTCCCCCCTTACTTTTATTGCTGCCGAGGAAGCACATTGGATAATTGTTTATTATTTAGGCGGAGGATTAATTAGAGGATTTTATTGTCAAACTTACATCACGCAACATTGTGTCTTATTATCTAGGAACACAAATCTATTTGTCATTTATCTCCTATTAGCAAAGGAACTTCTGAGGTGTTCAGACTCCACATTGTTTTGGTGAATTATTACCTTTGTCAAACATGAACACATTCCTAATGGCAGTAGGTCACACCCAGGTATTAAGGTTTAGGAGCAGCTAAACATGAGTGGAAAAAACGTATTTAAGCTCCCACTGTCCATGAACATACACACATACTTTCCCATAGTCCAACTCTTTAGGCGACATTCTTTACAAGAACTTCAGCAAGTGCTGAGCGATACTTGTAGTTCACATTAAATTCTGTACACTAGACTTTGTCGGAGCGGGGATTACCTAATTAACTTCTTCAAAAACATGTACTCATTATGGATTGAATTCCTTTTGGTAGTTAGTGGGTGCTTAATTAATTAATTGTGTTAATGAACCATTAATGGTGGTGCAGAAGAAATTGTAATGAGCCACCTTAATTAAATATTATCTCACTGTTTAATCAATGCGTTTAATTATTCACATGATATTTTCTGTGGGATCAATTTGGTCCTGGGTCGCAGGAGCAAAATGCTGATTGTGTGCTCTCTCACTGATTCATCACTGAATTGGTCATTCAGTTCAAAATCCTCTTTTAATCACGGGGAATATTAGCCATTTGGCTCAGATCCATACATTTTTGTGTAAGAGAGTAATTCTGATCATTTTGATATCAATTTTAATTGACCCCGGGTCACATTTTACATCTGTCTGAGAGACGTATTTTAATTAGAGATATGAGATGCAATTACATCGCCATGGTCACCGTGTGTTCCTAGCCATTAGGGAAGATAAATGGTGGGATTCCATATATTTTCATATATTAATAGACAATCTACCTGTAATGTGTTCATTGTACAGCATGCAATGTTAGGTTAAACACAATAATATATGACTTTTTATATCGCTCTCAGATCTTAACTGTGTAAACCTTCACAGACAAACCGTGCGCAGATTTCATGTCATCTCCAACACATCTGAACGCACATTCACAACAATGTCAAATTCTTTAGGCGAAAAACACATCTGTGAAAGAGAATGCATGTTCTCTAAAATGGGATTCATAGCCATGTCATCAACAAGCCAAGTTTCTCTCCATCTCATGTCCGTGAACCTCTGCGCTGTTCCACTATCTGTCCCCCCCCCGTCCCGCTTCTCCAGCGCAAACTGGAAGAACTCAGTCATCATCCTCGTTTTAGCTCAAATTTGGTGGGATCAAAGGTGGCCAGCTGGGCGTGGGCGGGGAGCAGATGGTTGCATGCTCAGGGGGGACCAGGCAAAGGCCCTTCAGGTTTTAACACCTCCTCTCCCCTGGGTGCCCGGGTGGGGGGGATCCGGCTCGGGGAACCTACCTGAGCTCAGTGGCATGACCAGCAGGCTTCCACTGCACCACCCCCTACTTGGCTCACATATGGCGCCAGCCATGGGGGCCTTGAGCTGGGGTTCTGACCTGAGGAAAATAAACTGTGGAAGGGCAGGGGAAGGTAAGCCTCACTCATTAGGATGAGTGCACGGGAACAAGTCCATTCATTAACAAACCAAGAAGGAACTTTGTGTTTCAGGGAGTTGTGGATTAGACTTTGACATGAAGTACCCAAAGTTATGTTGTTGACAAATACATATTGTAGGCTTATATTTACATGAAACTAAAAATATAAAAATGTGAGAGATTTTATGAAACAATTTGAAAGGGATTAGATGATTTAAAAACATTATTTTTTCTTAGATATTGGTAGTTTTACCTCTTCTAACCCGATGTTGTGGGCTCTCTATGGGCCTGGCAGTGGCTGGCTACAGAGACTGCAGGTGCTGAGGCAGATTAATCCCTTGCCAAATCAGCTCTGCCTCAGCAATCTTAAAGTTCCAGGAAAGGAGCCTGCTGGGAACGTGAAGTGGTACTTGTGGTCTGGGATTATGACTTTCAGACTTGTTGGCCTTGAGAACACAAATGTAGCCTCTTGAATTAATTTTTGCAGAGGGAATAAGTTCTGTGTAGAGCGGGGCGGGGGATGGGGTTAGATTCATCCTCCGACCAATGTTTTTTTGGGGATAACTATTTTTCCATAAATCCATCTTAAGTAGTCACATTCTCCCTGTGGCTAATAGGATCATGATGGGAATAATCTTTACAAATCTGACAGAAAAAAAGAATGTCCTGGCCTTCAACTTCTTCCTCTCGGTAAATGAACAATTTCAAGAGTCTTTCCTGTGGGACAAGAGGGGGGGACGCACGTTGGCAACGAGACAAAAAAGTAAGAGAAAAACAACACAATTTTCTCAGGAGATGGTTTTACTGCAATTACTGAAGCGATATGGGTTATGATGTGTCCTTATTTCAGCTGCAACTGTGGACTATCAGTATGCAACTGTAATGCAATAACAAAAAAAAGCTTTCTGACCGCATGTGAAAACTATGAATACAGATAAGTTTTGTTGAATTTTATAGATTCCTAGAAAATTAGCCATAAGAAAAATACAACTGACCTATAGCTGTCCAATGAAAACTCTTTTTATCCTGTTCATCGTGTGTTGAAATTGAAATGGTGCCCGATCAGACCTTTGCTCCCCATTCTCACCTCGTCACTCACACCTGGCTCTACATTGCTCCAAAATAGCTCCGAACGCACACAATATGACCAAGCAAACCTCTTATTGTCATATCAAAGTCTGACAGCGCCGGGATACCGATCTGCTCTGTATTTACCCACCTGCTCCAACGTACAAACACATGTCATTTTTAGTCTTCACAATTTCAAACAACAAAAATGACACCAGAGATAAATCTGTAATTTATTGCTAATAATTAGGATATTTTCCCTTATATCCATGGCCTCTTAAAGCAGATTAAAAGCAGTGACACCATCACATTTCTTTGAACATATCATGAAATAATTGCAAATGTAGTGTTCAGGAAACTCAATCTTACTAGAGCTCAAACAGTTAGTCAATTAATTGATCAATGTGAAATGATCTGTCTAAATCATTTTAAAGCACAAATGCCACCAATTCTCTGGTTACAGCTTCTCAAATGTGATGCTCGTTTTATCAGTTTCATATCATTGTAAATTAGGACTCCATCCAACAATTACTTTCGTATTCAATTGATCTGATAGTAGCTTTTTCTTCATTATTCACTTCACTTCAATTTTTTCAGAGCCCAATGTGACTACTTCAAATGTCTTGTATTGTCCAACCAACAATCCAAAAACCCAAAGATATTCATTTTTAGAAAGACATAAAACAGAGAAAAGCAGCTAATCCTCACGTTTGAGAAGCTGGAAACACTTGATAGATAGGGAAATAGTTAAATAGTTGCAGAATAATCTACTCTGATTGACTAATAGATTAATTCGCATACTTGCTCTGTTCAAAATTCCGTGTCTTTTGACAAAAGAAGAAATCTGTAGACTTTATCATAGGCTCGGGGAAATAATATTCTCTGAAACATGGCCATTTTCTGTCATGTTAGAGTGATAAATACTTACTATATTACATACATTATATGCTACATAACAGAGCTATTAATGACTAATAAATAATGAATGAAAGTAAAGATATCCCTCAGCATTGATCTGGCTGGTATTTGCGATGTTTTTTTTCACTTGTGTTTTTTCCCTGGACTCAAAGACAGCGAAGGTATTGGCTGCGCTGTAACTGAGATCCACAACTTAACAAAGAGCCTCATGCTGCTGGGCCTATTGCATTGTGGGACAAAGGTGCCATCCCAGGACTCATCTATCTTACGGGATCTCAATGAGAGCTAGGAGTTGATTTAGCTGGCATGTGTGTTTTCTCTCTATGCCTTTTGTGTGTGTGTGTGTGTGTGTGTGTGTGTGTGTGTGTGTGTGTGTGT
>CALSCE010010956.1:12182205-12304462 GCA_943593645.1 Bovichtus variegatus
GTGTGTGTGTGTGTGTGTGTGTGTGTGTGTGTGTGTGTGTGTGTGTGCGTGCGGTGTGTTTCACCGCGGTCTTTCCTGAGCCCTAGGGTCTTTACTGAGGTCTGGTCAAAGAGAAGGAGAGCCCCATGGCTATATCTGTCACGGGAGCACAACAGGTCGACTTTAACTCCCCCGGAAAACTTTTGCGCAGTGCAACTGAGTTTGATTGTTAGGTGTGACCTAGATAAAGTTAGAAACACTGTGTGAAATTATTTAGAATCGCAAAGAATATGAATAACTAGGAATACCATTGGTAGAACGTCATGCATGTCGCTGTTGGGATGTACCTTTGGCCATATTGATTTTGGCTTGAGCAGGAGATAATTTCCTCCGAACAGATCAATCCAAACCTGTTCCGGAGACCTATGCCACCCCTCCATACCACAGCCATGGAGCACCAGCATTGTCTGAAGGCACAGCTAATTTGATTTGAGTCAAATGTGGGGCTCAATCACTGCCTATTAGCTCAGATTTAATTAACCCAAATCGTGTTATTGTGTTTGATGACAAAGAGGTTTCTGTGCGGGAACCTCATTGTCAGATCATTGTTCTGTTGTCTCATTCAGCTCAGTCAAAGGTTGACATAGAAAGACCAGCTGCTAATATGGACGATAGAGGGAAACAAAGGTCTTACATTATTGTTAATGGAGGGAGGCTACTGGATACCTGGACAGAAAACTGTGTATTGACCATAGAGGGGGAAATGAAGAGCTTGGATGTATTTTAGAGTTCTCTTTCAATGCTGTTTAAACTGACAAATCGCATCCTGAATTTAAGATGAATGGAAATTGTTGTCAACATAGAATAAGAAAAGAAATAACTCTTCATTGCCTCGTATCATTTCCTTTTCACATTCAACTTCTGCAGTACCTTGACTTCACTCCCACTAATAATGCTGTACTAAGGACGACATATATAAAGAATTTAGGCAGTTTTAACTGGCCTTGCTGGCTTGTCACAGAAACGTCCCATATTTGAAATCAAGTTTCCGTTGCACGTCAAATTAGCAGGAAAAAAAGCCTGACACACAAAGAAGGAAAAGTGCAAATCAATCACCTTCAAACAAAATGACATAAATACCATTAAATTCCATAAGATCTTATTTTACCTCACTCCGCTCTTAATGCCTTTCTCTCATCTGGAGTGACATGATATTTTTTCCCTGTGACACACGCTTTAATTGACAAAGCCTGGCTACACTTTGCCAAAGCGTATTGAGCTGCTATCTGGTTGAAGAATACAAATTCATCCTGAATCAGAGGTGCTCAACAAAACTGCTGCCAATTATCTGAAGCCCTTTAAATGATAACTCTGTGGCCACTCGAGCATAAAACAAGAAGATGAAGATAAATCTTACTCTTCCCCATCATTTCATCCCATTTAATTGACAAGCTCTCACTTCGCTGTTAAATTTAGAAGATTACAAATATGAGCTGAATCTCGAGCACCCAATCCAGCCGCTCTAATCACATGCAGAAGCAGTCGCAAATTAATCTACATATTTTAATAAGGTGCCAGTAGCAGGGAAGGTGTGTGCAGACATTTAACGGATTATTATCCGCCGTCCCCCGAGTTCAGAAATTGAATAAATATCTTTCATATAAATACATGGGTACCTCGGCTGTATTGAGGAGCTTTTCTCTTTCTAACTTGCTCATATTCTCGTTTCTCTCTTCCCCTCTTTTTCCCCTCTCAGACGAACATGTGGACTAGGCTTTCAGAGGCTTTCACTTCACTTGTGGTCCATAGTCTTATACTTGGGCCGATTAACAGTCCAAGCACTTATTGAACAAAGACGGTGTAATTTCCCAGCCCTGCTAATACCAACAGCTCCTGGGTTTCTTACTTGCAATGTAATCTTTATGAGCACAGAAGCGAAATATTATGGCTTTATAAAGAATTAAACCTTCTCTGGAGATGAGGAAGCCTTTGAGTACAAAAATGGCCATGTGTAAAACAGTATTATAACTTGCCGTTTTAAAAGTTAATAGGCAAACCAAAAGCTTATTGGGTTTGACTCATTCCAGTGTCAAATACTGCACAGAAAATACTGCAAGCAGAAGCAAAAGCCTGATTACGTTGAATCCAATGAGTCAAGACTACAGTGTTGGTCTGTTCTGAACATTTTTCAAATATATTGTCTATCAACACTTTCCAACTTCCCTACCCTGTACTGCATGTAGCTACCAGCCCCATGCGCATTAGAGGGAACTGTAGTTTTTAGCAAACGTTACTCAAACAGGAGTAAATAGTGCATTTGTTGGGGACACTTTTAATACACATTTAGTACACTTGTGGGTATTTTTGGTAGCAAAAGTAAAAAAAAAAATAAAAATTTAAGGTCTATGACACAGAGGAAAAAGTTTTTTGGGCTTTAGTATTTGTGGGCTATAGTATTTTCGTGGGAATTGTCGACAGTAACAAAAATATAGAATATAACCAGACGTGTCCTTTAACTTTGACCTTTGTAGGTCACACGTGTCCATATTGTCATGACATGTTTTCATTGTGCTCAGCTTTAATGCCCACGCCAAACAAACACAAAAACATATACTCAAGAGCTATAAAAACACCCACCCTGAACATGCAGCTTAACCTGCTATTCACCCTCTTAAACATACCTATTTTCCTGGAGAAACACTGAGAATTACAAGCTTCCTCATTCACCGCAAATAAACCGGTGATGGGAGTCCTTAAGTGGCAGTACAAAGAGTTATAAATTGTTTTTTTTTTTCACCTTTTCACAATGCCAGGAGGAATATAGCCCCATTACACTCTTGAGGGTCACTTTTAGTGTCTGAAGGTAGTGCTTACACAGACTTTACAACGTGTATCATTATAGCTCGCCATATAAGGAAGCGGCTGGGATGAGAAAGGGAAACAAAGAGGAGGTCACCAAGGCTGTCAGTTTCAGAAGGAAAAGGGAGGACCAGAGATCAGCACTCAATTATCACCACTTAACTGAAGTGAATCTTCATTCTTACTCGTGCCACCTGTTTGTGAAATCAGCTATTTGAACCTTTAGCACATCATACAGTAGCCTAATGCGTTCTCTGTGTCTTCTGTCAGCTAACTCGTGCTTTTAAGTTCCCCTTTGTGGAGACATTTTAAACCCAACTATCACACAAAACTCACAAATATCACTCTGAACCAAACACATATTTATCCTCAATCAGCGATAGATATATCTCAGTACCAAGACAAAACGGTGATAAACCACCCCCACGACAGTGATTTGTCATTTAGAAGTGATTCGTCTGGTGCTGTCCCATCTCCTGGCTGAGTAAGACATCACATGTCAGCGGTGATTGACAGTTCCCAGTTCTGTCAGTTAGCTGCAGGGGAGCTGCAGGGAAAGATAAGGACATCTATCTGTGTAGTCCCCAATGGCAGGCTGGGGTCACGTGAAGGTCCCCTCCAACCATGATGATATCTGTACGTAGTAGGCCTGGGTTTACTCCGACTATAACACCTGTCCTCGGCTGACCTCTCAACCCTACCTGACCCCTACGACTTATCTGAATCAATCTGTGGGATCAGTTAAATACAGTATGTGGATTGAGCAAACATCCCAAAGTGAAGCAGAAGTGAAATTGTCGATGATCATTAGGTTAATTTAGAACAAGCAGTTGCCTGTGTGGCCAAGGTGTGATTATGTTGAACAAAAAGTGAAAATGTCCAAATCTGTACAACATTAAAAACCTTCTCTGATAAGGAACATTTGTACTTTAGCCTCTTTTTTTTATGTAAATAATGTCGCATCATACCATTCAGTTAATACACTGAGGGTCGCTCTTTTTTTTTTGTTTCGTTACTCAACAGAAATGATTTACTTCCTTCATCTTCTTCCTCATTCTGCCATGACAAACATTTATTTACCTGCATGTTACTGTGTCAAGTCCACAATGTGGCATCCCTTTGCATTCACTGTGGGTCATTGTAATAAGCAAGGTAATAAACACTCAAACCACGCTATAAATGTTGTTCCTATCCTAGAAACCTTTGAAGGTTTTAACGGATAAAAAATTTTAAGCGCTCAGTCCAGTTTACTTGTTTTGGGGAGCACTACACATTCTGTGGAAACCGTTATATAATATCTTGTGTGGCTCTGGAGGAAGCTTTCAAACGTTTGAAATTTATCGGTCTTCGCTTGATCTATTGGACTGTACCAGACTGCACAATAGCCTAAGTGTGTTAGCAGACTTAAGTGCCCTTTACTTTTATCTCTTTAAATCTCCTGATTTGGCTTTATACAAAAGCAAATGGAGAATCTTTGCAGGGGGTACTAGAGGGGGGAGGGGCAAGCCCTGCCCTTCTTAACCTTAAAGTACCTTGTATTCAAATCCCTCAACATATGTAGTCTGGACATAAGATCTGTGTCAGAGTTTGTTTAAATGTGTTTAAGTGAATAGCTCGTTCATAATGTGATTAGCTCAGAATTACCATGTTGACTGTTACAGTAAATAGGTTTGGCCGCCCTGTACAGTTCAGTACAGTTTATGCTGTGCAGCTCAACGTGGAGCCATTTGAGGTCAAATGACTTTACCAAAGCATTATAAGATGGATGGGCTTATAGACAAACAGGACAAACACTTAGACGGAAACACATTGTAATTACAGTATAAGTTTCACTGTGCATCTGTCACGTTGTCAAGAAAATCCTGTCTGATAAACTAATGAAGGCAGTGTGTGCATGTGTGCGTCTGTGGACATGTGTTGGCATGTTTGACTGTTGTTTGTTTCTTAACAGGAAGACCCTCTAAGGTCAACCAGGGTACTTAAGTGATCTGACTTACCCTGTTTCTGATCCTCTGTATCAAAGGTAATAGTAGTCACTCGACCAGAGCCTCACCATGGGGCTATAGGATATTATGTCTTTAAAGGAGATGAATTTATGAAATAGAATTTATGATTAAAACGTGTCGACATGAGTCTCATATTGATGCGCAGGAAAAAGGATAAAAACGGACCGAAGAGGATTGATGCTGAAAACTAAAAAGCGGCAGCTCCAAATCCATAAATGACCTTGTCTCTGAAAGAAGAGAGGGGAAAAATGCAAATAGCAACAGGAAACGACAGAGTGGAACAACAGGACATTTAAAGGAGAAATGAGACAGAAAGAATCAGGGGGGGTGGCGGGTGTAAAGGGTAAGAGAGAAAGCCTTGCTTATTATCTCGATCATCGAGCGGAATAATAGGACAACAAAAAGCCTGAGTGTGCCCAAACCTACCAGCCTGCCTGCCTGCCAGTCCGGCCTGATGTGGTTAAAAAGAGTTTGGCTAATCGACTAAGCTCTTGCCGTCCCCACCGCAGTGACCCAGAACAGCCATCTTCCTCTCCCCGCGAGACCCCTACAGAGCAAACACTGCAGGGACATTAAACACTCATACACATTTTTAACCATTATCCTAAATGGCAAGGACTGTTCTTTTCTCCTTCCATAAGGTTTGAGCCATTGAATAAACTCAAATGATAATCCATCAATTTATTTCTACTTAGGTTGGTGAATAATGGCGCAATATCAGTCCTGGAAGGAGCATTAGGGAGTACAGATAAGTTCATGAAAAATTGACATCATTTGTTTCAGGAGGGACCTGGATTTTCTTTTTAAACCTTTTGCAAGAAAAAAAAAAAAAAATCCTAAATATAGTCTGCCAGCTACTTTTTCACCCTTCTTGTTCATTTTTTTTCTTGCTGCCCCATTTCACCCCCCTAATAAACTCAGTAACATGGGCAGCATGCCAGACCTATTGTTACCTTAAATACTCAACGGCAAGTGTTTCCCCTGAGGAATATCATTTGAATTGTAGCTATATCTTAAACACCTGTAACATGTGAACTAAGTTTGATCCCTTGGACATTTCCTGTCCCAGAAGAGAACATAAGGCTCGTGGTGAAAGGAGGGTAAAATCCCCGTGTGTGGATTTCCTTTAATTACAATAACATTTGCAGTTAATTATGTACAAAGTATTTTAACAGCACAGATTGCCTGACCTTCTGTGTCCTAAACTATGTAAGGATAAGCGACAAGATAGAATAGCAAGTTAAGACAAAAAAAAACCCCCAAATCTATTACAATATTACAAAAATAAATGTAAACATATCTAAATATATACCAAATAAGAAATGATCCACAGTATAAGTATAGCAATATGTTTAAATGAAATGAGGCAAACTAACACTTTTTAAAAAAAAAAAAACTGCACTCTTTACTTTGCTAACTTTTGTTTTTCAACTACATTACAGATTAAGATTGTACACCATCAGATTAAACTACCAATACATGTATAACGTAATTAAAATTAGCTTTAGACACAGCTACAACATTACATGTGTGCATTTTGTTAAGAAAGACTTAATGTAAACATAACTTTTGATTGTTGACTTCGCAGAGTAGCTTTAAGTAAGAGTTCTTCCTCCACTGGCTGCACATTAGGTGAAACAGTTAGCTCTTTCCAAGTGGGTCCACCAGTCAGCTAAAAAAAACAATGGCTCAATCTTGTCAGATGCTCCTCGAATTCCATATTGGCTTGACGGAGCGAGCGAGTTGGCGTGACGACTTCCTGTGTGTGAGAGTGTGTGTGCACACAAGTTTGTAATAGCGAGGTGATTGTTAATTTACATCCTTTCATTGCCATCCACTGGTTTTAATTCCGCCATTAGAGCATTAAAGGCCCTGCTGGCAGAGGCCCCATTACTTTGTTACCGGGGAATGTTGGAATGAAACAGTGTTATTATATAAATACCATTGCACTTTTGACTCCAGGAAGCTACTTCCTGAGGTGTAACCCTGAGTCATTCAGGGACCTGATTTACAGTAACTAGCCAGGGGTGGACGTGCTTCTCTAACACTTGATTTCACCCCTCTGTGCTCCTTCCCTCCTCTCACTCCTTCTCTTTCCCACCCTTCACAGACACCCAGGTTTCTCATCTAATTTTAGGACTGGAAATCTCACTCTTTGACATGTCCTGGGGTTGATTTTCACCTCGACCACCGGCACAGCTGTCCGTCCATGTGATGTCCAAAGGCGAGATGTTCTGCTTTATTAAAAAGTGTGAATCTAAAAAAAAAAAAAGGAGAAAGCGAAAGAGAGTGAGACACGCACATACAAAAAGAGGTACAATGGCAGAGACTGTTAACATACATCTGTCCAATTTGTACACGCAGTTGTACATGAGATACAGATACAGACCGAGGTGTGTTTGTTTGAATTATAACTGGTCATCATGCATGTTGTGTAGTGTACAAATCCTTAGAAGAAAGGGTGCTGTGGATCTATTCATCTGACAAACTTCTCAGGCAATTTGAGGTAAAAGACAATAACAATTTACATGACACAGAGCGAGGGGAGAGAAAAAAAGATGCAAACTCCCTGCCAATCAAACTTGCTTTTGTGTACACCACAGCAGATAAAAAAGAACCTGACTTTGGAATCAAAAGATTAAAACAAAAGCTCCCTTGTCGAGTGTCTGCAATAGCACCAACTCTCTGGCTGCTGATTATATAGAAAACAACTGCAATTACATTTCTGAGCTCACAAGAGAGAGGCGAAGAGGCAAAACCAGGCCCAGGAGAGATGATTAATAATTAAATTCTTATTCAAATGCAGCCAATGCACTGACAGCCACACCATTTCGCTGGTTCCCTCATCAGCCAAATGCAAAGCATGGCCACCAGGAGAAAAAAAAAAAAAAAAAAAAAAAAAAAAAACTAGAGTGGCTGTGTTTTTCTTGCACAAAAAAAACACATAGGCATCACACTTCTTTTTTTTTTTTTGTCTCACATTTGATAAGAGGAGCAACAGTGGCGTTTTAATTTAAACGTGAAATCCCACTTCTCTGAAAGAGAATGATGCTATTTCCCCCCTAGTGAGTCTTTGGAGAAATCCTCAGCTCCCCTGTGCCTCCGTAACTCCTAATTTATTTCAAGAGTCTGTGTGATTAGAAAAACCCTCCTAAATTACTGTATCACACAAAACGGTATAATTAAATTAATATTGGATGTAATAATTACTTTGTGAATTCTCATTTTTCATACACACAGCTGCTTTGTTGCCTGAACCATTAGCATTTGTCTGCTGCAATTAACAAAGGCTCTAATGAGATTTCTGCGTATGTACGTGTGTGTATGTGAGCGTGACTTTATGGGGGCCTTGTTTGAGTGTGTGTGTGTCTGCGTGTGTGTGTGTGTGTGTGTGTGAATGCTTATGCATGCAGATTTGACTGCATAGTGTGGGTTAGCGGTGACGCGCCTCACACTTACAAATATATAACAGCTCTGCATTTCAGGACACGTTAAAAGGGTTTTGTCATCGCAGGGTTTTTTACGAGTATCTTTGGACAGAGTAATTTAGCTTTGATGAGAACATGAACTTTAAGGAAAAGGTGGAAAAGTTCCCACTTCTTAATGACTAAAGGTTGAAGAATCTCAGTGGTGCCAAGAAAGGTACATTACTCTCAATCTCAACTGTAATGTATTCCACTACTAGTGAAAAATAGCTACATTTGTCTAATGCACGTCATGGAACTGACTTAACTCTGAATGATGATCTCGTCCACTGATTTCATTCACATTCTCACGCTTTCCAAGGACATGAGTCATTTTCTTTCAACTTTTATAGTTTCAATTTTATATCCACGGCTACTTGTACAAAGAGTTAGATGTTTAGGCTCGGTTAGGGAAATCCAATTCAGATTCGCTTTCTGAGTTTCACATCGGCAACAAATAAATTCCATTACATTAATAACATCGCTAAATATGTCAGGTAGTCAATAACTGTCGCATGCTGTTGGCAGATTTGGGACCTGCTCAACCTCCTCCAGTGGTCTTTGAGATAACCCTGTCCATTTGTAATGACTACAGTGTGTGTCACAGTCGTCTCTGTGTATTCTGACTGGCAGGTGAACCTCTCTTTTCTTCAAACAGGACAACAGTCTCCCTCTCCCTCTCTCTGTCTGTCTCTCTCTCTTCTTCTGTCTACAACACTTCTGTGCCAGTACTGTCACTGCGGATGAAAATGTCCCCTAGTTATCTGCCTGTGTAATTGCTGTCTTGTTTGGTTAGGAGATTAGAGGGCTGAAACTCTTTGTGTGGTCTTGCAGATTGAACAAACAGGCACCAGTAAGGAACCCCTGTCCAAAAACCTCAAGACAGACTCTCGTCTTTGTGACGATAGCAAGCCAGATGGACTGGCGCAGGTGATCGTTTTGGAGGTTGGCGTGTCGATGGGCCATGTTGGGATTTGACGACGTAGCCTCATTTGAAAGCCATTCCACTCCGCGCTATTATGTTTCCAGATATGAGAGCCGAAGTTTCTCTCTGCTCACGGATACATATCACTTCACACCTAATGACTTTTTTTTTTTTTTTTTTTTTTTTTTTTTTTAGCAATGATTGTATAGTTACATTTGTCAAAACTCTTTTGAGTTCTCACAGGGCTACATTCTGTCACTATTAACTGGCCTGCTCTGTCTTTAATGTACTGTATACAACTGCTGCACCTCTCCAAGTGGTGAAGTCTGGTTTGGTCCTCTGTGTGCTGTCGCTAGTCAGAAGTGACAGCCTTTATTTCAGCCGCCTGCACTTTTCCTCCCTGTCTCTGAGGGTGGTATCCCATCAACAACACAACACAGCCTCAGTCTCAGCCCCGCACAATACTACAGTCCTCACTGTTAAGGCAAAATTTACATCCCAAGCTCTCCAGTCTCCTTTGGCCCTGCATGCTTTTATGTCCCCTCTTCTTACTCCCTTTCGCTTTTTCTTTCTGCTGTCCTCCCTTCTGTTGAAAAGCGGAGAGAGGACGTCAGGCTCCTCTTGTCACGGTGGTTCCAATCAGTGGGGCAAAGCTCAGGGATCATGTTTGATACTGTCAGATGGCCTGGAAAATTAAAAACCCAATTAAAGTGGCAGTCCAGAGGTCAGCTCTTCTGCATATCAAAAGCTCTCCTCTGGCCATTCTACACAAATTATATCCGTTAACAGCTCACTTTGCTTAGGCTGCACCAGCACAGCACTTAGGGAGCAATAAGTGCTTTCCCCTCTCCCTGTTCCATTTCAAATGTAAACCTCTGCGCCTGCTCAGCCAGAGGAAATAGAAACGAACAAATAATTACCAAAAATGTTCTTTCTTTGAGTAAGACACAAAGGTCTGTCATGGCTGTGTTATTAATGTAGCGAGAGAAAGAGAAATACAACCGGGAGTTTATTTTAAGATATGTTGCACCTAACTCTTTTTCTCCTCTTTCTCCTTTGTCCACACATGGCATGCTACATTTCTGCTCGTATTTATCTTTTTCGCTTTTTGAGAAATAGCCACCGACCAAGCCCCCCCATCCCTCTCTCACTTTCTCTATCTCCCTCGTTCTTTTGTGTTCCCTGTTTTACCCACGATTCATTAATTCCTGTACAGTGGTAGGGAAAGGACAGAGAGAAATGGCCAACCAAGCTTAATGGCATGCGTCTCGGGCCAGGCCATTAATATTCAGCTTAATGTTTCTGATAACAGGGCTGGGGGCCACGAGGAGCCGCTGGCCCAGACAGCCTTATTAAGCAGCTGAAGTGGAATGATGCTCGCTCACGTCAGGGATCAAATGCAAGAGTAAACACATATGCACGCACACACACTAACACACACCCACTCACAGTCAAGACAATTGTCTTTGGGACTTCAGACTGCATCAGGATCTTCCCACTAAATCGCTCCCACCATCCGCCCTCTCTTTATCTGTGTGTCAGTAGCAGCCTCAGAGGTTTGGTAAGTTGCAGTAGCTGTTTGTAAATGTATCAAACCGTCATATGACGATGTTCTAGGTCATTGTCAGAGGTTGGTCAGCTTATTAAATGTTTATGTTCCCACAAATGAACATATCCTTGATAGCCTTGACATTTCTCTTCTTTTCTTCTTTTTTTTTTTAACGCAGATTTTCTCCCCCCCCTCCCAACTCCTTTTTTTCTTTTTCCACAGCAAGCCACAAGTCCTCTGCGTTGGGTCTTTTAGCTCCATCTCATTTACATTTAATGACGTGATAATACACATTAGCAGACTATTTCAAATAATTACAGCCTTTCAATCGCTTTCTACCCTCACCTCTCTCCCCCAAATGTTCTTCTATATCCTACATGCTCCGTTCTTTTTCTCTCTCTAAACTTTCATATTTTTAATGGCAATAATAGAAAATGCTTTCCCTCAGAAACAATGTATAATAATATGGCACGGCGACAAGGAAAGATAAAAGATTGAGCAATTTTCTAAATGGTGCAGGGCGGAGGGGTGAATAGGACATTAAGTTCTTTTCTTTGGTAGTGGTGCTGTTTTTTTTTGTTTTTTTTGCCTGTCATGCTGACAAGGTTTTATGGTAAAGCTAACAGCGGCCAAGCAGACGGCAGGGTGACAGCTCTCCTGTCAGGTCAGCCATCGCCGATGGTGAATAAGCGCTGCTGTAATTCTCCCTTAAGTTCAAAGAATCCATTCAGAAAACAGGCTGAGAACCCATCGTATTATGTTCCATCATACTTTTCCTGGTTATGTGACGAAACTCAGACATGCCGTGGATGATTTTAGATAGAGAGGGGGAGAACGAGTGGAGTTGAGAGACGTATCTGATTATATGATTTTATGAATAAACAATAAATAAAGGAATCGGTGTTCCATCATTTCTATCAATTATAATCATCACAGTAATTGATGGAATCTGGGAACATGGACATGGACAACAAAGTCTGAAGAGAAAATAAATGACCAGACAAGTCGTAAACACGGCAGCAGTTTAGCCAACACTGGCATGGATTGGCATAAGAGATAACTGAAACATTGACACATGGTAACCCAATTCAAATATGGAAAATGTATTCCATATTTCACTGTGTCTTTGAAATCTGATTGACTATAAGCGAGTAGCAATGATCACAACCCTAACCCTCAAAAAAAGACCTAAATTGTAATGATCCGGAGTTTAATGTCTCATATTTTATCTACATCTCCTTCTCCTCTTCCCAAAATGTCCAGTGTTTTCCATCATAAAGGCTAAGACATCACCATTCTTGCCTCTAGAAACCACTCTTCAATCTATGTGTATGTGTATGTGGGCATTTTCAAATTTGGAAACATAATGAGAGAACAGTCTTGGCACCCAGTGGTCCCTCTAGTCCTGTAAAATGGCTTCATATTCGTTTACCGTTATGGTACCCTGCAGAGTGATCACTGGACCTAATGACTCTGAAAAGTTGGCTGACCATACTGTTCCAGTCCTACACCTTGTTTAACAGATGACAACAGACAACGTGGGCTGAGCCTAAACCCATTGTGATCTAGGAAAAGGTGTGAAAGAGGACTCAACATCAAACCATATTACTTTTGCATGGCTCCAGGTGTTTATGTACCAACTCATGTATTATACTGGCTAATGACTTTAGATGCAGGTGGAGCTGTGAAGCTTCTTTTTGCGATTGAGACGGACACTATTGCCTCCTTGGCGCTCTGCCAGGGGGTCTGCGAAATACTTTGCTCTAAATTATAAAATTGTGCAAGTATAAGTATATTGTGCCCATTACTCCCACTCACGTTAGCTCTGGGCCAATAGAAACTCTGATATGATTGTGACACATCACGTCAATACACTAAATCACTCACAAACCTGCTGCTGCTTAGCTTGGCTCATTAGCCAGTTAGCTAGCTGCCGAGCATGGAGAAATATCTCAATCAGGCAACATCGTCAAGTGACGCTAAGACCAAACTAGCTAAAATTAGAAAATATGACGCCAGTTATATTGAGTTTGGCTTTATTGAGCTCACCAATGAAGCCAGCCAAGCTAAAGCGACATCTGATTACAAAGCACCCGGAATATAGAGGCAAAACAGAGCACTGTTAACACGATTCAAAATGTAAATGTGTTTCTGTTCATCACTATGAATCAGGTCTAAAGTATTTAGTTTGAAAAGTTTTAGAATACAAATAGTTCCAATGGCATCTAAGAGTTCAAATGGTAGTAAGCATATGTGTCCTTGGGAAACTTTCTCCACTGTAAGGGGTCCCTGGCCCAACAACTTTCTTCCCCACTCACCAGTGATTTTAATGTCTATAATGTTTTTTTGTATATTGTTGTTGTGTGCACCAGCTCTGTAAATGTTCATAGCCCAGCTCCATGTCGCACAAGTCATTGTAACTTCAAGTCTTTTTAAACTAAATGCCTGAAGCACATGAGCATCAGATTAGTTTTTTATTTGAATGCATGTCTGAACTGTCCAATGAACACTGGACGCTGATGCTTGCATGACAAACCGACTTTAGAATATATCTGGAGCCTTTATTCGTATTATGATCCCATTATTTTGTCCACTCCCTCATTTCAGACGCTCCTGTTTATAGATGTGAAACTATTCCTTCAATGAAGGATTTCCAAAGCATGAAATCCAAACAAAGGGAAAACGAGAACCTGAAACATTGTGATTCTCTATTATGTACTGAAGTAGCTTAATATGTACATTGTCTTATTAGCATATGACAAACACACCGAATATTATCTTTGTATTAGCATGTGCTTACGTATGAATACATTTATACATTTGCATGAGTGCATGCACGTATGCGTGAGCATTCACCTCTTTATGTGTCTTGGTCGAGAAATGGGACTTGTAAATGAAATCAAGGTTTCTATAGTGAATCTATTTTTTTCCTCATAATATTGTGTGAAAGGATTAGCCATGTGGAAGAGTAAGCAGAGCTCCCTCGTGTATGAATCTATTCCTCGCAGTTGCACTGTACCGGTCAAACAAATTAAATTACCACACCAGTACGTAAGTAATTTTATGTAAATGATGGTGTTAATGTTCTGCGTCCTGCTGTCGATGACTGGCTGGTGTGTTCCTCCTCTGGTGGCTCTCGTCTGCGGGCCCGGCAGTCACCGGCTGGAAATGAACACTTATATTTGCCAAGAAAAGTCGACAGTCTGCCCTAATTTTTTCCTCTCTACTGTCTGTACATTCAAAAGGATTCAACATATCTTCTTTGGCTTGAGGCTAGAAAAGTAGTGGGACTTTGTAAGAATAGTGGAGAGGGTGGTTAAGATGCACAAGCCTAATGCTGTCAGTACAGATATATCTACATTTGGGATTTTTTTTTTGGCCAGGAGGAACACTTATGTAGCGGCTTAGAGCAGCATCCATTATATTATAGATATTATTGAACAATAAATATTACATATGATGAATTATAATGTAAAGTGATAGATGAATTGCATACGTTTCCAAGGCGTTGTTGTAGTACAACTTTCAAGCCAGAAATGAAGCAATTACAAAACCCATTTATGGACCTACAAACTCAGTTAAATCTTAGCACATATCAACCTCCATCTCCTTTCTCCCTCAACAAAAGTCTCCGCTCGCATCCCCCCTGTCTCACGTTTCCTCCTCTGGCTCCTACAATTTATAGAGGCACAGAGGAGTGCAGGATTTACGCTGGGATTTTTGTTTCAGCCATCTATGGAATTAAGAAGTCTATCCTTGCATTTCATTAAATCCTGCCTAATGAGATGACTGTCTCTCCCCAAAGAGCAGATGATAAAGTGTCCTATGCCATGGTGCATAAATTAGTATGGTGAGGTTAAACGCTGGAACTGACTCATGTTTCACAAGAGGACCCTATCCAGCAGTTAAATCAACCTGCGTAAATACTTCCAACTGCGAGCTGAATTCAGCTGCCTACTTAGAGCTTGCATCCAAAACTAATGGATCATTTGTTGGATCATAATGAAATCAAAAGGCAAAATAATTGAGTTAAGTAGAACTTGACAAGTTTGCGCACTGCACCTGCGAGCTGATTCATATGTAGTGTTGAGATTTTAAGTTTCTGCATGCTGTAGCGAGTAGTAAACGGTATCAGCAACAATACCACATTGTATAAAATACTGTTGATAGTCCTCAATTCAAAGATGTTTAAGTCTTAATCTAGTAACTTGTTTCTATAGCTGTTAATTAAATGTAGAAAACAACATTGAAATGTAGAGCAATAAAGGTATTATGTTGCATAAATTACTTGAGTAAATTACCTGAAAATTGTACTTAAGTACAATACTTAAGTAAATGACTTAGTTACTTTCCACCACTGTAAGCTTTGCAAGCCTCTCATTGTATTAAGCCTCTTTTTGTTACTTGAACAATGGGTTAAAATATCAGAATTTGTTACAAATCTATTGCGTGTTTCACCCCCTCTGCTATTTCTGTGTGTTTGAGAATAACCAATGAGTGGCAATAATCAGTTTGATATATATTACAGTCAAAACTATACTACTTTAATGATGTGCCCCACATGGCTGTTGCACTTGGAAGGAGGCATTTCCGATGTATTAGTATAATTACCAGTGATGAGAAAACGAACCAAATTTTCTTTCATGAGTTCATCTGAGATGCGGTTGCGACACACACACACACACACACACACACACACGCGCACACACAGAGGGAGAGAGAGAGAAAGAAAGAGAGAAACCATCAAGAACTCAAGAGTGGGGTTCATGCCTGATTTGATCATCACCTCTAATTGGAGGATAATTTTCATAAAGCTTTTCAAATAGCTGACAGCTTCTGTCCTCCATTTCTGTCCATCTCTTCAACTCTCTCACCATATTTTTCCATGTTTAAAAGGATGCCCCCGGCAGAAGGGCACTGATTGGAGAGGATGCTTAGAGTTTGCTGATATTCCAGGTATTTTAAGCTTTTGGGTCCACATGGGTGTAATGGACTTATTCTCAAGCAGTTCTTGTCGCTCTAATTAGTGGTCCCCCCTCGAGCCGTAACAAGGGCACTGACGAGAGAGGCTTTTTCCCAATGATAATGTGAATGGATACCTGCAGGGGGAGATTTCTGCACTGTTCCTCATCCTGTCAGCCTCTCTTGGTAACACAGGGGCTTAATGAACCTGAAAACAAGACACTGTGTGTGGTGAGGGGAATTTGTGTGTGCGTGTGTGCGTGTGTTTGTATGCGCGTGTGTGCGTGAATCCAGATGGGAACTGTACAGTACCTTAGAGCTGGCTATGGTGTATTTAAAAAAAAAAAAAAGAAAAAAAAGAAAAAAAAAAAAACAGGGCATCTCTGGTGAGAAATAAACACTGCATGTTATGATGATGAAGTCAATTATTTGTCTGTGTGTTTACGATTTCATAAAGTATGTCAGCTGTAAAGGTGAAACGGGCAACTCGCCATATTCACAGAGCCACAGTTTACCTTTTGTGAAAAGTGCAAGAATACAAGTGTCCCGTGGAACACAAGAGCTGCCGAACATGTAATGTGATATGTATGTCCTGCCTGCGAGACGGTTTGACTGATAAGTTGACGCCGTGGAGATGCATATCTAGGATGCATGCAATGTCACAAATGTCACATATGATCGATCGAATGCCGCACTGTCTGAGTGAGAGGTCATTGCTCTCCATATACAGCCGGGGGGGGGGGGACAGAATGCTCGGTCAGCACATGGCCACATTTTGGACGCACCAACTTCCCCTCCCTCCCATCCTCAGTGGGTAATGAGCTGAGTTGTTGTTGGTGGAGCACACGTCACTCCATATGACATTAGACTCACTCAATGCTGCCAGAGCCGGCCCTTTGCTTTATCCTGGACACTAGGCCATTCGAATGAGGGGCTGCAACTACCTTCTCCAGCTTGCTGACATTGAATGATGTGTTTGTTTATTATGTCTGATAGGTGTCATGTCAGACATGCATAAAGTCCTTGCAGAGTGAGCCATGCTATTTTTTTACTCCGGTAATAGTGCTGTGGACCAAAGCAGGAAAGCACTTGCTTGAGGACGAAGCGATGGGGGAAGTCTAAGACAGACTTAGCAAAGTGTAAAAAACTGGATGGAGTAAAGTATGAGCAGGAGAAATATGAACAGGTTGTGTTGGAGAGATGCAGAAAGACAAAGAGACAGAAAGAGGGAAAGACTGAGAGACAGAGATGGAGGAAGGGAGCCACAGATGTGGCGGGGCCTCGGGCGGTACAAGTCATTATGGTGTAAACTGCTCCAGTGGTGATGTTGTGGGGAGAGCAGAGAGGTCACCAGCTCGGGGTGTGTCAAGTAATACATGCAGGCATACACATAAGTAGAGGCGCACACACAGAGGAAATTGAGAGAACATCTGGATATGTGCCACCTGCCTAGAGGAAGTCATCTAGTTTACACGCAGTACAGGAGGGGGTTTGTCCCTTCCTGGATGTGCAACCTTCATGCTAGCCTGCACCACTGGGAGAGGATGGAGGACGAAGTGGAGAGTGAAGAGCGTGCAAACCAAATGACACACTTTACAGGGATTAAGTGTTAAAGTAAACACGGATATCGTGAGATGGGACAGGAAATGGGAAGAAATACACACCGCCGTCTCCTCTGCAGAGCCCTATCATGTCACCACAGTTGCTTGCTTTACTCAGCTGCAAGGCCCTGGTCCGAGGTACCCGATGGATGCTTACTGACATGGCTTTATCCATTGCAAAACAATCCACAGGCATACAATTGAGAAAATAAAAAGATTATAGAGTTTAACAGAGAATATCAAATTTAAGTGAAAAAAAAACAAATTTACAATTGGATTACATTTTTTTTGTTTTTTTTACGCTTTTTACTTTTTTATTTCCTCTTGAGTGTAAAAGCAAGAAAGAACGGAGGAAAAGAAAAAAGACGGGAAACACAAAAACTCAGCGCTAAGTATTGACCATCTGGCTCCAGCCCAAGCTAGCGTGCCACAAAACAATTGCATTCATTAGGTTAATTTATCATGGTGGTAAGCTCAATTTACTTTTGCTTGTGCGAGCGTGGCTCATTAAGATTCAGTCTGCCGTTTCCTCAGGCCGTCTTGTGATCATTCACACAGGGTTAACGCATTTTGGACCAGATAGGAAGCACTCGGGGGTTATCTGCCAGACCTAAACTGTTTTAATAAAGGCAGCAAAAGAAGAGGTGGAGAGAGGGATTATGGTGGCAAATGAGAGAATGAGAAAGGGATGGGGGGGAGTGTCAGCGAAGGAGTGATCTGAAGAAGAATGCCGTTGAAGAGAAGTGCGGAGAAAGAAAGGCTCAGCTCTCAGTTGACAGAATGGATGTTGCGGGGCCGTGGTAGAAGAGGAATGGAGAAAGAGCGAGGGAAGGGAGGCACGTGACTAAATGTATTCTGATAACTGAACAGCAGATGTCTCGCATGGAGCTCCTTTGTTGCCTGAACAGCAGGACCCTGCACTTCAGTGGGCTCACTTCACACCGCATTCATTTGCCTGCCAGCTGCCAATTTAGGGTAGAGAGAGTGAAAAAGAAGGAGAAAGAGAGGGAGAGAGAGAGAGACGGCGAAGGGAGGGTGGCTCACACCAGTCCGTCCCTCCCCTCCCTCGGCATGTCTCGCAGAGAGACTGCCATTCCGTTCTCTCTTTCCCCCGGTGGCCTGTACAATTAGTGATCTGCATAACCACCCACACCTCCACGCACTGCTCTCACAGAGCAGAGGGGGAGCTGCCTTTGTCTTTTGGCTGCTGTACAATGAGTCGCTTTAGACTTGGCTGAAAGCCAGGAGCCGTGGCACAAAACTGCATGTTCTTGATGGATGACGAATACTCCCGGAGTCTTGTTTCCTCATGCAGTTGATTTGGCAGGTCAGAGATGAACTGCAGCAGCGGCCATCAGCAGCCCTTTCGGTAAAACACCTCCTAAACTGTGGAAAGGGAGAAGTTTCTGAATTGTGAACTCTTATTATCCTCCCAGGTACCTTTTGCTCAATAGAAGCACGCTCTCATTAAGCCCACAAAGCCCACAGTTCATTAACGCCTGGGCGAAAACAAATTCACACCCCTCTGCTAAGTGATGTGGGCCGAGGCATGAGGCCATCGAGGCTGGCTCTGTGAGGTGAGACTTGTGGTGACTACAACCACCACTTCACAGCTCACCTGATGCTTGTGACCTCACCGAGAATCAAACCACTTCTCGCTTCGTGCTATACATCGTCCGCCTTATGAGCGAGAGAAAAGAGTGTGAAGCTCCTATTTAGTTTATGTAATTGGCTATGAGCACGCTTCTTATGTAATATTAGAGGTCAACCTTAAGCTTTATTTTTCTCGAAACTCCTTCGCCCGCTTCTCCCGCGTTGCACAGCAGCACCATGAACTTCTGCTCTGTTTGACTTTCACCATGTTATTATCTTAATTGTGAAAGCCATTCAGTGATGTGGCTTGCAGGGATTGCTAACCCCATTATTAAGGCTTGCGGCGCATCGTATGGGAGATAATGCACGTATTGATCGACGACCACCAGCTCATCTAAATTGTGCTCACTTGTAACAGTACAAAAGGCAACAAGAGCAGATCCCTCTCATCACCCTCTCCAATGTCAATTCACAGGACGAGCAACGGAACGAGCATTAGCCCCACTTCCTGAGTTGGAGAGGGGGGAGATGATAAAAAACTTTTTGATTAAGGGAAGGGAATGTTCTATTTCATTCTGATTCGGGAAGCAGGAAAAAGAGCGGAGGATTAATCTTAAGGCCGTCGTTTTACTGCCTATCCCCACTCCTGTCTCAGAGCTGAAGAAGCGCGAGTGAATAATGGGGTGTCCATCAGCCGTGGGCTCAAGCCCAGATTGGGATTTTCTCTGGGGATAATACAAAGCAGGGCGACAATTGATGATTCATAATGCACAGTTTTAGCCTGGCGATAGCGCCAGCTATTGTGGCGGGGTTGGCATTAGTATTACAGTATCTCCCAATGTGGTGTTCCCGTCTGACAGCAATCTTTTGAAGTGTTCTTTTGCTGAGGATAGGAGAATCATGCGTTTATAAATATGGATACAGAGAATCGTATATTCTGTAATTCAGATATGTGACAAATTGCACTTTTAAGTCGTCTGAGGAAACATCCTCATTCAGTCATACATGCACAATATTTAAGGATCCTTTTGAAAGGAAGGGAGGATCCAGCCATGGCAGGAACCAGCGACGAATAATGGTGCCTTGTAGCGTTCACTTACTCGACTCCCTCATTTTGTACACCGCAGCTTTACACTGAACCGAGAACAATCCCGCTAACAAAGTTGTCTGGCTCTCCAGTCATGTGAGCAGCACCTGTCGTGTCAGGGAGTGGAGGCATAGGCGGCGCTGGGGATCCATGGAGGGGACGCTATCCATCAGTGGTTCCATTTGATATTTAATTTAGACTTTTATGAGCCTTAGAGGATGGGCCATGTCATTTTTCTCTCCCAGGCTCTCTCTATAGGGATTGAGGATAAATTCCTTCCATCCGTGTAGCAGCCTAACCAAGGCACCTTCAGATTTATAACTGTATGTATGTGAAGGTGGTGATGCTGGTGGTGCACGCTGACTTGCCCACATACAGGCGTAGCACAAGGGTCTCTGTCCGGGTCGTACCTGCACGATACTTGCTCAAACTTGGATAAAGATAAAAGACACGCCGATTCATTGCAGATTTTAGTAGTTGCTGTAAAAGGTGACTATGGACATTATCACATTGGCGTTATATTAGTAAGAAAGAACTGTTATGATGATGTCATATCTGGCATCTTTAGAAGATTCTCATTTAGAAGCAGCAGAACAAAATCAATTAATTTAGCATTAATCAACAGAGTGTGATATTATGCATACATGTTTTTTATTTCCATGAGTTATGGATGGAGTAAAATACGCGATATTCTGAGAGGGTAATTTTAAGGAGCAGCAACGAGTTTTATAAACTAATCCTCTCCCTAATGGTCTCTTTTAATGTAATTTATAGCTTCATTCATTACCCCTTTTGTATCAGTAATTATTTCTAAAATACCAAAGAGCCATCTTTTCTTTCCTGGTTCTTCTCAGGCTCTGATTTATCGCCCCAGCTCTGGCCTGATGCTGTCTTCCCAAGGTGTGACATTTCAAAATATTTATAGCTCTGGCACATTAAAGGCCTTCCTTTGAAGGTGACCGACCGCTCTTCCACACCAGTGTAATTAATGGAATCTCAGCTTGTTCGCCTTGTGTTATTTATCCACTCCATTCTGCTGAAACACTATGGAAAACAGCACGGTGTTGGCTTAGCTACCTCAGCTCATAAACAGGCGTTTTATACCCTCCGGTACCAGGATGCATTGCACCGGGGGCGACAGGGATACCATTCTACGTCAAAGCCCCAAAAGTTTAATATTTTATTGATTAGAGCTAAACCTTCTGTCCAAAGTGGCAATTAAAATTCAATTAAACTGACTGAAAGCATCATATTAAACTTCATCTCTTTATGAGCTCCAAGATAATGCTGGAGGACAAGACTTGAATATAATCATAGCCTTTTTAGATTATATTACTCTGTTCATTCACTATTAAAGTGACACTTTAGGTATACTTTCAATATTTCTTATCTCTAACATTCTAATGAACACATTTTATAGCCATTAAATCAACTATTATTGGGCATTGTAATAAAGAGAGATGGTTACTTTTTGTTCTGCATTCCACATTAAAAAAAAAATTAGTTGCATCCAAGTTTTTCACACAGGTAAATGAACTGTCAAAGAGCCAGTAAAATACAAACAAATTGATTTAGCATACTTAATAAAAACCTCAATAATGCTTACTAGCATTACGCACAATGGCGATAAAATATTCTAGTGTCCCAGTGTTTGAAAGCTAATAAGGTGGCCTCAAACTTTTGTTTTATTGAAATGCACACATCGGTAATAAGTGCGCTTTGTTTTTAGTCTATTTTCAAAAGAATAAACAAGACTAAGAGTGTACAGCCTGCTGTACGTAGACACAGCAGTGCTTTGAACATCAGCATGCTAACATGTGCACACAATGACAACGCTAACGTGTGTAGAAGGGATCATTCTGACCATGTCTGCCATCTCAGTTTAGCGTGTTAGCACACTGTGTTTTAAGCTAAATAGAAAATGTCAAAGTAGGTGGCTGATGGGAATGTCGTTATTTTGGCAGAATCAAAAATATTGAACAGAATTTAGTTTTGACATCACGGTGGCACTAGCTGTGATGACAGCTCATCCCGAAGGGGACAAGAATGTGTGCAACCAAATTATATAGCAATCCATCGAATAATTGTCAAGAAAATTCTCCGAGGAACATGTTTGTTTACAAAATTCCAGAGCAATAGATTTTGTGATATTTCAGTCTGGACCAAAGTGGTGGACAGACAAACCGAACCAAAAACATTTACACGTAGGTTTTATTTGTCGATCAAAAATAGTGTCAGCATGTCGTAACTCCACCACGTCCTTTATTTCTTTTCCTACACGCTCATCAAAGGTCAAAGGTCAGCGCTAAGCCACAGCAAGGCCATTGATCCCGCAGCATCCACCGCAGTAAGCAGGCTATTTAGATGTACACAGTCAGCAGTGTGGGAGACTGAGAGAGGTTGTTATTACTGAGTGCCTCTCTGTTTCCCCAAGACTGTTTGCTCTGTGTGATTATTCTCTCCAGCTCCCTGAGCATCCAGGCTCCTGCCTCTGTGATAAAGATATTCATTTACCTGATATGAAAATCTTGTTCATGCCGATCCCCAAATGACTCTAGATAGAAGAGGGAGAAAGCAGGGGGGCGAGGGACGCCGACGGAGGATAGAGGAGGTGATAGGGCGGAGAGTAGCTCGAAAAGAATGACATGAAATATTAATACGATTTGAGCCAATGTGACACCTAAAGTTTGCATGATAACAAAATAAAGCTTTGTATCAAATGTGGGTCCAGAATTCTTTTATTGATTTGTGGAGAAACCATTACCAAGACATACAAGTCAGTTGAAGTGGAGAGTATAAACCTCCCAAAGGTTTGAATGTGTGATTCTGGGGAAATGAATGAATGGATAGAGGCTGTGCAAGACTGAATGTGTGTGTGTGTGTGTGTGTGCACAAGCTTCGATTGTAGGTGTGAATGTGTGTATGTGTTTTGTGTGCGCGACTATTTCAAGGAGTATCCCGAAGTACACATCCTCCCCTTTCTGCTAATGATGAGATTCATATCGTTTAAACTGCCTCTGAATGAGCAGGCTCTGCATGCATTGCTGGCATCCATCCATCCACTAACTCTTTCACCGTGGATATTATGGGAGGGGGAAAACTAAATGTGTCCTCTCAAATGCATCTTCATGGTTAAAAGGGTAAAATGAGATGCAGGGGTACGATAGTCACTCCCCTTCATCACGTAGCCAGCCCATCTTCTCTTCCTCTATTTTGTTTGAGTATATGGCTCACTCATCTCAGGTTTTATTGTCTCTATCTCGGGGAGCGCTGCTTTTGCCTATAACACGGTCACCATGCGCGGCACATCAGGCAAGTTCTTGATTCTGTACTCAGTAATTTAAAGCCTTTATGGAATTGCAATTTCAGGGCTCAGTGCTTGTTTTTCTAAAATGTACTCAAGGAATTAGCTACTCCAGCCACAAATCAGTTGAATTTATGCACAGTTGTAATACACTTTATGGGCTCATGGTACATTGCTTCAAAAACAGCAGATGTGAAATTATGATAAATATAATGAGGGATTTTTTTTTTTTCCTCCTCGCTCGCCTCTTTCTGTCCCTCACCCTCCTCCCCTCACTCTCTCTCTCTCTTGACTGTGAGAGAGAAGGATGTGAAGCGTGTTTACTTACCCCATACAATACATTTAATGTCTTAGTAAGGGCCGCCAACAAAACCTGATTAATGTCCTCATCTCTTTTATTAAAGATAAGAGTGGCACTGCAGTCAGGAGATAGAGAGAGTGCCATAAATCTCAGGCAAAATGAGCAGTCAAATAATCACTCATCAGAAATGAAATCTACATACATTAACACTCGCAGACATTCTGCTGTGAATATAAACACAGGGCTACGGGCGATGAAGCCTGCTCCATTTATCCACGTATTCGCGGTTAGGGGGAGGTAAAGGTGTCTGGAGAGGGTAAGCTCTCAGCTGGTGATGATGTTTAAGGGGGTCCTGTCCTGCTAAGTTACAGTCCACCAGACTAACCATGTGTCCAGGGAAGCAGACGTACAGTCATTAGGGCAATGGATGAGTTGGATGGCGGAGGCAATTAAGCATCACCCTGAATAGGACATAATGTTGATCCATCCCTACGATTAATCAAGGCATGCATTAGACAGTGATAGGCGACCCTGTGCCTTTGTGACAAAATGATTCTTCATCCCGTGTTTGGGGATTGGGATCCGGAGGTCCCTAATGCGCCTTAGAGGCGCCCCAATGAAACCCTGTCATTTATTCTGTTTCTGTCCCTGACAGCTATCAACCTGTCTTCTGCCAGCCAAGGAACATTATCTGAACTCCCAAGGCGGTTAGCGACAGGGACTTATGAGTGGTGGTAGCAGACAGGCAGATATGTAAAGCAATGATAATGCTACCTTGCTTTTGTACTATCACGATCAGCAACCCCCCCCAGATACGTGTACATTTAGTTGCGGTGTAGGAAATTTTGAAAATATTTGGGGAAACTTTTGTCCCCACTGTCAAAATTGGGGCATTGATAGGGGCACTTTTAAAGAAATAGTTATAAGTGCATACAATTAAATAATTGAATTATATTGGCTTATTAAAGGATAAAGATATTGGGCTAAACTGTCAAATATGTAAAAAACAATTCAATCTCGGGGGCTATTTCTGACCCTTACTGATGGTTTTTAGGGTCATTTTGAGATTTGCCCCTAATTTCTGACGCTCCTCAGTTGCCAGTTTATTAGGTACATTTTGAAGGATGTAGTTTGTGGTGCTGTTGAATAATATTGCATTATATAGAGATATGTGTCAGTTATTTAGCCTGTTCTCATTGATATAAAATCAGTGTAGAACGATGTTTCTATATGTACCGTAGACACAACAAAAAACTGGGATACAGAGGCATATAAGTATCTATGTACACATACATACTTACTCATGCAAGCAGTCATATATAAACACACTGTTATGCATACGCCACAAATAGAAACACATGTGCCTTTTCCATCTCTCTCACATCAGACGACATCCCTGTGACAGATGTCATATGCTGTGATTAAAAACCTGTGAAAAATTAAAAACAAATCCACAATGCACTATGACTGCGCATTGATTTGATGTCAGTCATATCTTAATAATCAAAAAATATATATATATATATATATATATATTTATTTCGCTCATTTGCCACTGCTGTGGCATCTGGCAGGGACAGGCTTACGCTGTGTCTTTACAGCGGAAATTACAAGAAATGGATTTTCCATGCTTGATAAGAGTGCCAAATAACTTCATATAGAGTTGTGCAAAGTGCTGCAGCTTCACTCAAAATATTGACAGGGATGCGTAGCAACGTCAGTGGTCTCACTGTGATAATGACTTGCTTGCAACTGATACTGTACATGTGCCTCGTAGACACGATGCCAAAGCACATTAATGGCTGTTAATCTCAAAGAGTTAATCAATCATGATCAAAATATCATGTCTTATTTGTTTTACTTAATAGTTTTCCGCGTAAGCACCCTTTTTTTTTTTTTTTTAAAACATTAAAAAGAATATATCTGATAGAAAAATCTTTCATCATTTACCATCATTTAGGATTATATTATCCCCATTATTTCTAACTACAATGTCACTTTACACATTATTTAAATGTATAATAATTCCAGTTGTTCTGCTCCACAGTTTTCCTTCCTTTCTATAGTCTCCCTTTGTCCATATGGTTGCCTATTCACCTGTATTGCTGGATCATAAGAATGTCATTACCTCCATCATTGAGCCCAGGCATCTAAGAGCCTGTTAACCTGGGACAGGCCGGGCTGTGCTGCCCTGTGCTGATGGTACAATATGCTCCTTGTTATTCTAGGATCATTGACGCTAAAACCCTGGCAATCAAGTCAGTTTTGTCGAAGCTCATTGGCTCAGTGGGGTCTCATCTCATCTGCGAGCTTGGAATGAGGAAAGGAGTGTTCGGGTTAGTTGGGTCGTTAGGTAGAAATTCTTATAATGGTGCATGTTACATTAGAGCCTTACAAACCAAGGATGAGGGTTTCAGAGCCTGTGTAATGTAATTTACGGAATGGTTATGGTAGATAAGAAATTCTCTTGAAGTGTGAAGTATGGAGATGAATAGTTCCTTATTAATCGAGACTCATCACATTCTACGCAGGCACACTAGTTACAACACGAATAGAAACATGAATAGAAACCTAATCTAAGACACTTTCATTGCTGGTGATGTATGGCTATATGTACCTTTTAAAGTGCAGACCCAGCGCAGTTGGTAGAGTGGCGCGCTTGTTTCTGCTATCATCTTACTTGTTTAAAACAATCGTCCAAACACCTGCTAATTTCATGTAGCATTAATAGGACTTTCATATATGCACAATAGTTGTGAGCAATCTCTCAGCGTGAACAGGAGCCAGATGAAATGTACACCCATGATGAAATGGAAACAGCTGAACAGCTGAGGCCAGAGGTGTGACGTGCAGCCACATGTGAAACAATGGTGGGACACTTTTTCATTGGTCCCCTGTGAGACCGACGTCACACATGACACCTTTGTCATGCAGCTTCATGGAGCCAAAGTTGAACTGTATACAATGCTATGGCAGTCTTAAATAGCGGTGGGTGATATGGATGAATGCGTGCACCTTAATTGCATTAAGTTCAAACCATTTGAACTTTTTGCAACCAAATTCCTGCAGCAGCCAATCAAAATGCCCCGTCACGTCACTTGATCGCTTCCCGTTAGTTGTATATTGTATAGACTGGGAGGAGCAGGAAGTGTATTTTTCCTGCTTCTGTATTCCCATTTTACATTTTTCTTTAAATGATCACTTAACATAGAAACACAGGACTCTCCTGGATGATGATTATATAGGGTTATGTTATGGCCACTTTCTATTATTTGAATTGTGTTCCTGAGAAATCACGTCTTTCTTCTCAGTTTGTTATGGGGACAGCTCTAAATACTACCCATTCAGTCTCTAAGCTCTGTGATTTATAGGTTTCTCGTCGAAATGCACCTTGGGAGTCGTAGTTAACTTACATAAACTGATAATGTTTTGTACTTATGTTTCAACCAGGAGCCATCCAAGCTATGGAAGTACAGTCACCTATATTTTTTTTAATTTCTTTTTTAATTAAATGTATTACATAAGTTGAATTATATTAATTACTAATTAAAAATATATATGTTATTTTTAGCCATCGGCCTGAAACTTTGGATGTAGTTAGGATTTGAATCTTTAGTGTGACAGTAACATCGCACAAACCTCCACAATAAGGATGTAGGGACAGTTTAATTTTATACCAACGGCTCAACCTATGCAGCAACTTTTACGTGGTCCATGCAGGCAAATCACAACTTCAAGGAATGTAAAGTAAGGAAAAGATATTACAACTGTGATCGTATTCAGTGTTGAGTTGTGTTGAAATCCTCAGCAGCATCTCCAGTTTATCCCTGTCCCTGTGGGATGTCGGCCTCTCAGAGGAAGAGGGGGCCATCTTTGAGGAGGTGGCGTCACACAGCTGCCATAGCCCAGCAAAGCTCCTCGAGGAAAGACATGTTGTCAGTGCGCATTAATCATCGGGCCCACCATCGGAAACAGATTCCCCTCATAAGCAATTTCACTCATTAGAGTTACGGTGCTGATTTGCTGATTGGAGTTACGCTGAGGCTAGTACACTGTGGGGGAAAGAGAGGAGAGCAGGAGTGAGAGGAGGGGAAGAGGGAGCAGAGCGGGAGAGAGGGTCTGACACATTTACAGTGATGTGAAAGCTGAGATGTTGATTAATGTGCATTGTTCCTGTCACATAAACTGAATAAATAAATATCAAACAAAAGCAGAGAGAGAGAAAGAGAGAGAGAGAGAGAGAGAGAGAGAGACTCATTTACAAACCAGGAAATGAAAGTTCCATTTAGTTAGGGAGTGAGACGGACTGGGATGACAGTCTGTAGACACGGCTGTAAACAAGAAATCACCACAGTGTAAGTCAGGGCCGTGTGCCCACATGCACAAAGCACCTGGTGTGGCTGCTTCAAGCATTCTTTAAACTGACTCGGTTCAATTCTTGTGGCATAGACAAAACATTAAGAGGAGAGCCCCGCTGCCCTGCCAGCTTCTCTGAAGTCCACCACTGCGATAAGTGGCCTTCCTGGTTCGCATGACATCTTGCAATCAGCTCTTGAAAGGCTGTGATTGGTTTCAAAACAATCTCGCGGCTCACAATTCAAGCAGGGCATAAAATAAATACTTTTCTTTTACGGAATTCACAAGCCATCGTACACGCCGCTAGTGATGCATGGTGATAACAGAATATTCCACGACAGCCCCATCCCCATTTAGGTCATATTTAGGATAGGCTGTTTATATTGATCTTCATATCCCATTGACAAACACCCTTGTTTACATAAATAAACAATATTCTGTTTGCTGCTATGGAAACAGAGTTTACCCAGGCCGCAAAAATCACCATTTAATGGAGTAAGTTGTTTACATGCCTGAGAATGCTGGCTAATAATGGCATATCTCAGCTGTCATACTCTGGTTTCTCATAACTGGGGTGTGTGTTTATCCAGGCTGGCTATTGGGAGCGGAAGATGGTGTTTACAAGCTACAACTCTTAAACGTAACACTTGTGTAAGCCAAGTAATTTCAGAATATTAATGTGAGCGGCGCTCCTGCGATAATCCTTCTGGCAGGAAGAAATATGAGATTTAAAAACACAAAGTTGTTGATCATTATTTTACATTATATTTCAATTAATTTTTTTACATTTTCTGACGTGATATCGAAGCGGCTTCGTTTCTTAAGAACTTTGTCAACAGAATGAACGCGTTGTTTAACAGTGCCAACTTTGCGTCGTGTTTTGGTTTGATCCTATCAATTACATCCTCTCAGGCGGGTCGCTGCGTGACCCTCCACCCGACCCCCACCCCCCTCCCCCTACCTGTCATTAGATCATTACTCCGTTTCAAGGAGCAGCAAACATCCGAGGCCGTCTGAACTTTTCCTGTGGAGTGGAGCCAACGACCGCATGACTTAATAAATGATGACAAACATAAGCCAGCACTCACATCAGCAACATTACATACTAACAGAGACATGGAGCAAGTTCAACCAAATAAACGGTCACCGCGGGTTTTGTGTATTTATATATATATACGTATGTGTGTCTCCTCCTCTGTCGTGCCAGAATCATTCCTGTACTTTGATCATTTTCAAATGATCCTTGGCATGTCATTCTTCTCCGTACAGATACACAACATGCGCTAATTAGGCTTTTTTCCTTTTTTTTTTTGTTTTTGTCAGGTGAACGATGGCTACTGATACACCCTTCTGTCATTTTCTTCAAGAGAAAATGCACTCGTGCAGGAATTCCTGTGTCTGCTTCCCTCAGCTCCTTTTTACTCCCTGCTTTTGCAGATTCCTCCGTCTGCCCGGGCAGCCCGGGAGAAGTCGTTTTACAGTTCAATCAGGAATTCTAATAAACTGACCTGTGCTTTAATGACTAATTCATTGTCTCCTTTACTACCTTCATGGGTATAAAGCGGATTAATGACTTGAGCAAGGTTAAAAACAGTACCACTGTGCTTTTCCTTCATCTATTATCAATCATCCTTTAGATTCTTAGGAGAGCAGCGGAAATTGAAGGAAAATTAGTAATCCTTTTGATGGATGATAGCATAGGTAGGAGTGTATGCGTAAGATATAAGTGTGGCCATAGCATTAAATGGAAATCGCCTGATAAGTAGCGTCGCATGAGGAGCTTGTATTTTAAGACGTGCCTCATATATGGAACAAACTGTAATGCTGTATGACAGGAGTATTATCATTCGGTGACAACAAAGCCACCACAGTTTCAGACAACCCGAGTGAGGAAAAGAAGACACATTTTTGATTATCCTCTCAGCAGTGGACTCATAAATACCTGTTACGAAAATGGCCCAGAGACGTAATCCCGTATATTGCGCAGCGTACTTCTTAACGATGTGTTTACAACAAAGCTTTTAGGGAAAAACTCCGAGGAAAAAGGAGAAACTCCACAGCAGTTTAGAGAATAGAGGTTAAGAATTTCTTGTGAGTTGTTAAACTTCTTTGACAGTTTCTTTACTTTTTTCCTCACACTGTAATTCTTTCTTGTTGTTCAGAAATCCCATGCAAGAGGATAGGAATAAAAAAAAAAAAAAAACAACAAAAAAAAACAAAAACAAAAGGGAACGGTGAGGAAGAGGGAAGAGCGCGTATAAGGCTGCCTCTCTTTGTTTACCATTCTATATTCCCATCATACGTACGTACACTTCGGCTGCATCTCTGGGCTCTTCCCATTCTTGGCCCAGTCATTTCTGACAATGTTAATGATTTAGTGGAGAGCCCTCCACAACGGATGATTTGTGACATGTAGGAAGGCTCGAAACGGGGGAGGACTAGGCAGGTTTCTGTGGGGAGTGTTTGGGATCCAGGGATGCCTTGAAGATAGTGATTCATTATATTTAAGACAAGTGTGACATCCTACTTCAAGGAAGCAGCACACATATGTATGGAGGGGGAGATTTTTTCGGGTGGCCAAAGTGGGGAGGGGTAGGTAAGTACAAAGGAATGCTGCAGTGTTTTTTGAGATGACATAGGAATAGGAGGCAGGCATATGGAGACGGCAGACTGGAAAATAATGGGTAATGGAGGAATTTAGCCTCGGGCTATATGCCTGCTTTGCCTACTTCTGTATAACTAGTATATTTATAATTCAAATACATACCTTTAATAATTAACAACCAGTGAATATTAAAGGGGAATGCAGGATATGATTTCTACAGATGGAGTCAGGTGAAAAATAGTATTACATTTCAAATTCGACAACAACACAGAACAAAGGACCGAAAACAAAAAAGTTGGCTGCCAGTTTTGGCCGATTTTTTTTATTATTATTTTTTTTTTTTATCTTGGGCTCATGAAATAAACAAAGAGCGGTCTTGTATGAGTGTGACATTTATTTTAAACACATGATGGTGTTTTTTTTGCTATAAAGACGGGTTTTGAAAGACGGTTAAATAATTTGTGTTTGCCGTCCATCACGTTTGAATTAGAAGACATTTAATCACCGGCTGCTGTTACAGTAGGCTTATTGTTTCCTGGTTCCTCTTAGTGAATCATTCTGTAAGTCAGTCAGGGCAACTCTCTGGAAACCGAAGTGTGCGGTTACACAAGCAAACATCTAACTGATTTTCCTGGAGTGTCTCATCCAGTATTCGATTGTTGTCTGGAGTCATAGAGAAGTTTTGCGCTACGTAACAGCACAAGTATTGCTCTGGTTTTGACGGCCTTTTGTCTGGCCAAATTGTAAAACTGCAACGTGGCCTGCACATGACACAGTGCATGATATTCATGTGACTGAGTGATAATGAGCAACTCTCATTAAACACATCCTACTCTACATAAAACGGTGTAAAGTCAGACACATTTAGGCGGCGCAAATGAGAACTGTGTTTCTAAATGCATTGGAATTCAGTGTATTTATGCAGAGCTCCAAGTGTGCCTTTTAGAATAAAATATCCCAAAGGACAGTGTGTTTTGTAGTCTGTACACAAGTGGCACAGAAAAGCTCTCATAGACTGTGTCAACCGATGTTATGCAAACACCAGAGTTCAACAAAAACCAACACATTTGCATATTCTGGATCTGAAATGTGTTCCGCTTTTGTGCAGGCCTCATTTCTATCTCTACGCTTTGATGTGGCTCATACATATTGACGACCCGCCGAAGAAACCAACCATGTTAACTAAAGCATGAGCTCAATTTGTGCATCCCCTTTAAAAAAAAAAAAAAAAAAAAAAAAGAAAAAAATGGTGCATTAGTTTGTCCCATTTATATTTCCTGGGTTAATTAGCAAGTGAGAGATTGGACAATTAGTTCATCCATGCTAATTGATTATAATATTACAACTAGGTGATGATAGGATGAATGCAGACTCCTCATTCCATATTCCTCTAAGGGATTCGATAATATATACAATGCTTCTGTGTAATGAGGGTTTTAAAAGACCAAATCAGCTAGGGAAATTGTTAATTCAATTCCACTCAGATGATACTGAGTTTTTCAGGGCACAAATGAATTGGATTGAATTGCAGGGATCTTACGGAATGGCAGTGTCCTTTTTGATTTCGACTCATGTCAACACGGATGATGTAGATCACTGGTTCATTTCTGTCACTGGCACAATAGGATGTGAACTCTCAAAGACCGGATCGTATCTGGGTCATTTTTTTCTTTTGCTCATAATTAAAATGCCCGTTCCGTTTCATATCTGCAACTTTCCGAGATGCACGCCGCTTCAGAGGGAGAGATAAGGGTGAATATAGATGAAATAAACATGTATGCGTTCGCTGGTCCTCCCCTTATCTAACTTCACCGTCGTGTAGGAGTCCTTCTCTCCTCGGTTGTCAGATGTGTGTGGTGTGAAGCTCAGGTATGGACCTCGAACCACCTCACGCTGGTGGCCCCACTCCAGCTCCATCACACTGTGACAGTCTGTCATGAGGCACAGCTGCAGGAATGAGTGCTGAGCAAGTTCAACTGGAAAGTTACAGAGGAAGCGCTCAAACTCCCACTAAAAATATGACAAATCAAAGGAAATTAAAAAAAAGTTACAGCTGAAGACCATACTTTAGAAGACAAACGTATGTATTGCTCTGCTGTGCTCAGTTTAACTTACTTTGCCTTTTAGCTCAGATGTTAATTATGTATACATTCTCGCACGTTGCTCATCTTCTATTTGAGAATTATTACTCTTTATTTCTTCAAAGTCCTCATTCTTAAGCACTTCCTTACATTTCCAGCCTCGCAACGAGAACTTTTTGGTGAAAAATGTCTCGAAATGTTCGCCCTCAGGTGGAGCAAATAAAAAAATAAGATTCACGCGTTAAATGCCGAAGTATTGCACTTCTTTACTGTGCTTAATAATTAATAGCCCATCCCATCGCCCTATGAATATTTACATGCAAAGTGTCCCTGGGAGCCTTCCATATGCCAGAGGGAGGGAAGTCTGTGTGTTTATAGCATTAAACACTCAAACATCGTCACCAACCCTATTTCGCCTCCAACCATGAAAAACAGTCACTAAAGCATTGCAAGCATTTTATTTGTTGTTGCACAATGTAACCTATTCAACTTCCATTTAGACGTGGCAAGTCAAATTACAGGTACTCTCTCTGTGCTCAACTGAAATCCCAGGACGCCGCTTGTCGAGTTGAACCTGAAGGGAGCAGAAATTAGGTTTCGTAAGGGTGGTTTCCAGAGCGATGACATTGCTCATTGAGATCACCTTCCACTTACTGTGTCAAAGGTCTTGTTGTCAGCTCTGCTCGAATCAGCAGACGAAATTACACAGTATATTAGATTATGTTGGAAAAGCAGTCGGAGAAAAGGGATCGTGCACTAATTTAAAAAGTTCACTCGAGCCCGTGCAACTTTCAGCAAGAGGAAAATAAAACACAAACTCGGCAAATTATAAATGATTGCTGCGGTTATCTGAGCTAATTACGCTGAGGACTTTGGACGTTTGCAATGCCAGACATTAACGTGCTATTCGATTCTAATCTTGGCGACCAGCGTCTCTTTATTCCTCCCTTTGTATCCGATCCAAGAATATAGAATTAAATGGCTGTAGCAGAAGTTTGGAAACATATCATGACCGCTCTGCTTGTGACAGCTTCCGAGCACAATCAGATTTGCAACCTCTGACGTCTGAGAGAGACTCAGCACTGCGCACATCAGGAATGTCCAGGAATGTAGCAACATCCCTGTTGTTAAAGTGGCACTGCGGCCATTACAAAGGACACCACAAGCTAATAACGGACACGTAGGATATGTAATACAAATAATTCTGCTGTTACTAGTGAACCTGGGCATGTTTGGCTCTTTTGCTTCCATTGGTGATATTTATCTAGGAAGGGAAGGCTGAGTGTTGTTGTTGCCTCTCTGCAGGTCCCCGAGCTCTCAGATCTCCTCTCTGTCTCCTGCGTGGATAAGTAGTGGCTGCAAAGGCAATGCCGGTCTTTGATATTTCACTCCTCATTTGAATCAGTGGTCGCTTTATTTGACAATGCCAGGTAATTACCTGGGTACCTTGCTTGATCATGTGAACTCCTGCAGAACCAGAATGGAGGCAGGGAGAGCTGGGGCTGTGGGTATGGGAGAGGAGATGGAAATGGGAACACGTAAACAGGAAGGGGGGGGGGGGGGGGAAAAAAAAAGCAGGGGGACAAAAACAAACACAAACAAACCATCTGCATTTGTTTACCTGCATTTTTTTTCGGCAAGTATTTCAAACAAGCAGAGTCATGAGCAAGACCGTGTTGTGTTAAAGCAAGTCGTGTGTGTTTTTAAACCTTCAGCTGTGTTTTTTCTGCTGGGACTGTCCCATGCTGTGGTGGGGTAACTACAAAAATGCATTTAACAAGAGAGAAGATACACTAAGTGCTGGTTTATTATAACTCAAATGAATAGTTTGTGTCTCTTGGGTTCAGTCATTTGATTAGCTTATAGTCTCTGTGGTGTGTGTGTGTGTGTGTGTGTGTGTGTGTGTGTGTGTAAGTGAGATGATTCAGTGAAACATTTTACTTATGAGCTTGTGTGTGTTTCACGTCTGAGAGAGAGAGAGAGAGAGAGAGAGAAAAAAAAGAGAAGAGCAAACCGAAAGACAGTTTAGAAATGTTTTAATGCTATTACATGAAAGCATCAGGAAATTACAAAGTTCACAATACATTTTCAGAGAACAAAGTATAATCTTTCACAACATGTAAATACAGACTGAAATAGATTCTGAATGTAATGCCTAAACAAAAAAAATGTAACTGTGATTTCATTTCATTAAGAATATAAAACAAAAAAATAAAAAATGCTGATACTCAATGAGGGTTAAGTTCTGTATTTCAAGTAGCTGGATATGGAACCTTGTCAATGATGTTTATTGAATAGGAGAGCAGTGTTTACTCTGTTGTGTGACTAGAATATCAAAATCCGTCACTCCATGTGAATGCAGCTGCGTTCAAGCTGACTGACTGAGCTCTCCTTGGAGGAAACCATTAGACAACTTAGGCTTGGCCCTGAAGTTGAACTGATACACCGTGGCAGCATTTCTTAAAGAAAATACAATATCCCTCTCATGTGCTGAAATAATATTAAATACAAATGAATGTGAGCATTCAAAGCATTATCTATTGTAGCATTATTGTTTTAATCACATACATAAGTAAACACAGCTGCTTTAATGGCCTCCCTGTGAAGGACATGCAACTCATTAGGGCTGTAAATAAACGAGAATGACGCAAGTCTCAGAAGTCAGGTTAAATATATGGCAACTTTTCCCAAAGAAAGTTTTTCTCACCTTTTTAAATAACTGTGTGAATAAAGCAGCGTCTATTTGTGTAGGTACTTTTTGCCTGGTATCTTCGCCGTGAGTTAGGATAAGATATGCAAATGTACTTTCTTTACAGCCTCGCTGAATGTCTCTGGCACTCCTCGAGTTTGGACGCTGCATGCATTATTTCCGATGTGGACACGTTTAACACGTTTGCGGACACTCGGAGGCAGCAATGCTTTAACAATTTGATTCACTTTCTCATCATATTGGAAGCATGAAAGCATTCCCCTCTGCTTCCGCACTGGACAAAACAACACAAGAGTGGAATTTATTTTATTTTCAAAGTGGAGGGGGGGAATTAAGACAATTTAATAAAGGCTTAAATCGCTGGGGTTGTCTGTGCAGCGCCTAAAGCCATATTTCCTCTGATCAGCGGAGGAGGGCGACTTTATTGGACATGTTTCTATTTCCAAATCCGCATAACAGGCAGCGATGCATGTATTTCCTATAATGTAGATAAGGGAGAGAGGGTTTGATATGTAATAAAAGGTGGGTCTGTGCTGCCTGTTTAAGCCCCTTAAGCCTGATAAATGATGAGCGACAGAGGCACAGCAAGAGGGTCACCGCTATTAACTCCTCGGTTTCCCGGTCTCCACTTAAACTTCTCTCAATTACATCTGGTAATGTGGCTGGATACGGGCCTTATAGGCTTCGACCTGTTCAATCTAACTGGAAAAAAAGAAAGAAATCATACGCAAATCTCCACAAGCGCCTTTGTGGATGTAGGTATAGGCTGTCCCTAAAGCCACGTGTTAAGGGGGAAACACAGGGATTATCGTCTGTGGCGTTACTAACATGCACACCAGGTATTCTGGGACAAACACCCAATGCAAGCTCATTAAATCAGCATTTGGTGTATCCGCACAGGCGTTAACGACGGGCTCTAATCTCGGCGGTGACCTGCTCAAACTGTGTCACAGCCGAGCAGAGCTGAGACTCTGCAGAGAGGCTGCACACATGGGTAGTGTTAGTTTTACACTGACAATGTTTCATTTGCAGCATGTTAGAAAAAGGCATTCAGCTTGAAATGAGTTTGCAAAAAAAATTAATAAATCGCAATATTTGTTGGACATCTGAAATCCTTTTATCGACATGAAGAAGATTTTTTTTTTTTGTTTGCATTAATATGTTATTATAATAGTGTTTATTACATCGACGCGCTGTTTTCCAAATCACAATATGAGTCGTTACATTTTTTTTTTTCTTTCAATATTTTAAGGCTTCGCTTAAAGTGCTTGTTTAACTCTTACTGGTTTCATTCTTTGTTTAAACATACAATAACGTAAATGTAAACGTATAATAACAGATAATAAAAATCGTCCAGATGATATCAATATTAAAATGATCATATAGCCTACCCTAAATATCAGTGTGTTTTAAAAGCATGCGTATTAAATACTTTAATATCTAACTGATTTGGATTCATATGAAAGCCGAATTGCATTTTTAAAAAAAAATGTTTTAAAACACATAAATTCACAAATTGATAATAATTCTTGCACACGTAATTAAAGGAAAACTACGACTAATAAAGGCCACATTCTTCTAGTTTGTGTGGCACAGTCACCATCATGTAACTGTTTCAGATGTAAAGGGTGTAAACAGCTCAACATAATTTATGGTCGAAGCATTGCAGCAAATGAATTAAGAATTACAGAAACAAATACATGGGACGCTCGGTTTGGACACTAAAACCAAAACTGCGTTTCATAATGGGCCTATTCATATTTTCGAATTACGTTTCTGTGCGGTCAGAAATGAATAATTTCATCGCAATTCATTTTATTTTAATTATAAAACACGATTTTGTTGATATTTGTGAATAGCTTTTTCTTAAATTTAGTCGATTTGTTTCTGTTTCATTTTGTGGGCCTTTTCTCATTTGTCTCGAAGCTGTCGACAGCTCGGAACCTTCCGCGGCCGCCAGGTGTCGCTAGAGGGCCGCATAATGTCTATCGAGCGTATGAAGGGAAAAGCCACAGTTACATTTGGTGTTGGCCTCCTGTCTCTCTCTCTCTCTCTCTCTCTCTCCCCCCCCGCCTCCCTTTACTAACCCTTTGACACCAGACTCTGAGAATCGGTGGAGGGGAAAATGAGGCTTTGGAGCTGAAGAATTTACAGTTAGTCGCGAAACTTTTACAAGTATTTGAGTTGCTCACTCCACTTTCTGAAACCCTATAGTCACATTTCACTCCGGGGGTCAAAAAGAGTTCAGATTCAGATGACTGAGGTAATGCTTTCTGCAACAAGGAAAACACCGAGGAGCGAAGTTATCATAAACAAATCTTAAATATAATAATAAAAAAAAAATGTCCGCAAAAGAGGAAAATCAAATGCAGTTTGTGGACATGATTAAAAGAACATACCCCGTTGCGTTCTTTGGAACAACGCACAGCTGCATTACTTTTATTTAGTGCAGAAAGTAAACTTTTAAATTAAATAATGCATCAGTAGCTGCATTTCCTTTAATTTTCCAACTGCTGCTGCAAAAAAAGAAGAAGAAATGGGCAGCCTGCAAGGTTTTTTACTTTCCGAGCCTCTCCAGTCAGTCTATGATCCAGTCTTATCTCAGCGCCTTTATACATTAGCTTTGCTTATTTGCATAATCTCAAATACTGAAGAGGGCCAAAGAAGAACAAAGTTACAAACAAGATTAGGGCGATTTTATTTGTTCCTGCGGTTGAGCGCCAATTGTTTCTCCAGGAGTGTTTAAGGTCACTAAGAGGATTTGAAGCTCGTTTCATATCAGTGGTCTTTTTGAGGGAATTAAATCAACAATGTTTTTCTCTCCATATTTAGCAACAGGCTTGTGTGTGAACAACCGAGCCCTCCAGGGCAGGAGAGGGGGAGAGGGATTGTAAGTCCTGCTAAGAGTAAACAGAGGAGTGGAAGTTCAGCGCTGCTGCTCGGTCGCATGCAGGCGGTCCTGGTGCACCTTTAGGATGTGACATGCAGTGGATCTTTAGCCTGGTGATTGTCCCAGTAGTGTTTTCCTTGAAATGGATCTTCTCCCCCCCTAATGAATCCAAACGCAGCTGGCCATGTCCCACACGGACACCGAGAGCTTTAACCCTAAACTGACCTCAATTTGACACCACCAGATGAAATTTTACCGCCTGTTAATGCCATCCACTGATTTTTTTTTTCTTCTTCTTCATACACGTAAGAGTTGTGTGTGCACCTGAAAAGCCTCGCAACGTGAAAGCCACTTGTAAGAAATCTAAAACTCCTTAAAACGTGTAATTGTCTGTGATAGGTGTCCTCCTGGAATTCTCTGGCTTGTAAAACGCGGTCAGGTTATAAGCAGGGGAGTTTAAGTTGGCACAGGTCTTGTTTATGAGGAAAATTAATTTTAATTACCTATTGAGTGAATGATGATTAAAATAAAATTAGAAAATTAAACACCGACTTGTGTAATGTCGCATCAAAAGCTGTTATTAAGCGAAATTAACCCGTTTCGGAACCTAAATGCTGTTAATGATGATGTCTTGTGTTTATGGCTTCCATTAATTACTCAAATAAATAGTTCACAAAAGAAGGAGTTTAAAATGTCCACGTCGTTAGGAGTCGTTGCTGGAAGTTTTATAGGGAAGGATGTGTTTCTGTGGAGCCGTACATTGGACACGCATAATTAGGCTCTGCTATTTTCACACGCTCTTCGGGTGTTTACATCACTCTCCTCGGGGGCAAATCACATATTTCCACAATAAATGCGGAAAAAATGCAGTAAAGATCTGGAAGTATGTATATTTAAAAATGTACTCAAGCGTTTGGGTTTTTAGGATACTCGCGTTAACGGGAGATTAAACATACATATGAGAATATATTCTATCTTTTTTTTTTCTTTTTTTTTTTTTTTTTTTTTTATAGTCCAGCTTCAAAACTTTCGTTTTTACTGCGCCATGAAAGGACGCGCGTTCACAACAAAGCGGTAGATACAGTATAAGGTTTGCGCTACTTACCGTGGTTGTCCAAAGGAGGAGGATGAAAAAAAAAAAAAAGTCAATCGTTAGTGCACAAATCAATGTGAACGATAGTATTTAGCTTATGAAAATATCAGTCTTCAATAGCAGAGTCTGCTGGGCTGGTTGTGTTTACAAAGTGTAAGAGAGACTTGGAGACGGTGAATGCCTTGGCTCTCTGCGCACCGCTCTGCAGCTCCTTCCCGGGGTATTGCACGTTGAAATGTCCACACAGCCGTTTGTCAAACCCTGCAGTCCTACACTTCCCACCCCCCTTTATGCCAACAAACATAACTGTTGTCACGGTTTCATTTATTGAATCGTTTTCCTTAAAAAAAAAAAAAAAAAAAAAAAGACCCTGCTATTTCTGTAATCGACCTCAAGCAACTCTGTTTGGTATTTTGTTTGTTGGGAGAGTTTATTGACCCCCCAACGGTAGCCGCAGCCCAATTCCCTGAGCGTGTGTCTACCTTAATCCTAACCTGTGAATAATTAATTTACACCATCAAAAATGTCACGGAGCCATAAATGGAGCCCTTATGTGAGAACCTATCAATACAGCCATGATGCCATATTAGCATTGATGGAGCTAAATATTAAAGGGGATAGATGGCCTGCTTCTGTTTTGTGCGTAAAAGTGCTCAGGCTCCAAAAAGGGCTTCACTGCAATCGATGGCCGGAGCGTTGCTCCTCCTCTAAACTTCAATCTCCTCACATGATTGATGATCTTGGGGAGCTTTGATAATTGACTGCTCTGAGGTAAGGCACGGATTTCTATCAAGAGAGGGGATTGGACGAAAGAAACATACAAAATTACTTTCTCCACAAAAGCTTTTTTTTTTTCTGTTGGAAAAGTTCATTCTGGGCTTAGAGGGGTGCTGTGTTTAATTTTCAAAAAAAAAAAAAAAGCAAAAAAAAAAAAAAACAGAGCAATAATTAGCTGTAAGATTAGGAGGTATTACTGAGATATTAGGCACACCAGCTTATAACCACAAAACAGATAACACGCACGCGTCATGCTCATATATTAAACTCAGCATTCAGATGTTCTGAAGATGCTTCATAATATTTAGTTTAACTTATCTCACTGACTGTAAGGATGGATGAAAAGTTCAAATATGCATCGTGTGTCTTGTGTCAATGTTGCATTTTACCGTGCGTAAAAGTGTGCATGAATCATGCGTAAAACTGCATTCAAAATAAACTTCATTTGTGTGCCCTAAATCATGATTCATGTCATTTTAAAGCAGTCAGTGTTGTGTTTGATTGAACTCAGAAAAGCTGCAGCCGAAGTGTCCGCGCTGGTAAACCTTCCTCATTCAGCCTTCTCTGCTTTTTCTTTAGGACTCTTCACGGCGAAAAGGAATTGGGTGGGAGTTGGAGCTGTGTTGGTTTGGCTTTTACCCCCAATGTGGGGTTGAAGCCGTCCCTGTGCCTCGCATATACTCTGCATATCACAAGATTTGGTCTCTCCTCTCTCTTTTCTGGAGCTGCTGTAGGACTGGCTATGGCCACCGCTACTTCCGGGATCCGTCATTTCATTCGCCCACCGCTCAGCGCTGCGAACTGACTCTGTTTCTATAAGCAAGCTAGCAGCCAACCTGCCAACACTCGCTGACACTCACTCATCTCAGTCTCGCCAGATAGACGAAATACCTACGGGGGAAAGAAAGGAAAGATCTGAATCGCTATCTCTTAATTTCTACTGCTTTTTTTCCCTTTTTACAGTGATAATAAAACAAGATAGCGATCTGGAAGCATTAAAGGAGACGCGGACTTGCGGGATGAAAACGGACTAAAAAGATTCGTCCTTCTCTTGAACATCATCACCAACCGTCATTCATTCATTACCTTGACAACCTCTGGCTTTGATTGACAGCTGGAGTGGCAAAAAGCCATGAGACACGACAGTTTAGTTACATGCAGGTTGTTGATGGGCCGATTGTAACCTTCACTTTGGCGCATTTTTTTCATTTTTTTCCGAGGAAAGAGGGAAAACAAGAAAAATTGCAAAACTCCCTGATGCTACGAATTCAACTGACCCACACTGGCGAATAGGAGAAGTCGCAAAGTTGGTTGAAAAAGGAATCTTGCCTCTAAATCACTTTCTAAACGGGACTGGGATATTAAATATACGACAGATTCAGGAGTTTATTGGAGCGCAGCCTGATGGCGCAAAGGGTAGGTTTTAAATCTCCTACACTTACCTGTTCAAATCCACTGTAGGGAGGCACTCGTATCGATAACCTCTTGTCGGGTGGTGGCAAATTCACAAAGTATTCATATCAAAGCCGCTATATTTGACATTTCTGCAGCGCCCCTACTCTTCAAGCAAAGTGACAGCCTCTGCTTTTACCGACAGCCTCCACGACAGTCGTGGATCAGTTTCACAGGAGACTCCAAACTAATTCGCTCTTTTCAACCACCAAACTCTTTTTCGGGAAGCACCTAAGTTATAATGTTTTTGGTAATGCCACACCGTGTATCATATATAATATGACACTTGTTCTGCCTTGGCTGTAGCGAATTTTAGTTTCTCCTTTGCGTATATTCCAAATGAGACGGCATGCTTTTTGTACTTTTCACATTTGTTTAAAAAAGTAACCGGGCAGCCCGCTGACTTTTACTCTGATTTTGTTCCCAGTACGATGAGCTGGCCCACTACGGTGGGATGGACGGAGTCTCGGCGTCGATGTACGGGGACCCGCATGCTCCCCGGCCGCTTCCCCAGGTCCACCACCTGAACCACGGACCGCCGCTGCACGCCAGCCAGCACTACGGAGCCCACGCTCCTCATCCAAACGTTATGCCCACCAGCATGGGCTCTGCTGTCAACGACGTTTTAAAGAGGGATAAAGATCAAATTTATGGGTAAGGTTTGCATGGGCCAAATAAGCGTGCAATAATTTCTTCCTAAGTTTTCAGCTTTTCTGTAAATCGGTTTTGTTGGAGTTTCTCTCCCACCACTAAAGTCGAATAGTGTTTTGTGCGGGATTGATCGCAATTTTGGAGCTCTATTGTTGGTCAGGGGAGTTGTTGATGTGTAATTTTACACGCATTGTAGAAGGCATCGTGAAGCCTGCAGTAAGTAAGAGTAAGCCTCGAGCTTGAAATACAAGCTATAAAAATAAGATGGAAGCTCTCTGTGCACAGTCCAAGCTCTAAAGTCACAGGCTGCATGGAAATATAATTTAAAAAAAAAACTATTTTCATCACAACAATTGTCCCACGTTATAAAGTGTGATTTTAATATTACAGCCCACCATTATTTGTCAATCCTTAAAATAGCCTTGACTCATTTTAACGTTCTCGTTGCTGCCTGCAAAAAAAAACTTCTCAAATGTTTTCCAATGTTGTAACACAGACACAAAGAGCGCGTTGAAACGCACCGTGTGTCTTTATAATTATACGTTCAGTACATTATTCTCAAACAGTGGAAGAAGACGTACTTAGACGCTCTTACTGATGATTGCAAAACTTAAAAAAAAAAAAGAAAATTCCAGACATTGCTCACGAACAAACGTACACATAAAGGGCTGTAATCCACAGTGTATCATTATAATCTGGGATGTAGTGCAGAGTAAATCCTCTTCATCTCTTTTACTCACGTTTTACGCGGAATGGAGTTTACCTTCATGTTTTATACTGACATAAATTTAAATTACACAAAGAAAGAAACTGGAGCCAGTTTCATGAAGTTAACGTTTTTTTTTACCAGGTATATTTTTATTCTGAATCTATAATCAAGCTTATTAAAATTATTGTCGTGACTGTTTGTCTCATGGTGTTGCTTGAATAGCAGTCAGACTTATTTTTTATTCACCTCTGCTTCACTTTGAAAGCCATAGTTCTAATAGTTAAGTCCTCGGTGCCTCAGTGCGTCTGTAGCGTAACTGCTAAAAAACATTATTTAATTTAAACTTTTTACAGACTGTATAATTTATCTAAACTGCCAGTGACTGCTGTGGAGTGTGTCGGTCTTATTTTTGTAGAGTTTTGTTGACTTCTAAGCCGTGCACTGCAAAAAATGTCAGTCTCAACAAGTCGATTATTGAGTGTAAAATCCTTACATTTCCACAAACGAGGAGTAAAAAAAAAAAATAATAATCCAGATGCGTGTTTACCCTCGCCTCCAACTCAATACCGCTTCTACAAAGAACCTCGAATCCACATTGTATTGTTTTATTTGCTGTCTGCCTTATTTTAAAATGCGGTCACTTTGTTTTGAGAGAAGTGTGTAAAAACTATACACCGGGATAAAAGTAAAATGATCTCATGCAACGGTGTTATATTTATATATGTATATATCTCTATATATAGATATATAGAGATATATATTATAGCCAGGGAGCCGACAGATATGCAGGTTGATTGGACATTTTTTGCAGTGGGCATTGTGGAGCCGGTGTGCTGCTTGTACTCAGGCTGTGTTTCCCCTCTTGCAGTCACCCTTTATTCCCACTGCTCGCACTGGTTTTTGAGAAGTGCGAGTTGGCGACGTGTACTCCGAGGGAGCCCGGCGTAGCAGGCGGCGATGTCTGCTCCTCAGACTCCTTCAATGAGGACATTGCAGTCTTTGCCAAACAGGTCAATTTCGAAATATTAAAAAGAAATATTTTGGATGTTGTGGCTGCGTCATGGCACATAGTTTTCTGCCTGCTTCATATATTATTTTGCAATAAAAAAAAAAAAAAAAACTTTCTCTTGACATGAATTAATGAATAGTGTGTGTTCGCTGCAGAATTTCCACTTAACACAAACTCATTTGTGAGAATTGTTGTATTATCAGGTTACATTTCAGTATAGAAATAGACACACATGACACACATTTCATGCCAAACTAACTTTGACATTTGGTGTATTATTTTAGGTCCGAGCAGAAAAACCTTTATTTTCATCAAATCCAGAGTTGGACAATTTGGTAAGCGTACACTTTGACCTCTCTTGTCTCTCAATAATTGCCGCTTTGCTGCGGTTATACTCTGCCTTGTTTTTGGGATACTCTGGAGTGTCCGCAGCATCACACAGTGATAAATATGTAAACATATGATTTAAACTTCCGCACAGATCAGTCAGTGCTCAGTCTTCCCATCTAACTGACCCAGCTGACCAGTGTGTGATGACCGACTAGATTTTGAAACGCAGCTTCCTTGTAGACTTAAACAAAATTGTTTTGCTCTTGCTGGCTGTAGTGCACTCCATAGTGTTATGACGGGCGGATTATTACATAATACTGTTAAAAAAAAAAAAAAAAAAAAGAAGAAGATGAATCCTGTAAATTTTGTGATGTGAACTGTATTTATTTTTGCCCCTTTTTTTCAGATGATACAAGCCATACAAGTATTACGGTTTCACCTCTTGGAATTAGAAAAGGTAAATATACATATTTATATATTAGACTTATCTGAGCATGATGCCACCTGCACAAAACACCCTGTATTTTAACGCCACTGATATAATTAAAGGTGCTTCAATAGTCAGTGCAGTGCTGTAGCATATATTTAAAAAGAAATTAACCGGCATGCATTGGAAAGAAAAGTTTCAGGTGTTTAATTTTCATAAAATATGCTATTTTATTTAGCCAACTATTTATGTGACTATTGATCAAATATGCTGGAGCGTCTTTGCTCACGTTGCACATTGGTATCGATCCGCAGATTTAGTTCCAACTGCTCATTATTCCAGCAGCTCACGGCATGCTGTTTATTTTTTTGTCGTTCAACTTGTTGCTCCAGTCTCAGGAGTATAATAAGCACTGCAACAATTTCACTATTGTTTCCTTGACGCCGATAATGCCCCCTTAATTGGAGTTATTCTTGGACTGGCTGGAGCGTTTCCCCATCCTGAAAAAGGTGTTTTCTTTCTTTTTTTCTAGGTGCACGAGCTCTGCGACAATTTTTGCCACCGGTACATCAGTTGTTTGAAAGGAAAAATGCCAATAGATCTAGTTATTGACGAACGGGATGGCAGCTCAAAGTCAGATCACGAAGAGCTCTCGGGATCGTCGACCAACCTTGCAGATCACGTAAGTAACAGCATTATATTCCTAATATGCGGTGTGCTGTTTTCATCTGCGTGCGTCTCTGCTGCCGACAGAGAACACCCGTGCTTGTATAATTATTTATTTATTTTTAACACACAATGCATAGGAATAATCGGCTTGTTTTAAGACAGTCAGATGTGTTTGATGTGTCCCATAATGCCTACTTTTGGGCTACTTAGCCTGTGCTCAGTGTGTGACCCTGCTGTGCCATCAGTAAATAGAGCATGCTCTGTTCTGCAAGGAAAATCTGCCGATCGATGTTCTAAGGTCAAAAGCTAGATGTGATACAATAGACTGAGTTATTGTTTTAGTCTTTTGATTAGGGGCAGTCATGTGTGCATAATGCGTCCGTGCTTGCTTGTGTGCTCGGGGTTTGAGTGACTGTGTGTGTGTGTGCGTGTACGTGTGTGTGTGTGTGTGTGTGCATTAGAGGGTGCGCGTGTGTAAATCGCTGACGTGCGTTATGGAGAGTTGGGAGGAAAAAAAAAAAAAAACGTGAGGCAATTATCTGTTACGCAGGTTTAACGTTAAAGCAGGGTATCAGTGGTAAGCTTTAGCTTTAGGCCAATATTTAAAAAGAAAAGGGCTTTATATTTGGGACTGTGGGAGCTGGATATGGCCTGTGTGTAAAGCTGTGGATTTTGCTGCAGAGGTGGAGAAAGTGGTAGCCTATTGAAAGAGATCTCAGAGCTAAAGGCTTACCATCAATGTCAAGTTCACAAGGCATCTGATGGTTCGTCTGGAGGCCTTACATTGCTGTTGATGTTAATGTGTTTAATTGTTTCGTATTGATTGCCGTGTGGTTTGCTCTGCAGTGGCTTTCTCCTCTGCTCCCCATTTTTATGGCTGGAGGCTCCATAACGCTGAATTCAATTATATGCACCTGAAGTACAGTAGCTTTAAATTTGAGGATCGATTCCCTGGTTTAAATCGTGCATTTTCGGTCTTATAATCACGCCCCCCCCCCCCCAACCCCCGAAATATGGATTGAGCTGACAGTGTATTATTGAGTTGATATCTGTGAATTATTGCGTGTTGCATGCCTGTGGTAAAGCTAATGTTTTGGTGGGGGGGCGAGCGGGCTATTGCAAGTAAGTGACTAGTTAATATATGTGAAGCACAAGGCCAAGCCTATTAGGAATTTAAGCAGTTTTAAGTGTTATGCAAAGTCACCGCGCTGCATCTGTTGGGTCTGGCTATAGGCCTAATAGCAGCGGATTCCCTTTGAAAGCCCGTCGCGTTCACATGGCCATGCTGCGCACCGCACAAGCTGCATTAAAACATAATTAGACCGAAGATGCCGATGTTGGTTTGAGAAACGGTCAAAACGGCAATATTGTGGTCCTCCAACACAAGTGTAGAAATGAGGCATGCTGTTGTTTATATTGTAGAGATTAGATAAACTAGCCTGTTTAGTTTCATGGCAGATGGTTGATACTCCAGGCCAATTTCCAACGGTGCCTCCAGTGCTCATACACCAGCTTTGTCATCAGTCCACTTGTGAGAATATTTTCATAATTAGAAAATTAGATATGCCAATAAAGCAAATCAGGAGCAGCGATAAACAAGGAAGGTTGCATGACAAGTCATTTATCTTGGAGTCATTTGGACTGACCACCTCATTAGGTATTTAAGTTTTGAGGGATTTATTTCACTTCTGTGGCACCAGTGAACTTTTTTATTATACCTAACTGCTTGGCCTGAATTTGATAAAAGCAGAAGAGTTTTTTTTTCTCTCCCCTGTTTGCTTTAGGAGCTCTGTCTGAGCGGAGAGTGATTTTAATCATGGCTGAGCACTACATGTTATGGAAACATACGCACTTCAGCTCATAGTTATTTTTGTATAAATAAAAATGCCTTTCTTTTTTTTTTGTACAGTGTGTGAGAGCATGTGTGCACCTGGTGAGGCTTTAGTGGGAATAATATTTGTGGAAAGTGAAACTATTGAAGTGAAAATGTGCACACTGCCGTCATGATCCAAAAGCCTTCTAGTAAATAGTTAACTTCTACAGTGTTATTTCCATGTCTAATTGGAATGTGTTTTGAATATTGCAAACAATGCACAAAAATGCATATGGCTGCAAAACTGTGCCGCTGGATGGAAAGCAATTTCCGTCCTACTTGTCTTGTTTTATTTATTTTATTTATTCATTTGTTTTTGGCTCTATTTTATTATTCATTTCTGTCCTTGCTTCTCATTGAGGAGAGGAAGGCGGTTTGATAGTTAGATATGCTAATTTATTTAGTTAGAATCTCTCACGTCCATTTTTCTTTGCTTTGATATGCATTTTTAATATATAGCCCTGGGCTACATCTCATTTGGTGAAAGTTGGTTTTTCTGGAGATGATGAGGCTCTTCACTGTGAACGAGGCTGCATGTTGAGCTTGTTTGTAAGTGTGTGTGCATATGTGTATGTGTTTCTTTCTTCTTTTCTTTTTTCTTTATTTTTTTTTTTTACCTCTTTCTGTTTCCCCTCCTCTCCCCTCTTCATACCTGACAGCAGAGCATAATAAGCACAGTTTTATTTACACTTGAATGCAGCATTGTCTTAGAGATGATTGGATTATGGTATAGTAAGAGTGGGATGAGGCCTTTGCTGACACTGTTGATTTACCTTATTTGCTTGCGGTGACTATCTCAACCATGTAGCCCACCCAAGGCTTCCTAACTCATCGCCCCTCCTCAGATCAACCCCATCCAATTAAAAGAAAGAAAAAAAAAGATGTTGTATTACACATGAAGGGTGATGGGGAAGGAAAAAAAACACAGAGCGGTGTAGATTTGTAAACGGTTGATACAGTGTGTGTGCTTGTCAATGGTTTGCTCTCTTGTCTTTTAATTAATGAATAAAATTTCTGTCTCTTCTGTGCTACATCCAATTAGGGAGGCAAATAGAATTAACAGTGTCTGAATATTATCTGTTCTAATGAATTAGCCTTTGTGTCTTCTCGTGCTATTGTGCCGCTTCTCCAGTAAAGCTTACATATTAGCAGAAGGCTTTTCATTTCCTCCATGCATATGCATTACGCTTTTGAAAGTGCCTTTGAATTTCTGCATAGTTTCAGATTTGTTATAGAGAAAGTGTGTAGGATTTGCAGATCCCGGGCGCTTTGTTTTGGAGAGCTTTCCTCAGGGAGTGATAGTAGTTCCCATAGAGGTTATGGTGTAGCTTATCTTACCCCTGCATGGCTGGAAAGGGGGAAAAAAGCTTTCTCTGTTTACATTTGATTTTCTGGTGCAGGCTCCGAGCGCTGTAGACCATTGGTCAGAAATAGTGATGTCACAGGTTCAGTCAAGTAATAGCAATAGGTCATCTTGTGCCTATGCAGTGATTTACCGTGTGTATCAGCGGAGATGGGTGCTCAGTAATGTCCTGTTTCTGTATGTCACTATGCATGGTGCAGCGCATACACAGCCTCTCTTGCCTGTGGACGGAGAGCCCTCGGGCCGAGCCGGCCTGCTCAACCGTGGAATTTCTCAGTTTTGGAGGTGTTCTAATTCAACTAGCTTTGTTCTCCTCGGGGACCGACTACGTTTGGATCCCCCCCCCCCCCCCTTCTCGTGAAAACAGTGCTGCGTTGACTTGGACCGCTCTGTCTGTTCCACACAATTGTTTTGTGATGGTGGGATGTCTGGCCTTACATTTCCTATTTGATTAGTGTTCAGTGGCAGGGCCCTGTTGGCAGGCATATCTAATCATCGCTGCCGCGGCTGGAGAGGCAGGCTAGGCTCACTTGTTGCATCTCACACACTCCCCTCCCTTTAACTGCATGCATGCTGAAAATGAGTGCAATGAAAACAGTTGCTGAGCAGTGGTTTTAGGATCAGGAGATGCATGTATGTGGACAATGTACAGTTAATGTTACATGCACTCAGTAATTTAATACAACAGCTCTGCCATTCATCCTGCCTTTACAAAGAGAATAATCTTCAGTTGTCGTCGATAGTGTTAGAAATGCGTAAATTCAATTATATGTTTATCATTGAGGTCATGTTATTGTTATTGTGCGAGGTGATGTTGAACTGTACTGCAGTTATTTCTCCTCAAATAATTGCAGTAAAGTTTAACTTCACCACTAACTATGACCTCAATACTATAACATACAACTGAATGAACACTATGACGGTGTCAAAAAAAAAAAAAGGTAATTATTGGCATCATAAAAGTAGACTTTATGGCAGAACAGTTGCATTGAATTACATTAGTTTGTACAGGTGTACGTAGTAAGTGTATAGAGCGTATATTTACATACTCATATTTAGTGTTGTGTGTCACAAGGAATAACTGAAAGTAGAATGATCTATAATGACTTTTGTGTTTTTGCTATTTCATATTCTTGAATAGTCATTTGGATGTGTGTCATGAATACATATTTGGACATGTAATGTGCCATTCAGTAAAGTGAAAAAGGTTGTTTTTGCCAAGTTATGAAGCATAAATACGATCGCTCAATCCCTGGTGTCTGTTAAAACATGCTCCGGTGAATTATTAGCTTCTAAATGAAGGACTCTTTTTATATTGCGGATAATTGAGGGTGTTGTAAATACTCAGTTGTTTATAGGATGTGAACCTACACTTTTCTAAAGAGGCTGTGTATAATTACTTGCTCAATCCAACAGAAATGTGTCTTTTCTCTGTTTATGCTATGTAGCAAGATGTGTCTTGAAATGTCAGCTGGCCTTATGATTTACGGTCCTGTGTGTTTCTGGTGTGTCAGCAATTCTTCTGTGCATGTACACACAAACACACGTAAGGCCAGTCGTTCTCAGTCTACCCCGCGCTGCTACTACACCGACAGATTTCTTCCCTTTTCCTCAGGCTTCCAGGGGAATTTGAGGGAAATTCAATGATGCCGCTAAATCAATTTTATTTGAAATTCCTAGGGATGTAGGCAGAGTGCAGTGAGGAAAGTGAGATTGTGCCAGGCAGGTGTTTGTAAATGAGAAACAGGGGACAGGAGCAGAGGAGTCGGCAGCATTCTCCTGCTCTCTTGTGGCCTGGCTCCACTACAAGCCTTCCTCCCCATATTGTCTCCTGCTTTTATATTAATTACAACTTGTATTATCAGCTGCCAGTTGCTAACCCCAGCAAATAGAAAAGGCTGCCCCTAGAGACCACGCTTCTTTTGTATCTTATTCTCTATCTGGTCCTATTGTGTTTGTGTGTGTGTGTGCGCAGCCTGCACATGTATGTGCGTTTGCCGGCGTTCTCCTCCTCCTCTTCCTGGTAACACTGCTCTTTAACACAATTAGTGAAGAGCATGGAGTGAACCATGTTTGACTCCTAATTATGCCCAGCTTTAGGGAATAGTCACATGGGCTAGAGGCCTTCTTTTCTCTTTTGCTTCTTCCTCAATTTTTTTTTCTTCTTCTTCTTCTTCTTCTTGTTTGGTTGAAGAAGACTGTTTGGGTGACATGATTTTTTTCCCCCCAACTTGTTTGAACTTTATCAGACCCATGAGGGTTGCGACAAAATGGTTGTGTGTGTTTGCGCTGCGCTGCGCGGTGTCTGTTGATGCAGCCTCCATAGCTCAGAGAGGCCCACTAAATTATTCATGGGGAGGAAAGGCTGTTGCTTTTGTCGCCTTGTTGAGCGTGGAAAGTTAACGCTTTTGTTGCAATATTTGTTGTCTTGTTTTGCAGACAGGGTTATGAATGAGAGGTGACTCACAGGTATTAAAAGAGCAGCGTGTGCTTCATTAGAGGTATCTACTACATATTCACTAGGCATAGAGTGTACTGTATTATTATTATTAGGTCATATAAAGTGCTGCGGTCTGCGTTTTGTCCAATAAGAAACAAACTAACAAAGCATTATCTATATCCCTGCATACAGGCCCATTAAACCCACAGGGTAGCAAATCATAGCAAAATATCATTCCCTTTAACACCATTAGCTGAGGTGTCTTTGAATTTAATTTAGTGCCAGCACCATTAAAAATGACACATTACTCTGCAATGATAGCTAAATTAAGTCCTATCGATTCAGCTGTTGCATTAAAACCGTGCTGTGGCCATAGCTGGCAAGTGTTACAGAGAGAGAGAACAAGAGAGCGAGAGTGTGTAAGAGCAGCGGGCATGGTTTTTCAGGTCTGTCTCGCATCTCGCCGACAGTGGATGTCTCATTGTGAGCAAGTAGAACCCAGTGATTTTCTTCTCTTGGAACAACAACAGCCCGTTCGGAGAGCACCAAGCCCAGCTCTGCCTAAATACATTATACAGTCTGGGACTTTTACCTCCTTCCCTCCTTGTTGACAGACAGAATTAGACTGTTTTAAGAGGGTTGATGGGCTTTTCCCACATTAGTGATTTTACTCAGCATATGCTGTGTTGAGAATAACAGACAACAGACCTTGTTTCCATGAAGTATACCATGTGTTGATCCGTGGCCACATCGAGCAGGGACACTTTCCCCTCCGCTCACTCAGGAGGGCTAAAACCCACGCAGGGGCTTTTGTTCACCCTGTCTTCGTACCCCTCTTCTGAGCAATTCTCCGAGCTCTTTATCTGATTGCCATCCGGTGAACAGCTGACGCTGAGAGGGCCTTGAGTGGAGCGGAGGGTCTGAAGGGCCTTGTGTGTTTCTGTCTGCTGTTTTCAGCTCCAAGCTGTTTGAGAAAACAGCCCTCCTTCCCCAAAAAACTTAGCAGATAAAAGGGCCTTGCTCACAGGCATAGCAGCCGCCTCTGCAGCAGAACAAGCAGCCCCACATCAGGACTGCACACCCAGGGGAGCTCGGCAGCCGCTTGTCTTATATCCTCTGTTTCCCTGCAAACCTCCACGCGTCTCCGGGCACTATCCTGTCTGTCCTCCACCAGTACAGCTCACTTTGACTGGGGCACCAAAGTGGGCAGGCAGGCTCCTCTCTGGCGGGAGCTGAAGGAAAAGAAGTTCATCAGGAACTGAAGTTAGACAAAATGGTAAAAACGGTCTCTGTCCTGGAATAATCTGTGGCGTGTACATTTTCCTTCTGCTTTCGTACGTACGTGTATGTGTTGATGTGTGTTTGAGGGAGAGAAAAAAAAAACCCATAGCGGGAACTGAGAAGTGGGTTGAGGTTTGTGGGAAGCCCTGGTGCAGGCCTGTGTTTGTTTGGCTTGGGCTTGGCTCAAGGGGCCGCTTCTCTCGGGGCCCCAGACAACGTTGGGTTTACGTTCGGCAACATTTTGTCATCGTGCTCAGGTGACAGGTTAAATTGGGAAAGACTAGCTAGGGTTGTGTGAGCTGTATCAGCTCTGTAAGAGAGGCTGTTTGTGGAGTGTGTATTGGATCGAGCCAATATGACGTGATCAGTCTGTCCCTCTATTGCCTGAATGGCAGAGGAAATTCCACCTCCAGCCTGCCTTCATGTGGCACTGATAAAGCCTTTCCTGTACAGTAGAAAATCCTGTTTCCCTGTGTGCACCGACAGGGCAGTGGGAATGACCAGGAAAGAGAGCAGCAGAAGGAGAGAAAATGAGCTGTAGGCGGAGGGAAGGAAAAAAGAAAGACACCTTAAAAGCTATGAATTTGTTTATGGACATTTCTTTCAAGTTAGCCAGCGAAGATTTAACACTTTTTTTTCAGCATGTGTTTGTATATATAAAAGTGAGTGTGTGTGCATGTGTGTTTATACTTCGTGCTCTATTATGTCATTAGCATGTGTGCGTAAGTGTACTTCTGCAAGCCTCTGTGGGCGTGTGTGTATGTCGGTGTGGGCGTGTACACATTTTTGGCAGATTAGCAGGAGAATCACTGTCATATCTTATTTTCATTTCTGACAGTGGTAATGATTAATGGCGGCTGTGGTGTGTTTGGACTTTTTACCTCTATATTTCTCACTTGACACGGAAGTCTCAATTGGTTATGGTATAAACGAACTCCACTGGGCTCTGCCATATGTGTTTAGACAATTACTCACAAGTGCTCCACTTGCAACGTTCAAAATCAGACGCCACATTAACAGTGCTGCGTTTTGCTCTCATGCATTAATGAAACACTTTGATTACAGTGTTTTGACTTATTGCCAGCTGCTTTAGTGCATTAGTTACTTTCTATTCATCTGTGATTTTATTGGCATCGTTGATTGTCTGCTAGCAGGGAAATAGGCGACGGGGCTCTTCGCCCTGCCAGGAGAATGTAAGCAGGCCAAGGACCTTCGCAGTGCCTGTAGACTCTTACAGATGTCACTCACTTTTCCAGCGTACTCATATGGTCTCTCTCTCTCTCTCTCTCTCTCTCTTTCTGTGTCTCTACCTCCTCCCCTTCTCCCCCTTCCTGCTCTCTCTGCTCCTGGTTTGTGGTTTGGACGGGGAATGTGGATGGATGCATGGATGGATGGATGGATCCCACGATCGCTTTCGCTCTTCTCAAACCTCAGAACCCAGCTTCCTGGAGAGACCATGATGACGCCACCTCCACACACTCAGCCGGCACACCGGGCCCCTCCAGCGGGGGACACGCTTCACAGAGCGGTGACAACAGCAGCGAACAAGGTGAGCCAGCACAGAAATGGGCATGCACACGCACACACGCATTTATACATGCGTGCACTTGTGCACTGAAGCCCTGACACATAAACATACATAGATGCAGGCACAGGTCCATGCAGGACATATTAATCATCATGCATGGGTAGAGTTGCCAACACTTCACTTTAACCCTGTCTAATCTGAGATCTACAGTGAATAGATGGCACATCTCTCAATACACATATGTCCCAGTCCCTCCTTTTGCATATTGGATTATCCTGCTTTTTGAATTGCGTCCATGTAAACACATAGTCACACCTAAAAATGAACCCGCTTATGACACTCACGCGCAAATGCAAGCAACACCCACTGTAATACACCAACCTAGTAAAGGGCTTTCCAAAATGTTGCTATTTAGAGAGCTTAACAAAAGCTGGTGATTAATACTATGTTTCTGCCAGTTCTTGCTTGCATTTAAAGCATATTAACTTTGCTCACACAACAGCCCCTAATTATGTCTCAGTGAGCCTTCTTTTATCTAGCACACGACCTGCCAAACAGTAATAATGCATTTCAAAACAAATGTATTTGAAATTATTACAGATAGTTTGTGCAAGTCACAGCTATCTGCCTTGTATTTTTGTCACGGTCCATATCAAATTTGACATGTAAATGATCAGAAGCATATGCTATGCTATGTTAGTTGAATTCGGAGGTGAGGACAATATACGTCAATACAGTGTGAGGTTAAAATTGTTTATATAATGCAACTGCTGCCTGAACTACAGATGATGAGCTCTTTCCTTTCTTGCCTTCCCCTTGTTTTGAACGCGGCAAAATCTCCTTTCACTGGCAGCAGCGTGTGTCTGTGTGTGTGTCTGTGTGTGTGTCTGTGTTTTTGTGGGTCTCTCTCTGTATCCGTGTGCCCTCTGGCAGTGTCCACGGTTTTGCATGAAATTTCATCACGCCGTCTACACACACAAACACGCTCAAACACTCAGACACACACTTATACCAGCTCGCTCACAGAGCTTGCCTCGTCCCGTTCATTGCTAGCGTTTTGCCGATAAGCGATCAAATGTATCGATGCGATGTGTGTCTGTGGTAGGGCCGTTTAAATCATTTTCTCCTCTTCAGACAGAAGCAGCAGTTGAACCATTACTGACCACAGACTGAGGGCCGCAGCAGACCTCTGTGGTTGGCTGTGTCAGGACTAGTTGGATCACAGGCTAGTTGATGATAGCAAGGCCTCGGATAAGCAACAAGATCATTCTGTTTGACAGAGTAAGCATAATGAAGGAATGGGGTACAATAAGATTACACTTCTAGGGAGAGAGAAAGGGGGTAATTCACCTTGTTCTTGCCCCCTCCATTGTGCGCAGACCAAAAGAAGAAAGAGAGAGAGAGAGAGAGAGAGAGAGAGAGAGAGAGAGAAATTGAAGCAAAGTAGGTTTTGGATTATCTGATAAGGAAGTAATACTATTAGTTAAAAACACTGTATGATTGCAAGTCAGAATAAAAGAGCATAGGTGGAGTTTTTGCACTCATCTTTGCAATTACAAGTAGCATGGAAGATGAAGGCTGCAGGAACAACAGAGAGAGGAGTGGGGGGGGGGGGGGGATGAGAGAAAGAAATGCACTGCCTATTGATTATCTTACACACATAAGTACAAGTGACCTGTAATCCACAGAGCACTTATCGACTCCTCTCCCCACCGTATCCAGTAACAGCGGATCAATACGGGCCAAAGACAGTTACGGTACAGCACCGTGCATCGGGCCAAGATAGGCCTAGACTAGATCAGGGCCAGAGCCTGACCTACAATGAAGAGTGCTAAATGTTTCATGGCGAAAAACAAAGAAAGCAGCATAGAATAGATACTGAGCTTCAAAACGGAGACATTGAAGTACAGAGGTGAAAAGAGTAGAGAAGGTGAAAAAGTATGCAGAGCGAGAAAAAGGAGAACAAGAAAAAAAAAAGAGAGAGGGCAGCTGATTTAATGGTCTAATGAGGCCGTCCTCCAGCCAGTTGTTTTGTGTGAGGCATGCTCTGACCTTTCGCTCCGCTCGGGAGCCCCGCCGCCTCATTTTTCACATTCTTGCAATTACGTTAACGCTTGAAGCGCTCGCTGACTCCCGACTCTGGCCCTTCCATTCTGACAGAGCCTTCCCTCCCCAACCTCTCCACCTTTCCCCTCCTCGCCTCCACTCCACGCATGAACTCGCCTCCTATCTCAATACATTTCCACATAAAATTTGTAGTCCACACTCTCAAGTCCACAGAGAAAATGTGAAATGTGTGCTTCACTTCAGTAATGGGGTCTTTAACAGCTTGGCCCCTGTTAAAAGGGGTGACGATGTGGATCAGTTGAGGAAGATAGAATAGATGGCAGCGAGTGAGAGAGTGCGGGAGATCCACAGTGCTTTCTGGGTTTTAGCTGCTAATACAAACATCAACTTTTCTCCGCCGTTCTTCCATCTTGTAAGGCGCGTTGTACATCTAAGTGTGCCTGTATCGAAAAACATTTAACTTGGAAATTGATGCAAAAATCATCCCTGTGTTGAAAAACTGTCTTCACTCCATTTCTCCCAAGAATGGTGAAGCATGTCTCGCAGTGACCAAGTGTTTTGAAAAGTGAAAAGTTTTAACTTTCCCTTCTCATTTGGCTGCTGTTCGGGGACGTACAGAAGAATAAAGATCAGTATCACTCGCATACCTTTTTTTAGTTCTGTACATGTAGTGCGTACAGGACTCAGGATGGTTGCTGTTCACTTCCACAAATCTCCGTCTTGTATCTCAGCGTTGCACTGAACCTGTGCCAAAAAAACAATTTAACAAGTGCGCAAATATGTATCGTCCCTCTTGTGGAATAATTTATTGTCAAGCTGTAAACCAAGGTGAAGCATGCTCATAGCTGTGAGTAAAGCTTGCCAGTTAAGGTTCTGACACATATGAAAAAGGTTTCAGTACAATACTCAGATCTGTAACCTCTCCCCAACCCCCGCTCTTAACAGACTTTTTTTCCTCCCTTTTCCTCAGAAATTCCCTCCAAAAAAGAAAATATGAATTATCACCCTCAGGACAAATTCTGCACTCTCACTTACTGACTCTTAGAGAGTGACTCCCTATGTTCTAGCTAGATAAACAAATCTCAGCGTTTACGGGAGATGGTTCAGAAGGTAACACACAATAACTTCATTGGCTCAGCTCGCACATCATTTTGATTAACAGTCCTTTGGAGCTCCTCCAAGCTTATCTAGGAACATCAGAGACATCAGTTGCAGGGAGTTAAACTTGATAAATGTGCCTGCTTTAAGATAGCACTCGTTTCCAAGCAGGTGTCTGTAATATGTTAAACACCCAAAGTGTGTTGGAGCAGTGTGATGAAATACTCCGCACGTTTGCCCACACCAAACACAGCAGAGTCGAATGCACTCAGTCATGAACTGTAAATCCCCAACACTGATTCAGCACGGTAGGGAACGTTTTTAACCCTCTTGCTGTATGCGTATATGTGTGTGTCTGAGCGTGTGTGTGTGTGTGTGTGCATGCCTCAGCTCCAGTCCACACTTGTAATTATTAGCTATGCATGAAGACCAAAATCCACGTTGACATCTTGAGTGGTGAGCAAAGGGGCTTTCTCTACCATTCTACTGTAGACGGAAAATGCTCAACAGAAGAGAGGAGAAAGCATTTTGTACAATTTCTCAGCAATTGAACAATCCCCACGCTCTGCGGATAGACAGACTCCCCAGAGAGACTGAGAGAGGCAGAGATGGAGAGAAATGGCGGAAGAGAGGGAGAGCTTGAGTGTTCGGCTCCAAGGGAGCATGCTGCGCTTGATGGTATTGTGGTACATTTGTGTGTTTGTGTGTGTTTGTGTATGCGTGGGGAGTGTGGTGAGCTCCCTTGGCCCTGACTAGGGGCCCCACTCAGAAAGGTCTTTGTGGTTGAGCTCACCAGAGGGGGGTCATTCCTGGTGGGGACACAACTCCCTGTGTCAGCCCAGAGAGTCCCCACATGAACAAGGCCAGTTGAATCTGGCATTTTCCAGACCTTTGGCAACTACACTTAGGGCTCAGGAAGACCCAAAATTATGGACTAGAAAGAAAAAGAAATTGTAACCACAACAGAAAGATCAGCAAAGTCTGTGCTAAACGCAAGATGGAAGCCTTGTTGCGTTTTAGTGGCCTATACTCCAGCTCTGGAGTGATCAGCGAGGTGTGTCTGTGTATAGAATATATATATATATATATATATATAGTGTCTGTGTGTGTGTGTGTGTGTGTGTGTGTGTGCGTGTGTTAGCTTGTTCCCTCTAAGTGCCTGTTAGAGTTTAATTTAGTGTAGTAATTAAAGCTGAACACTGGCCCATAAACAACAGATAAACAATAAAGCAGACCCAAGCCCTGCTGTTTCATGGCTCTCACTCCCAGCTGTTGGAGCACTGATAATTTTTACACAGTGCCCCCACCTCGGCACAACACAATGCTGAAGCAACAAGGGTGTGTATGCGTTGTAAATGCGTGCTTGGGTATATTTTAGTGTGCGATGGCCGAGGCCGGACAAAAAAAGGCCAAAGAAACACATAAACACACAGGATATGTCCACTTCCCCTCTCGAAAGAAAACACAGCGAAGCAGAAAATTTAAGAGGAGCAGTCCGCCTCGGCAGCCTCTTCCAAAAACCGGCTCAATGGCAACGGCGATCACATAAACATTACACCAAGTGCAGCCAACCTATTTAAACTATAACTTGCTATATATCTCACCAACAGTGGCAGCAAGTAAACTGCACTTCGACGGAGCACACGCTGAAGATATACCTGCTTAATGAGGACAACAATGCCACACTGTTCCTCGCGCGCTACCGTGTGCAATTTTAGCCTTGTCACTACATGTCAGCCCCATGTTAGTCAGGTGTCTGTTGTGAAAACAGTGCACTATGTCTGTCTGATGGTTTGTTGGGAAGGGGCAGGGCCATTGTTGAAAGCTGAGAAGAGTTGCTGTGGAGGGGGAGAAAACATGGTACGGAGGGGATACTTTCATGATCCCATTAGCATAAGAGAGGCTAAATTATTCATGTGGAGTGCTTAATCTATGGGGAAAAGTATAGTTAATGCACATAGTTTTAAAATGGATCCCTCCCTGCCTCTGCTCTAACACCAGATTCTTGCTGGATTCAGCATTCGCCGGCATTTACGGGAATGGCTGTCACTCTCCCCTGCATACACACACATAGACATAGTATGTGTGGGCATATGTGCACTGTTACTTAAGCGCTGCTGCACTTCAAGCTGTTTCAAGGGGCTCTGCTCTCAGGCTCATCCCCTCTCTCCCCCCTCTCCATAAGTCCCTTTCTCATCCTCTCCCTCCCTCTCTTTCCATTTATTCCTCCACCTCACTTTCTCCCACCCTCCTCCCTCTCTTACCGTCTCCCTCACACTCCTCTCCTCTCTCACCCCTCTCTGTCTCGCTCTCAGTACCGCAGACTACCTGGCCCTCATCCAAAATGTGATTAAAGAGAATGATCAGCTCCCTCAGCTCCCTCCTTCCTTCCGCTCTCTCTCTCTTCCTTTTTTTTTTTATGTCTCTCTGTGTTTCTCCTGACCTTGTGTTACGTTCTTAGAGTCTATAGATGATGAGAGAAAAAAAAAAAAAAAAACACATGAAAACAGCAAAAGCAAAGGAACTGTAACGGGATGCGGGCTGCCAGAAGAGTCGGCTCCACTTCCAGTAACATAGTCCTCTACCCACAACATCACCACCACTCCATCCACACTGCAGCTCAAGCTTTCCCGCTCTTCCTCTTATCGTCTACTTCTTTCCACTCCTCTCTTCTTCCCTCTCCCCTCTCCTTCAGCTCTGGCTGGGGCCTGGTCCCTCTGGTCCATAATCACGAACAGGCCCCCAGCGCGAACCCGGACCAACCCAACCTGGCCTAGCTTGGCCGGGAACTGGGTCCTACACAGCAGGAAAGGCGCATTAACTGGGTCAGCCTAATGTGCAAACTAATGTTTGGAGAACATAGGGAAAAAATTACCCAGATTATTCTGACAGCAGCTGAGGAAAATGTCTGTTTTGCGCCATTAAGGGAAACCTTAGGGGAGGGATTTTTTTTCTTTCTTTCTTTCTTTTCTTCTCTTTCTGAGAAGTAGATGAAGACCGGTTTATCTGGCAGTGAGTTGAGCACAATTAAAAAGCAGAAAGGAAAAGGTGTTGCAGGGAAGTAATCATGACAGTAAAAAGAGGGGAGTGACTTTTTCTCTCCTTTACCCAGAGGCTCGGGCCAAAAAAACAAAGACAGAGTGCAATGCTGTTGTATCAGTTCACTGGGTTTACACACCCATGTTCCTTTGCTGATTACTCCAATGCATGTGGTGATGATGAGGAGTGCACAGGGGTCTGATGTAATATAGCTAAAAGGGATTTTGAGCGCGTGCCCCAAAGGGCATTTCCACGTCCATTAATGCTGCTGTATTTTCACAAGGATGACAGTGCTTCAGTTCTTTAAAGGGGAGTGTTTTCCCAGGAAATGTTCTGTCTTGCTTCAGCAGGCTAGCCTGAAGGGGGTCAGCCAAGAAGTCACCCTTAAGAGGTGATAATCCAATTGCTCTTGTCCTCACCAGATTTGTTTTCTCCTGGTCTGGCAGTGTGTTTGTGTCTGTGTGTGTGTTTACAGAGAGTTTAAGCATGCGTGCGTGAATGTAATAGACATAGAATGGGAGGCAGAGGCAGCAAGATGCCACCGGTTTCTTCTGTGTCCAACCCCGGGCCCCATTCTAGATCAGAGAGAGGTTATGGAGGCCAAGTCTGTCAAAGGCACACCTGCAGGGAAAGTCCAAAAACCCTGACTGCCAGCTTACACAGGCCCGTTTAAGGTGTGCTTATTTGGAGTTTAACCCTGACTTCAAATGTCCTTTCCTTCTCTCCTCCTTTGTGTTTGACCAATGGGCCTTGTGCTCTTTTACTTTCTTTCCTTTCTTCTGCCTCCCTTGGCTCTTTAATCTCCTCCACCACCCCCACCCTCCCAATTCTCCTCCCCCTAATATCCAAACCCCACATCACAGCAAAGGTCCCTCCCAAAAGACAGCAAGCGGTTGAGTAGAGTGGCTTAGCAAGGCCAGCTATAGCTTGTTCACTTGCTGTGTGGTTTTCTCTTGTGTAAACCAGGGTTTACACACTGAAGCACATTTGGAACAGAGCAGCTATACCCTACAGGTAGTGCTTTAACCATGCTGCCGCCGTCCAAGAGAGTGGGAGGATGATAAAGGAAGTGTGTTACAATCCCGAGTTCTTCCTCTCTGCTGCTGATTTTCACGCGCACATCTTTCACGTTTATGCAAAGCTTTTGAGGGCATTATGCAAGATAAGCTCATTTTCTCGTCTGATTCCCACTCTAGTACATGCTTTAATGACTCTTAAAGCCAAGGGCTGCTTTTTTAGGCATAATAGCAGTCCCGCGGTCTCTCAGTTTCCACGTAACCAGAGTGCTTTTTCCACACCTTATCACTTTTGTTCACCCATTTTATGGGTATTGGGGAGCAGGCGGAGGTGAGCGATTTGACAGTGGTTAGTGCCATGAGCTCTAATGTTTATTGGAAGCAAGCGTCTAATAATTTTTGATTACCCCAGAGGAGGTATTAGCCATGTTAGTCAGCAAGGATAATTTCTTATTTACATGCCCCAAGCAGTGAACACTCTGAAGGAACACTGGGGCTAAATGCGCAACAAAACGAATCAAACATGCCAAACGAGATGCTCCATCCTGGCTGGCTGCAGGGCTGAAGCTGAGAAAACCTTCATTATGCATTTACCATAATTCATTTAGAGGGTTATCAATTTGCAGAATACAGAGAAGATGTTTGGAGGGGGAAGCAACAACACCATATCAAACGAGGGAAGAGAAAAAGGAACAAGGGAAGCGAGATGAAAAGGAGTAAGATATTCAGGGATAGCTCACTGCCTGGGTTTTTAAAATGTTGTTCCAATTACACACTTTGCCATGTTTTGAGGCAGAACTTGCATGTTAAATGCTGCAATCTCCTCTCTTTTACCAGTGTCACGCTCCGCCCCCTAGAAAAGCAGAAGCTGATTTCTTTTTAATGAAAGCCATTTGGCACAGGAATTCTCTTCTATACAATTTTATGTTGAGATTGAGGCTACGCAGTTCTAGTTCAAATATTGTCTTTCTGTTCATTTAAGGTCGCTCTTTGTTTGGCCTCTGCCCTGCTTACTCAAGGGCTTCTTGTATCTGTCTCTCAGTGTGGATTTCAGCACAGTTACTACATGTTTTCATTTTTCTCCCCTGGCAACACACACTGAGAGAAGAAAAAGACCTTTAAAAGCATCTTTCCCTCCGCCATCAGGCGACGATGACTAAGGCCCCATTAGAACAATTGCAGGAAACTTAGGGAGACGGGGAGTGTTTAAAAGAATGAAAGCAGCCAGAAAACACCACTATCTTGTGATAACCAGTGCTCTCTCATTATCTAAACACAAAAACCTCCACCTTGGAGAAATTGCACTCACTCCATCGCTTCATTCAAAAGTAAAACAATGAAAACAGGGAGGTAGGAAAAAAAGCGAGACAAAAAAAAGAAAAAAAACATTTAACATTTTCCAAAGTAAAGGGGGGAAAGCTGCATTGTTTAGTACGAATGCTTACTCCCAGGGATGCAGTCCTTAGACAACTGAGTGTCTGCAGGAGACATCTGTGAAGCCTGACCTTGTGACCCCGGAAAGAATGCTCTTAAGGTGGGGGGAAAACTGCCTTTACCACTGCCTCATGGCCTACAGGACAGCCCAGCAGCACCACAACAAACACAACTGCTACAGAAAAATAACAACACAACAGACCAACAGTCGATGGAAAAAAACGAGGTGGGAAAAAAAAAAAGTGGAGTTAGAGTGGGACAAGCAAAAGAGAGAGAAAGAGATACTGTAAATATACAGAGAGTGAGAGGGAAGAGAAAAAGCAATAGAGACAGAGAAAAAGAAGGCAGATAACATGCACAGAAAACACAGACAGATCTGAATTGTGCCTCACAGGCCTGGCTGTCTCTTACTCCTTTGCCCCCCCCACCCACCCCTCTCAACCCCACCCCTCCTGCAGCCCCCCCCATGAGATCAGTTTCATCCTTTATGAGTCAAAAGGAAGCCCAGTTGAAAATGAAAGGTTACACAAGCCGGAGCCCAAGCCCTCGGAGTGAGAGAGGAGAAGATCCCCGTTGCAAGGGCCCTGCTGCTATTCAAAGCACCTGCCATTGTGTGGGCGCCCATCCAGGCCTATTGTTGTGCAGAAATTAGTCGTGCTCCCTTTGGCTCCCTTCGGCTCCAGAGGCATGCGGCAGACCCCCTTGTTGTTTTAGGTTCAGATACGTGGTCGGATAGATGCGTGGTCCTGGCTACCATCACCACTGGCTGTGGCCCTTTGCCCTCGCTCCCAAAGCACAGTATCATTCTGGTTTTTTTTTTTTTTCTCATCCACCCTCTGTTGTGCACTTCTCATGAACACTTTCAGGCCAACATTCCTATAGTTTCTCTCTCTTTCTTTTGTACTCCTACTCTCCTTTCTCCTTTGGTGTATATGCTTATTGTTCTTTGGAGCACCCTCATTATACCCATGGTTATATTTTAAGGGCCTCTCTCTTTGATTTTGGTCTCGTTGGGAGTGAGCGGCGGGCTAGTGGGAGCTGTAGGGCTGGCCCAGCTCTCTGGGCTCCCCAGCCAGCGTCTCGGAGAGTGGGCTTGGGGGTATTGTTGAGCCGGGCACCGCTGCAAAAGCGCTGGTGCTACGGCTAGTGCAGGGGGTGGATGTGAGGAGAAAATTGAAAAGTCAATAACGAAGGCCGCACCAAAAAAGAAAAAAGAAAAGAGAGGGTGAAACAAAAGGAGATGGAGAGCTTCAAAAAGCTGAGAGCTATAGAGCACTGCTAATTAATAGCATCAGAGGAACTGCTTTTTTTTCCTTCCTGCTGGAACTTTAGTGCTGCATATTAACTTGCAAGGCGAGGAGATTAGGAGCCTGCATTGTGAGTCAGGTCCATCTCACTGCCAGACCAGTGCAGTCCAATACATCACCAGCACAAAGTACAGCTTTATTGCACCATAAAACTGACCCACAAATAAGTAAGTAAGTATTTATTGTAAAACTATTGTATTGCATTTCATTACAGTAATGTAATACAATGGCTTTTGGTGCTTTTGGTATTTTTGTTGGTCACTCAATAGATAGAATTACTATGCAGTATTGTGATGTGTTAATTCACATGCATTTGTTTCTTTGCAATTGTCAACTTGTACCCTTATTCCAAAAATAGATGGTGTGTTCCTACTCCCCTTTTTTTATGCAGCAAATCTAAAGGTGAGGTCCAAGAAACGTGAAGAAATACGAATTTTGGACGGTCAGCGAGGCAGAGTGGCAGTAATTTGAACCAAGGCTGTGCAATTTGTAATTTTTTTTCACAGCAGTAATAGGCTTCTCTCTCACTTTTCCTGCCATAGCAATTTCCACTGCCAACAGCTGTCAAGCCCCTAAAATCAAAATTAGTGCCATGGAATTGGGCCTTAATGAAATGACCTGCTGGATTTACTTTAAGGAGCAGGGCGGACAGTCAATACTAGCCTCGTCAAAACCCTCTCTCTGCATGCTGCGGCCCCATTAACGAAAGGAAATAGTCTCGAGTAAATGTATTAAGCACTACCTCCACCTTCTAATTATATTTTTTACCTTCTCCCTTCATAATTCATTCACTCTTTCATTAGTTCTTAATATTGAAAAAGGCTTTTAACTGGCTCTTCTGTCCTCATGGGGTCACCAATTATTTGTCACTATGTATTACAGGAATGACAGAGTAGTCCATGTTATGTGTTGGGGATAAATGTAATGTCCCAGCACAGCTAGGATGTGGAAGTGTATTTTCTCATGTGTCAGGAGCATTTTCATTGCAGAAATACAAGATTGTTTCCATAATATTGTACAGAATGATGTAGGACTAAGGGTTACACCATGGAATCCAGAGCTGCTCGCTCCCCCCTGCCTCTCCTTCCTATATAAAGAGGCGTATGTGTGCTAAGGCCCAGCGGAGGACACTGGGCCCTGGTTATTGACTTGTAAAGGAGCCAGTAGGTGAGGGGTCTTGACAAGACATGAGCGTCTGACTCTCTTGTAAAGCTGTATCTGATTTTTCTGCTAGTTGGCTCCCCGGAGAGACCCACTCTACCTTCTGTTGATCATACTCTCACTCACAGGTGTATGGAAAAACGCAGCGATAAAAAGAATGAAAGAGTAGTTTTGTGAAAGGAGACGCTCTCGTAGTGTATGCCATGATTCCCTGTTAGGGTGAGAATGAGAGCGAGGGAGGAGTAAGCAGTGGAATCAGCTGCTAGGTGAAAGAAGTGTATCCAAGAGTACGCGTAGTATCTCCTTCAGTGTGCCAGAACAAAAAGCCTCTTCAGATGAACGCTTTGGTGAGTTGTGTTACAAGGACTCGTTAATATGGGCATCTGCATTTGTGTATAGGCGTAATAATATGAAAATAACAGAGAATTGTGTCAGCACGAGGCCAGACAAAGCAAGTATTAGCTAAGCCAGATCCTTACTCCTCAGATCTGACTAATTTATGAGGGTAAACTGCGTTGACAGAGAGAGAGAGAGAGAGAGAGATGCAGGTGGAGGGAGGAAGTTTTCATTGACTCTCCAGAGCAGGCCAAGCCAAAGCCCGGGAGGGATCTCTCTCAGTTTGAACTTTATCAGGGGCTACGCTTAATCAATACACTATTGGAAAAAGAATTAATTACTAAAGCAGAATAAAACAGCTGCATTTTAAACCAAGGATTCATCAATTCTGTAATCTCTTGGTTACAGCTCAGGTGTCAGGAGGATCATTTCAGCTCCATGTAATGAGGAACTGTGGGAGTTTACCCCAACCCTCCACCGTCCTCCTCCTCCACCTCTATGTTGACCCCCCCCCAGCCTTCCAACCAACCTTTCCTCCACCTCCTCATCAAGATGTTTTCCTTCCCTTTTTTTTTTTTTTTTTTTTAAATCTTTCTCATTCCATTTCCTACCTACTCAGCTGCTTGTCATCTACCTCCAATGTTCTCTCTCTCTTTTTAACATTTTTTTTTTTAACACTTTTCCCTTTTCCCTTGCCCCATCCTTAATAGACCAACTGTATTCTACTCTCCCCCCCCCCGTTTATCCCGCCACATTCCCTTCCCACCAAATTCCTGTCTTTGCGGGATGGGACGGAGGGGTATTAAACTTGAAATCTCTGGTGCGAACGCTGACTGGAACGGGACATTCCCGCTGCTGCAGCCATCAAGCCGGACATTCCTCCGCTCAGGCTGGGACACCGCTGGTGTTGGGCAAAGAGGGGGGCGTAAGGGATGGGGGAGGTTAGTGTAAGGTATAAAAAAAACAACACACCGTGCGCAAACAGGAAAAATAAATATATTTATTTGTGTATCAATTGAGTGTGACAATTAAAATAGAAGATTATTTGGAAGGAAATGAAGAATGGCATACAGTAGACACATTTAGATACTGGAGGACAGACAAGCGCCATAGGAAGTTTCTCTTGTGTCACAACAACCTTGGTCGCGCTGTTGCCACGACCACTGCCATCCACCCCTCACAGCCCTTGACCTCAGCCTAAAGCCTGTAAATGGACTGTCCTTGACTCTCCCACTATGGGGGATTTCAAGGCAGGTTGAGAAGGGGTTATGGGTGATGAATTGGGTTTTTAGTGAGCTCATTAGGAAGCCAAACAGAGTTTAGACTGGCGGAGCGGGGCAGCAGCGCAGTAATCAGTTCTGCTCGCTTTGTTCCCTGCCTCCAGGACATTTGTGTGGAAAAAAAAAAAGAGAGCGAAGAGAGAAAAAAAAACTTCATGGTATTTGGCTGATGAGAGGGTCTGCTGAGCAGAGGGTACAATCTGATGGTTGACTTGTTGATTTATAAACCTTTTAATCCATTTACTCTACCAGCTCCTCAGCTCTTTGTAAAAAAAAAACAAAAAAAAAAAAACATCTCTGCTAAACTCTACTTTGATGCCACTGTCCGTCAGGTGTGGCAAAGATGTCTGCAATAAATCCAAGTCTTCGTCCTCTCTCAGTTTAAAAACAGGGAGTTTGTTTGTTTGGTTTTGAATTGTAATTGAGGGTAGATAATCACTGCTGATGCTGTTGTCATACATTGCCTCAAACAGTGTAAGCTGTTCTGAATCACGAAACCGCACTCTGTTGAAACTGGCAACCAGAAAACAGCTGCTCTATCTGGTGGTTTAGGTAGAAGACTTTGATATGCAATAGTTCTGAGCGGAGATTGTAAAGCTATTTCTTCACTAGCAGATGGATCCATATGATGCATTCGCATGCTCTCCATCTCTTTGTTTTCTTTTGGTCTGTCTCGTCTCTTCATTCCCTGCTTTTGCTAAATTATCATTCCAAAGTGGGACAACTTAGTCATTTTTACAAAGCAAAAAGTGTTGAAGCAGCTTGTTTTTACTATTGATCATTCTTGTTCAATTCAACATAGCCCCGCTTGCTTTTGGGAAATACCTATTCTTTAATATTTAATGCAGCATCAAACCTTAAAATGTAGGTATGCTTCTCTGTGGAGACCCAGCCCTGTTTTTCTATCAAAACAATTGTAAATTAGGGAGTAGCGTCAGTTTAAAAAAGATAAGATCAAGAATAGCCCCATTGAACTTCATTAAGAAAGGGAAAAAAGAAGGACAAAGTCATGCTGGACAGAAACGAGGTTTGGACAGGTGCATTGGCAGGTTGGTACACTTGTTTATCAAGAAACAAGGGATGAACCGCCATTACCTGTGAGACCAATTAGCCCCATTCGATTTGGAATTTAAGGGAAGAGCAGCAGTAGTGTTGGAGTGCAGGGGGAAGTGGGGTGGAGTTGTCAGAGAGGCAGAGAGTGTGAAATGTCTGGTGGAGACCCAAAGCCCTTCATTAGCCACTGATCCCTGTCTGCTGAGTGAGGAGCAGTCATGGGCATCACAGCTCCCTTTTAGTTCCCCCAAAAAGAGCGGGGTGAGGGGGTGGAGGGTAGCTCCCCCATCCCCTGCAATTTAGCCCTTTGCCATTCATGCAAATTGGGTCCTGACATCTGCAACAGCCTGCCTCCTTTCTTTTATACATCTTTATTCCTTCTAATCTCCTTTCTTTGGGTCTTTTTCCTTCCTCAGATAAAGCCCCCTTTAGATGGCAGAGTCTTGTCTCAGCTGACATACAACCTTTTATGCATACTCCACATCTGTGTAAAAGTAGCACATTTCTGCGCCTTAACAAACAAAAAACAAAAAAAATCAAGATCCCAGGAGGCGTAAGCAGTCATTGTGCAACCCTAAAAGTTCAATTTTATGACTTAATAATAATATTGTTGTTGCAGGTAGAAGGTTAATTGCACCAATAATTAGTTCAGTATAAAAACTTGGATAATGTGCGTACTTCTTGCACCCAGTGCTCAATTTTAGGGGTTTGGCAGATGATAATCTTATGAAAAGATCAAGAGAGTTCTAGGCAGTGACTCTTGAGAAAAGGCAGTAACCAGGCAGCCCCCCCCCCCATCCCTCTACCTTCTGGACGAACTACTCTTCTTTGGTTCCAGGGGAGAGGCTGAAAGTGGAGGGTGGCTTTGCTTCAGCCCTTATTTTGGATTAAAAGGTAAAATAGCCTGACTTGTTAAAAACAAGTTTTACCTCCAACCCTCACCCCTCCCCTCTCATTCTCTCTGCGGCCTCCACTTCCACCTCGCCCTCTACGGTAGGGATGTGCGCTGTGGGGTCAACACTGTGCCTGTGAGAGGAGAGAGAGAGGCCTCGTATCGGTGGAGAGGCGATAGTTATCTCCAGCATTCCAGGGATGACAGAGAGATATCTGCCTGATGGCAGGGTTAGGGGGCTTAGAGAAGGGGCGGAGAAGGGAGGGAGGTACAGGAGTTGTTGAGCAACTACTCCCCCCGCCACCTCCCTCCTTCCTTCCCTCCCTGCCTTTCTTACTGCCTGACTGCCTCGCTTCCCCACACATAGAAAAAAAACATCTAATTAGAAGCTCTTATTCCACTTCATTTAAGGGAACACTTAATGATGTGTTTTTGGGTGAGACAACTACGCATTACTTCTCATGCAAAAGGAACCACTCAGTCGATGCACTCAGGATGCAGATACAGCTGTGTTTGAGATGGAGGTTTGTCCTCATTTCTCCCGGGTGTCATGGCTATTGAAGGAGAGAGCAAAATGTCCTCTCTGCTTCACCTTTAGCCTGTGTCCTGGTGGTAAGAGGGGGCGGTAAAGAGGAGGCGGGTTGTGACATCTGAGTTTGGCAGGGAGACTTGCTGAAGGAGAGATTTTGTTGTAATTGCTCTGACAGGTTTTAGGGCTGTTAATGACTCCGGCCTGAGCGCTACCAATTTGTCAGCATGCTTGCTGTTTACTAAGCTGTTGTTTTATGGTCCAGTGCAAGGGGCTGCTGCTTGTTTAAGCACAGATCAGGAAATAATCAGCGTAAAACACTGGCTGCAGTGGTGCAGCCACACTAAAACAGTTCCGTTTAGAGCCCTCATCTACTGTATGGATTTGAATGAGCGCAGTAAACCATATGGTGTGTGGTGACACAAGGACACACAAGCACACCGATGGGTTACTTACTGTTGGAGATTGGACGCTCAAGTGTGTGTTTTATCATTAAAGGGATTATGTTCAACTCGCAAATGCAAAACATATTGCTAGCATGCGGTTATAGCCAGAAGACCTGTAATCCCCGGTCGGCACAGAGGGCCGGCCATTCCACTAGTGTGAATAGAGCCTCTACGTGTTTGTGTATGTGTGTATGTGAGAGAGATTGTGTGTGCGTCAAGAGCATGTGGTCCCAGAGCCGGCAAAGACCCCTTCGTAAATCCAGAGTAAATAAAAGGGGTAACCAGACGGACAAAAGAGGAGCCCCCACTGCTTCTCTCATTCGCTGCCATTTGGGGGACTGAATGTGCTAAACGCCGCTTATGTTGGCTGAAAAGTTGAGGAGAAAAAGAGGGGAAAGGGAGGCTCTAAATCCCCCTCTTCTTTTCTCTTCATTCTCTGCGGCCAAGCCTGCAGGGCTAGAGGTGGTGTAATAGGAGGGTGTTGGAGGGAGGGTTGGAGGGTCACTGTGGTGTGCTGAGGTAGAGAAGGCCAAAGGAGCCTCTTAGCTTCTGTTCTCCTTCTACTCCTCTTTCCTTCCAACTCTTCTCATGAGTTTCTCTCTTCTTCTCATTAGGGTGAGCTCGGGTGAACATGCCTGACTAGTTTGGACTGACAGGGGGTGTGGGGGGTCTGTTGTAATTAGTCACTTTAACCACAGCTTCCATAAGCCACTGCCTCTACACTCTTGCTTCATTACCCTGAAACAAATGCCGGGGCCGCCCAGTGCAAAATCACTGCACAGCCTTTAGAATAATACACACACACCATCTAAAGCTTGTCTGGAGGCTTTTCAGTAGGTGTATTAATAGTACAGGGACCAATAGGTCTGGGGTGTTATTTGATAACTAACCATGACTGGGTTTGAATGTTTTCCAACTATTGACAAGTCATCATTCATTCATGCATGGGTATATCGGAATGGTAGAGCAGCAAAGGGAGGGCGCACTGATAGACTCGCAATATGCGTTACTCGCAGCCATATCCATAATGCGTCCAGGGCTGACTAACCTCAGTGGCTCCCTGAGGAGCAGGGTGCCTCCTCGACATGAAGCATGATCTCTAGAGTCATTAGGACTCTCCTGAATTCCCCCTTACTTTCAGCAGACACTGTAGGACACTTTGTGCTAAACCCGTTCTTTGTGCAAGAAATCCTGAAGCGACCCTGGATGTGCCAACATTGGATAAGCAGAGTTGCAGTGTGTTTACAGTCCTTTCCAAACCCGTTAATGAGCTCAGCCCTGAGACCAATTTACTCACAGGGCGATATATCTGAATGCATTTTTAATAACCACCCACTGGTGATGAGAGAGGGAATGTATGTGAGCGTAATGCGCTCTTGGACTTGGTGCTTGTTTGTTTGCTAGTGTTTTTTATTAACTCTCTCGCCCTCATTGAGTCTGGTCATTGTCTTCCATCTCGCCTGATTACACCTTCTCAGTTTCTGCGCGTATGAAAATAGGCACAAACTTTCATTGCAAGCACTTTAGGTCAAGATATTGATAGAGTGGGTGAGGGAGCAGGAGAGAGGAGGAAAGAGTGAGAGAAGACAGACAGAGACTGGGGAGAGAGGGGGGGGGCTTTCTTTTTTTCCGTCTCCAAGGGCGCTGCTTTTCGAAAAGTGCCTGGGGCTACACTCCAGCACCTCGGCTCCCCTAGGCCTTTCGACTGCCTCCTAATAGCCAACCCCCATCTGTGTCACATGGCCAGATGATGGGACGCTTCCCCCTGCTCTGCCCTGCACTTTTTTTTTTCTTTCCCCATTTTTTTCAGTCAGAGTGCACATCCACACAGGTTAGAATGGCAGAGTTGCCAGGGAACAGTCAGAAGCCATTAGCGTTTGGGACAATTTGCCCTGCAGCGTTCCTTCTCTCGCTCATAAGAAAGGAGTGGGGGTGGATGCAAAGCACCAGCTCTCCTTTAGATGTAATGAGGTTGTGCAAGTTGGGTCTTCTTTATTCTTTTTCTATTCCTTCTTTTCTTCCCTCTGCTTTTTCTTGTTCCTCTTCTTTCTTCCTTTCTTCCTTTCTTCTCACCCTCTGTCCACACTTGATTTTCTCATATTCTCTATTTGGATTACAAATATTTCTGCATGTACATATATAAGTTCAAAAAAACTATTAATACTGAAAACAACATTTGAGCTTGAATGCCACATGTCTGATCTGTGCACACATGACAGTATCCATGCGCATGTGAGAGAAAGACAGAGGGAGAGAGGAGCTGAAAGCCTTGGAGTCCGGTTTCACCCTTGCGGGCTAGGGCAGGAGGCAGCGAGCATGCTGGGTAATGAAGTGACAGGTCAGTCTGTAAATACGTACGGGTCGCTCTGGCCCTGGCCAGGGGGGAGGCTATCGCATTGCAGTGAAAATGGAAACGTCAATAAAATTAATCTGCCAGCCTTTTGGCCACTGTGTGGTTCCATTGGATGAGCCTGACTGCTCACAGCAGGAGAGGGATTTGAAGACCAGCTAGAAAATCAACACAAAACCTAGCGGCACACAAACAAACAACCAAACTGTGTATCAACATTATTCAGTGAGGCTCAAAAGCACAGCAACAAGGGGAGGGTGGTTAAAATTCACAGCTCACTAGTTGTTGTTATTGAAGTTTGGAAGCAAACTGGGGGAGTTAGACTTGACTTCCGTCTGGGTCGCATTTCTCAGGAAGCCCCTCACAGTCAGGGTAGGGCTATGGCCAGACCAAAGTTTATTGTTTTAGGCTTTCCTGAACAAGGATTCGTACTTAGCCTGGGATTTACGGCATTTGCCACTAATGAATGCCCATTCTACAATTACAACACCCCTAGTCTGTGTCCCCATTCCCATATGTCCTTCAGAGGGGCTGTTGCTTCTTTAACTTCACACAGGGAGCGCAAAGTCGGCACTTCTCTGTTTTCCTCTTTCGTGTGGCTCTGCGCTAATGATGTGGAAGGAAAACACTGTGCACAGAAAGAAAAGAAAGACAGAGAGAAGAAAAAAGAGAGGGAAAAACAAGGGGGAGGAAAAAGAAGTAGGGAAAGTAGTCAGAAGTGAGGGCCCCTGCTGTCCTTGTATTCTTCATTTATTTTGCATTTGATTACGCCACCAGTCGGATCCTTTTTCTTTCCCCCTTTTTAATGTTATTAGTTCAAATATTTATGCGAGATTAAGGCTTATATAGGTGGTTGTGATTGATGCCTCCCCAAAAACAGGAGGACATGCAAGTCTGAATTTTGAGAATGTCAGGGTCCTTCTCTGCCTTAGTGGAGGAGTTTTTCAGATACATAATTTAGATGCCCTCAAGGAAGGCTTTCAAGGCATTTGTGCCCGGGGGCAAGAAAAAATAACTATGACTGTTAAAAGTAAATCATTTTTGCTAATGCACAATTAATGCCGGAGAAGAGGAACAAGAAAAAGGCAAAGGACAAAGATGGAAACTTCGATTTAAAGGAGAAATCGTGCCTGGGTTATGTGCATGTTTTCTTCTTGAAATCAAACGCTGACGGACATTAATGCAGGCGGAGCCGCCGCTGGCCTGTCATGCTAATCTTGTGGCGGAATGGGGAGGGGTTGCTGCAAGAAAAGGGAGAGGGAGAGGAGGACTAACAGAGTCGGGCTTGGGGTGGGTTGGGGGAGGCAGACGAGTCCATTATGTGCATCGAAGTGCAACAATGAACCACCCCAAATCACATCCCTGCTTTAGTACTCATGCGTCTCAACTGGATGCTGTGAATTATCAACTCCTTTGAGTTTTGTTTGTATGCGAGTGTGTCTGTGCACGCAACATGAATTTATGAATGTCTGTGTAGTACTGTATATGTCTGCATAACTCTGTCCTGTCCCCTTTGGCTTTTTCTTCAAAAGATGAAGAACATTTTTTTCTACATTATGTCAAGCATGCAAATTTAATTGAATTAATGACATGAGTCCGAGCCTCTACTGTACTTGAACGCTCCTTGTCCTTTTTTTTTTTTTTTTTTTTTTTTTGTAAACCCGCTCTATTTTTTTTCTTTCCTCCTCCTCCTACTGTAGAAATAGAATGAGGAACCTAGTGTTTCAGCGTCCAACCATAACATTAGAGTCATTAACCTCTATTCGCCTCTCCCGTCCTCTGGGGTATAGAACAACTCTGCTAGGCCTCTGTGTAAACCCCTCACTCGCTGTACGGGCCTTCCTCTAAGGCCATCTAAATCCCTCTACCTCCATATCTTCACTACACAACACTGGCTTTGCTGCAGCGATTCTCTAGGCCTCAGTGCGTTGCTTTTGAATTCCTTCGTATTTCTGGTATTTGTCCATTTATCCGTTTTTCACAAGCCTTGAACTCAGCTTTGACTGTCTGTACTTCTGTTTCAGCTCCGAGAATTTTTAGATCAGGATTTATTTTTTATTGTATTCTGAGTCAGTGGTGTAGTCTGGGATGTTATTTAACCCCGGGTTTGGTTTCCGTCCAGGAGATGGCTTAGACAACAGTGTTGCATCGCCCGGCACAGGAGATGACGATGATCCAGACAAGGATAAGAAGAGGCAGAAAAAGCGTGGCATTTTCCCCAAGGTGGCCACTAACATCATGAGGGCGTGGCTGTTCCAGCATCTCACGGTAAGCATAGACGTTACTTTTTGGAGATACACATGTATGAAAACAACCCAGGTAGAAACACACACACACACACACACACACACACGCGCGTCACATAGTCGTTACTGAGGGGGTGAGTGACGGCTGTGCTGTGATGCTCACCTGTCAGCCACCTGTCAGCCACCTGGCCTCACAGGGACAGAGTGACCAGGTCAATCAAATCAGTTTGGACTGTTTGCTCTGCTCAGCACACTCTGAGTAAGAGGGAGATGGACCAACAATCCAGGACATTTACTCCAATATGAGATGCACTGTTTGTTTGGCCAGAAGAAGAATGTTTTTTCTGGGGCAGATTAAGAGCAGTGGTAGTTACTGGAGAATGGTTGTGAGTGTAAAGGTATGTAAAGATTTAGGTTGAGTACACTGATGTTTCAAATATGATCACTTGAAATCAAACATATATATATATATATATATATCATTTTATTTTTTTATAGTAGCCTTACTACTATGTAGGTATATAGATGGTTATAAGTACACATTTCTAGCTTATTTTTGAGGTTGACTTGATTTCTGTATGTGTCAGTCTGGTTTCCTGTCTGTGTGTGTCATGTAAAAGGGGATGAACCACATGTCCCCCCACCCCCGCTAATGTCAGGACATTATCAGAACATCAGGCTGTATTGATTTTGCAACACAGGTCAGATTTCAGGAGGAGGTGGCCACACCAGGACACATAAGCTGCTCTCTGAGCACGTGGCTCTCTGTCCCAGAGATGGAGGGACAATGTAGGGGGAAGTGAGAAGTAAAAGAAGAGAGAGAGAGAGAGAGAGAAAGTAGAAGAGACTTAGTTTAGAGCTTCAGCCTTATGGATCATCCACACATTTAAGAGGGTCAGGCGGCCCCTGTGCACCCTGTACCCCCCCCCCCCCCCCACACACCCCTCCTTACCAGTGCCCAGCCTCCTGCCCAAAGCCCCTGTACCCTGATTACCTAACCAAAAGCCCAAGTAATGTGTGACCAGCAAATACAGCCTAATTGAAAGGGCTGTAAATCCATTACATATTGGTCAGGGATAATCAGGAGTGCTTTAATCACTTTTATCTATTCAGGAGCAGTGAAGCTGCAACAGCAAAGCCCTGAGCCTCGCAGGCCTTAGCGGCTCCACCACGCCAGTCTGCATGCTTATTATTCTCATCATTATCAAAATGACTCCACAGCTGTTCACAGCTTCATCGCTCCCTGACTGGAGACCTCTCACCTAACTGTACAGACCATTCAGAGGCTAAGGGCGGGAGGGAGGATAAACTTTTTGAATTTTTTTATTATTTGATAGAAATAATTATTTTTTTGTTGCTTTAGGTCATTTTCCTCCCCTGAGATAGAATTAGGATGCCTCGTTTGTGTATGAAGGGGACAAACAACAAAGGCAAAAATATTTTTATTGAAGCGGAATTTACTGTATTCATATTTTTACTGTATGCATGCACGAAATACATGAACACACCTTAGTTAAAACATTTCCTCATGATTTGGCATCTTTCCTGGTGAAGGCTTCACACAGCTTCAGCGTTCCCTTCTGCAAAAGATGCAGGGAGAAAGACAGAATGACGCATACAGAGCTTTTGGAAGAGTCGCCAACAATTATCTTTAGACTTGTTTTAAAACTGAATTGAAAGAGTGGAAAGGAAAAGAGGGGGGAAGAAAGCCCAATGTTGGGCAAAGGCGCATTTTTGAGAGAGCTGGTTAATTCAGACAGAGCAAAGCTTTCAATGCCCTCTTTTTCTCTGTCCCTCTCTCCTTTATCACATCCCCTGCTTGTAGATGTTCTCTCAAATCTTTATTTGTTTCTTTTGTGAAGAGCCCTGGCCAGTCTTGTACAAATAATAATCCCTCCCTTTTAACCTGCCTTCATTTCTCTACTGAGGAAGAGGACTAATTGAATTATCCCCCTTCTCACCATCCAATTCTCCCACCAATAAACTCTCTCTCACACACACACACACACCCATTAGCCATTCTCCTTTCTTTTAATTTGTTAAGCAAATGTATTTGCCATTGCTGGATGCGTTTGTGCAAGGGTAAATTCTTGGGGACTTTGGCCCCTGAATGGCCTATAGCGGCATTCTGCCATTCATGCATTCATTAACTGAGGGGTGAGGAGTGAAAGGAGCGGCCTTGTATTTTCCTCAAACTGCGGGGCCAGCATGGAGCTCCTCTTCTATGAGCCACAGGGGTCTCTCTACATATGTTCTCAACATCCAGCTATTGTCACATCTTCTGAAAAGCTCAAAAGGACAGGACCCCCCCCTCACACACGGAAAAACAACACAGGCCAATAGTAACAACTGTTGGCTTTTGGATTCAGTATAACAAAATTGCCCTCTCCTACTCCCCTCCCACCCTCCCTCGCTTCACTCTGACCTCACACTCTCTTGGGAGAAATCGCAAGATGCTTTTCTTAAAGACAGTCACATATAGAAAATAATCATCAACCTTGCCATGCCAATGTTCCAGCTGAGAGGAAAATACAGTTTTTGGTGCCATAAGATTCCACAATTAGTCTGTGGAGAAACTGATATATCTCTGACCTCTTTTAGGTTGAGCCCATATGCACATGTACTAGAGAGCACGTGAGCTGGCAACCTTACATGCCCCATATGTAATTGGCAAACGGCAGGACAGATCAGCTGGTGTTAGCTGGCAGAAGAGGGTCAGACTGTCTCTCCACTCCCTCCTTCTATCCTGCCTCCCACTATTTCTCTCTCTAATACCCCCCCTCCCTCCCCATGAGTTTCTGGATGTCTTCCAGCCACATTAGGGGAAGGAAAATCCCAGACTGTTGGTATAAGCTTTTCAATACTACAGGGAGATTATGTTATCAGAAAGGTAAACTTCCCTGTTAGGGGTAAAATGTTCTACTGCACTTCAAAAGCATGGTCTACAAAATGCATCGGAGGAAGAGGGTGGGTGGATAGAGGGAATGTAAGATAGAAGAAGAGAAGTGAAAAGAGGGACTGATGGGAGTATATTGTTATTGTTGCAGAAGGTGATGCCCCTTTTTTTTGGCCAAAGAAAACTCTAAAATCTACAATTAGCCCCTTGGCGCCCCTGGCCTTCCTTCCCTCTCACCCTCTGCAAGCCCCCTGCTAGCCCTTACTCACCCCTGTAAAGACAAGGGTCGGCCACGCAATGAAAACAGGAAGCACTCAGATACAAAGATACCACTCTGGGCTCTGGCCTTGTCTTTTGACTAGTGTAAACCCTCAAACACCTATGAAAATAAATAGGGGACCTCAGGAGCAAGCCAGGCCAGTTGAGAGTTGGCACACGTGTGTTAGCGAGAAAGGAGGGAGGGAGGGATTGAGCGAGAGGGGGAGAGTGGTCAGTCAGATGAGTAAGGAGGTAGCCCTCTCAAGCATCAAGCGTCTCAGGTTTTGTGTCGGGCCACCCTTTGGCCTGGGTGTTTGGGGAAATTCTGTTAAGCTGCTAAGCCAGGTGTATTGGTCCCCTGGGCTCCTTGAAAGGGAAGTGATATATCCCTTGGTCATTTGGAAAGTCCTTGGACTGTGAGCAGTAGAACTGTGTGTTCAGATATGTGTGTGTTTAGATGGTATTTGAATATAGTTATGAGCACAATACATCATCTTCCTGTGTCCTTCTAAGTGTAACACCAATGTGGCTATTAAAACAGTTTTTTTGGACTGAATTGATCAAATGAAAATATACCTTGAACACTCACAGCCGAGCTCAAAAGATGTGTTAACCAGAGTGAGGACACATCACACTCTGTGAGGAGATGAGTGCATTGTACCGCATACATCATTACACACTAGTGACAGTGGCTGCCCCCCCCCCACTACAACCCAGCCCAACATAGCATTAGTCTCCATGACAACAGGGTGTCATCGTCAGGTCGAGCCCTCATAGCCGCTCTCTCGACCGCCCTTTATAGACGCACATAAAAAGAGCCAGTTAGGGTCATTTACAAGACATGGGCGCAGGCAAGGCCAAACCCTGGCAACGGATGTTTGTCCCATACGATAAACAAGTGTACAAGTCCATCCCTCAAAAAGAGAGGGCATGTTGTTTGAGTAGACTAAACAGTCAGCTCTGTAGGAACCCCGGTTTTGTTTAAGCTCCTCTAGTCCTTCTAATCCTTGTGTGTTGTTCCAGTACAAGTAGCATTTAACTAGTGGAGACACACATCTGCAAACACTTTGAAATACCCAAGCCCTTTCTCCTTTTACACTGAACTGCTGAAAGCTGTTTATTCCATAGTGGCTGGTGCCCACTTTGTGTTTCCAGTATACATGGCACAATAACTTAACGAAAGAAAAAAAAAAAATCTAGTGCGATTCCATTGTCGATTTGTTGGAAGAATTCACTTTTTAAAGCCAGAAATATTCTCAAGAAGCAACTGTGTCGGTGATGTGCATTGACAAACTGTTTGCTTTTCACCTCCTTTGCTTGTTGTGTGACTTTGGATGAAGAGAGGGTTGAGACAAAGCAGAAGTCGGTAGGGGGGGGGATTTAGGGGTAAGAGCAAGGGTGAGGAGGGAGTAAAGAGGGGGCTCCTAAGGGTCACAGAGGTGGAAGCCTAGAGGAGGCCCACACACTAATCTGTCATGTGCTCGTTTGCCTCGGAGCCCAAAAGTCAGCTCTCCAGTCACCCGTAGCAACCCAGGCGACAGTTTGGTTCACTGCCGCTGCCCAAATGTGTGACTATCAGTGGGAGACGCAGGAAAAAGAGTCATCACATTACTTTTGTGACAACACCCATTGCTTTGTGCGTGTGTTTACAAAACAGGCGTTAGTGACAATATGACAGGGTAGTTTGGTGATGTTTGGCACGGGAGTCATTGAAAGTCATTGATAATGACTCTGAAGGAGATCTTTGGGGGTTCGGGGCCTAGCTATTGTCTAGTCACTGTGTTCTAATAGTGGCTGCTCAGCGACCCTGGAAAACAGAGACACAAGCCACCTCAGCCTGCCATCTGTTCCTCCCCAGCCGGGCCACCACAGAGGGGCTACCACAGCATGGACAGGGAAAGACACTCAAACCCACACACAAGAAATTCTTTATTTCACACAAGAATCTCACTTTCCTTGTCAGAACATACCCTGACATGTCAACAAGATGCTTCTTTGTAGAGGGAGAGAGCAGAAAACAGGATGAAAGCTTAGATGGGGGATCCAGTGACTTCCAATTTTCACAGGCTGTATAATTATATGACGAGCCGCATCAACTTTGCCATCTTATTGCAGAGCGGCTTTGCAGTAATTTCCCAGTGTTAGTGTGTCACAGATCTGTGGCTGACGAAAGCCTTGTTTACAGTGTGCTTTGGCATAGTAGGAAGCCGTTCCAGAGGTTTAGTGTTGCATTAGAATGTAATAAGCCCTAATTCGTTTCATGCTCCGACACCAGACCTTTACACTTTGCCCCCTAATCCAGATCTGTCATAGTTCCACTTCAAAGCAAACTAACCCCACGTGGAATCCACTGACTTATAAAGCATGGCACATTAACCTTGCATACACTGTATGGTGTGTGTGTGTGTGCTTGTGAAAAGAGCAGACTTGTTTTCTTTTTCCCTCCCATAGGCATGTTTATCCTCAAAATGAGCATCATGTTATTGTGCATGTGGACATGCAGGAATACCTGCATAGCCCCAACACTTCTCCTCCCTCTACCTCATAGTTCCTCCCCTTTTGCTCCCTCCCCCGTTGATTTCCATTCCTGCTGTTTGCATCTTGATGCAGGTTGTTTAATGAAGTAGCAGAAATTAGTGCTTTCGCTAAGGGACTGTTTACGACACGTTCCCACTGCATGGAGGTGATTAAGCTGCGTGAATCTCCACAGTGTTTGCCAAAGAAAAAAAGAGTAACCTGTGACGTATACTCCAGTAAGACAACAGCAAGGGGGAAACAAAGGCGGAGAGTTTATGTGCAAGACGTTGTTGGCGCCCTCATGGAAGACGGGGAGCACAGCATGAGTTTGACCGACCCCTGCAGAGGTGACTGCACATGCCCTGACCGCAGCAGAAAACAAACAGGGCTGGGCCTGTGGAGGGCAGTCAGACTTATAAGTCTTATAAGTCCAAGCTCTGAACAGTGAGAGACTCCTCCAAGAACACACATGCACAATGCTGAAGAGACCTCTTTAAGGCCTGATGCTCCGCTGAGAATAAGCTGGCACCATTTCCCTGCCTTCCGCACAGCAGTGCAATTCACTGCTGCTGTGTAGTCATAACACTGATCCGTCGGCTAGGACCTGGCGGAGCTGACTCTATGGGAAATTGGGCTGAATGACGTCATGAGGGACCCCACAAGGTAGTCTGTGATAGCGTACATGCCCCCGGTGGAAAACCAAGGTTATTAAGATGGTGGTAGCTGATTCTGTGGCGTTTTCCCTTTTTCTACACTTATCTTACTCATAACAAAATGTATAAGAGGATTTTGGTTTCACATCTTAGAGCTAGTTTCCTCAAATTACCCCTTACCCTACCAGGGGTACCGCCCCGCGGGCTCGCCTCATCCCCCCACGGTTGATTGCGGGGTTGTGGCTGCTAGAACGGTGGCTGCTGCATGCTGGGGACCATTGAGGCCAATGATATTCTGCTGCAGGCCTCCAAGCTGCCCCAGCATTGCTTTGATATTCATCTCACACCAAGAGAAGAATAATGCAAAAGGGAAAAGGGGCAGCACAACCGTGGAAACGGCAAACCAGGCTAAAGGAGGGAGGGAGGCGAGGAAAGAGAAAAGGTTGAGGGATAGAGGCATTGAGTAGAAATCAAAAACAGACCTTGTGTTTCACTGTTTGGTTTGTCATGGGACCCTGGCTACACCAAATCCCACTCCTGCCATTTTGTGTGATTTTTCTCCCCTCCCTTTCCTACTGCTCTGAAATGCATGCTTTTGTTTTGCCCAGCGCTCAGTCCAGGGGCAGGCAGTGGGATTCCTGCACAGTGGGGTCCTTATAACTGGGAGCCATGTCTCTTGTTCTCACCTCTTCCCCCCACTTCCTCACCTTTTCATTTTTTCCCCATTGATATCCTCTCGCTTTCGCTCTCTGAACATATGGACTGGTTTTTAAGAGAGAGCCCAGTCCACATCAAAGACTGAGGCTGAGCGGGTCAATTTGTTGCTTCTTTCCCCGACTCTTCCCCCTGCACTGGCCTCAGTGGACCCTCCCTGCACCACAGCAATTTACCCAGAATGCTCCATTGCTCGAGCAGTTCTCCCCTAGCATATATATTGAGCCGTGTGTTGTTAGTGTCTGTTCTCCACATAGAGCCAACCTCGTTCACTTCAGAACTCTAAATTTCTCTGAAGCTACATCCCCCTAAGATCTTGTAAGGCTATACAAATGAGCGTGTGCGATAGATAGCATCCTCTGTATCAGAAAATAGCTCTACCACATGCTGATAAGAAAAAGCAGATAGATATAGGAGGAAGACAATCAAAGAGAAGAAAAATCAAATAAAAAAGAGAAATAAATATATATAAATCCAAATCTAAGCAGAGCAGGCCTTGGCTCCAGATGTGAATCTCTCTGAATATTGATCATGGGGAAAGCTGGTCCCCCACATCCCCAGGGCTGCAGCGACTGACACACAAAGCACCTCTCTAAAGCCCATAAACCAGCTTGTACAATTATTTAGATAAAGAGGGCGACAACAGCAGTGTATGTCTCCCAACCCAGAACCTCCTCCTTGGCTCTCATCTTCCTACTACTACTCCTGCTCCTCCTTTTCCCCTTTCTCATCCAGCTTTTAAAGATGAAGAAATGAAAGAGGGGGGCAAATGTGTAATTAGCCACACATTTCTGAATCCTCCTTAATGTTCATTACTGAAACCAGGGGCAATTACAAGTTCAAAGGGGTTTAGGGCACCAGCAACCCGCATAATCAGTCGCAAATTAAGCACAGCTCATTTGTCACAGCATGCACACTTTGTATGTGCACACAGAAACACACATGCATGCATACTGTCAGAGTTGAGTCATAGACAGGCTGACAGGCGTCAATTTCCATGTAGGCACAAATCTCAGCTAGCCCAAGGCACCGAGTTAGGTCGCCCAATCCTCTTATGCTCTGATTCTTTGTTTTCACTAGACAACAGCAAACACAGCTGACACCTTCACCTTAGCTTGCTCAACATTACACTGTAACCTATTTGCATTTATCCTCTTATAGGTGTCCTGTTTGCACTTATAATCCCGCCACCACCTGTCCCGTTCGGTCTCCATGTTACAGCTTTTTTTTTTTTTTTTTTTTGTTTAACCTCTATCTTCCTCTGTGTCTGTCTCCTCCCACCTGGCCGTGTCTCTGCAAACACGTGACAGTGTGTGTTTCATGTCTGTCCCCGGAGGTGTATCTCGGTTACCTCTGGGGCCGGGTCACAATGGCTAATCCTGTCTTCAGGTGGCTGTTTAGCACACTGAGAGGAGAGCTCGCAGAACCGGAGGTGAGCTCCTGTTACAGGACTCCCTGACCAGGGGTCACCTCCGACACACACACACACACGGAAACATGCACACATGTCCTAGCAGATAAGCAAGAATGCTTGTACATGCGTGCACATACACATGCATACAATCTGGTACACACAACAAGGTTTTAACACACAAACACTGTCACTCAAACACATTGAGCCTGCTTATCTATCCCAGGTGGCTCAGCATTCATCTCAATCCTCCCTTGTTCTTCTTTATCTGCCTACTGTACTACTACTCTTCTAGTCTTTCTCTGTCTTCTCCCATTCCCAGATCAGTCAACCTCTTGTTCACATTAGGATTCCCTGATATGATCTCCATGAAGACTTGCTCTAGTGGCCATGCGTTGCCTGTCCTGCCCGGCACCCTCATTGTTTAAGCTGCTCTCACACGGGGACACAGTCAGGTCTCCAGTGAATTGAAAGGAGCCCTATCATGTGTGGCTCAGCGTAGTGGGAGAGAGAACTCATTTTTCACTGGGGGAACGACATCCATCTCAGCAGCCAAATGCTGGCTGTTTCATTAAGTAGCCCATCCAGGCAGACAGATGTGTTCACCACACAGCCATGTTTGCCTATGCAAGAGCGTGTATTAACCCACAATCCTTTGGGGGAGATTAATAGGCTAGCAGCCCCTTTCCATTGATTATCTCCATGCCATTTTCCCCTCTGTTCCTTGGCTAGATATTAAAAACTAATGAAGCCTATTGAAAATGGGAACCGCAAGGCTCTTCACGGATCATTTTAGGTTATTTGGACTCAAACAGAGAGGGATCTCTTTAAGGCACAGTTTGAGTCGAATTAAGAAAATAAATGTGGAGAGCAGAGTTAAAGAAACAGGAGGAAAAAAGAAAAAAAGAAGATAGAGAGTGGAGAGTGTGACTGTAAAAAGATGTGTGTTTAAGAAAAGACAACTCTGCTCTGACACATGGAGCGGAGACATGGCAGATGTTAGCAATTCCAGAGCATAGCAAAGCATTCCTAGTGTCGGAACCACGTCCTAATTGCCATAATGGAGATGGTAAGCGCTGACAGTAATGGAGTCGTGGGGATCCATCCCCAGCAACCTGAATTAGGGGCCACTTGGCAGATCCACTTCAAGATGGCCTGTGTTTTTTTGCCAAGATACTGCTCTGCAAACTTTTTCAATCTTGCGTCACCAATTTTCTCACCCCTGCTGTGGTGTCAGAAGTGGGGGCTCAGGGTTGGTGCTTGGCATAGTGTACAGTGTGGAGGGAAAAGGGTAATGTGGGTATGAGGTTTGCGTGAGATAGATGGGTCAGAGAGACCTGGGTGGCGAGTGAGCAAAGAGTTAAAAGCGTCCATGTGATGGGCTCACCTCTGCACCAGGCCTGGTGAAAGGCGGCGGGGTGCTGTCGGGGAAAATGACTTCCTGAGACATTACCATCAATCACCAGACAGGTCAGGCCCCCCAATCCTGCCATCAGGATGAAGGAGAGGGGGGATGGGGATGGAGGATTAGACTAGAGGGGACGAAAACAGAGAGAAAGACTGGGTTAAGGCTTGTTGGGGAACAGACTATTAACAATCTCTTTTTCTCACTGTCTGACTGTTTTATGTCTTTCTCTTCCTCTGCCTATCTGTCTCTCCGTGTCGTTCTCTCTTTCTATTTTCCGGTCTTCCATAAAAACGGCTACCAAGGCATTCAGAAACAGCCCCTGCTGGTCAGAGACCTCTCCTTGGCTCAATTGCATCATTAATTATTCCACAGACAGTTGGCTAGAAGCAAATCTAAAGAGAGGAAGAGAAATAGAGAGGGAGCAAGAGTTAGATGGGGAGATGGGGGACAGCTGTCTCACACCCCCAGTTGGTCTTGCTTTCACTCTCTTTCTCTCTCTGTCTCTTTTTCTTTCTGTAAATGAAGGATGGGAGAGGGGAGGGGCTTGGGTTACCTCAGTGAGCGGTTGTGTTACATTCCTGAGAAGGGAAGGGGTAGTGGGGTGGTTCAACGAGTTGTTGAAAAGAACACAGACGCTTGTCAACAGCCTCTGAGCTGGGGAGCCATCATGCCTTGCTTTAGGCCCGGAGGTCAATGACCCTGTGTTGCGCCCAGATAGAGACCCAGGTAGAGTGAGAGAAGGAGAACCACCAAAAGCTACAACAAATCACCATACGGTACGTGTCACTGCTTGTCTGTGGCAGAGGTCAGTCAAAAGCCTAGAAATCTGTAAATCCTTCTCTTTCTCTCTTCACCCATAAAACACTGTTCGTGAGCAGTGGCTGAGCGACTGTGGATTAGCTTTCTCCAAGAGAGTAGAAGGAAAAGGAGAGGCAGATAGAGAGAGACCGAGAAAAACGGCAAGCGCTAGCAGCCACGGCAAAATGGCCCATTAGATTTAAGGAGTAAAAGTTCATCAGCTTTATTAATGGGAAGGTATATAAATGAAGTATGAATTACCTGACTTTTATGGAGTGGCGAGAGTGAAACTGGAGTGTCTTATGATATAATGTTTTAGTGAGCTGTTCTGAGCGCTCTAATGAGCAGGCTGCAGAGAGGAGGAGGAGAGAAAGAGCGGAGAGAGAGAGAGACTGAAGTGTGCTGGGGTCCCCTGAGTCCAGCGGCTGGAAGGTTGCCTGATTGTTGCTAACATGCGTAGCTGATCGGGTTAGCTTGGAGACAGGGACGTCCGTAGCTTCCAGGCTTATTCTTTGCGTGTCATTAGCTAGCATAGTAAAAAATTGCCGTCACGAAAAAGAGAAAAAAAAAAAGGTCGGCCACATCTCTGATTGTGTCACTCTCCTACACATGTGCATGCAAACACGAGCGTGCAGTTACATATGCACAAGTACGTTTATGAACAAGCATGCATGCACGCATACCGTACATGCAAGCACAAGGGCACACACGCCAGTGCACAGACAGACAGACACACACACACACACACACACACACACACACACACACACACACACATAAACACACATGCTCTCCACCATCCTGTAATAAGCGGTAAGCTGAGCTAGCTGATGGTCATCCTCCCATGGGGCTGCTGGGTGGCTGCCAACTTCCTGCCTGCTTTGTCAGTGGATAAAGCCCCTAACAAACGAGAGGGCTGTAGCTAGGCAGGCCAGCCAGGTCAAAGGTCACCTCGGCCCCCGGGCAGGATTGAGCCTAAGAGCACTACAAGGAGAGAGAGGGAGAGGATGGAAGAATGCACTTAAAGATCGGCTGTTATTAACCAGGCCTAAAAGCTATATCCCTGCCTTACCACTCCTTCTCTTCTTTTCTCTTCCCTTCTCTTGTTTTTGGCGTCACTTCACAAAGGCATTTTAACTCTACAGCACATGTCGACTCTGCTTTGAGGAACATTAAGAAAGTGAAAGATCCTGAGGGCATTTGTCAGTCCACACAGCCCCATTCAGCCAGCCGTCCCTGGGTGTTGAGCAATGACAGGAGATATCTCCTTGACTCATGCACCCCTAGATGAAAGGAGAGCTCAGAAGACGTGCATTTCTGAAAGGCAAAAACGGTTTTCAGTAAAAGAGAACAGACACAACAGGTAGGGACGGGGTGGTGACTGATCAGGGCTTGGCTGGCTTTGTTCCATGAAAGTACTTGTGATCTCAGATGAATGCACCTATGGTTCAGCTATGCTCGTCTGTCTCACTGACAGAGACATGATCTGAAGTGTCTGTCTGTCTGTCTGTCTGTATGTCTGTATGTCTGTCTGTCTGTCTGTCTGTCACTGGCCTAAGAGCTTCTCTCGCTGGCAAAGGATAGAGGAAAAGGGAGACAGTGGACGAGAGAAGAGAAAATCTTTCTTTCCACCCCAGCTGTCCATTCAGAGGGAGAGAAAATTTGACATGGTTGACTTGAACACATTTAGCATCATTAGCAAACAGGAAGTGTCCCCTGCAGCTGTTTTTTGGCGGGGGAGGGGCTGTTCCTGCCCGCACTGTAATGGACAAATGTTACCCAACATGTTTGCCTTTGATTTTTGACCTGAAAACAAAAATTGACATTACAAATGTCCTATGATATCTTCTAAATTGGCTTGACATTCCATAGCCGGCCCCGGGGGTTTCTTGTTTGTCCTCTGTAAGTGGTTGTGCTCTTGTTGTTGTGTCCTGAGGCTCGCTATTACAATGTACTGGCCTTTTGCTCGAGAATGTGGAGTCTTAAAGAGACAGAGGGAGATACTAGAAAGAGAGAGCTAAAAGAGGTCCTGGTTGTGTATTTGAATACTTATGCTCATTAAGTTAATGCACAATGAATGGGAGAACCGTCAAGTGGAAACTCTCTGAGAAGCTTCTATTTGAAGAGCGAACACACCCCCTTTTCTCTCCCTCAGTCTGTCCATCTCTCCACAAATTACTCTGTTTCTATTTCAATTGAAGATCAGCACCACTTTACTTTGACTTAGAAAGTTAAACAAAGTCCACAGAACACAATAGAGAAAGAGGATAAACCTAAAGAGACCCTGTATGTTAATATTAAGTCCTTTTCCTAACAGACTTTATCAACAGGCTCTAGGTTGTAAGTGCTTTACTGTGTTGCCCACTGGGCTCTCCCAGCATTTCTTTAAAGTGGCCTTTAAGCTTCAGCATGCCTGAATAGTGTCTAGTAACTTAGACTTATTTGATGCAGAACATTCACGTATATATATATATATATACATGAAGCCTAAGGAAATACAAGCCACACTTGTCAGGAGGTAGTTATAGAATGTTTTTGGAATCACAGAAACCCCCCCATTGGAACTGAAAAAGGTATAACACAATTTTTTTATGTAAAATTATTTGGTGCTGTTTTTTATTTTTATTTCCCTCATGCACACAAGGTTCTTAGTCCAACTCTCAGTTAGTCGGTATAGAAAATCATTGTTTTTTTACAATGTGTACATACGTCATTAAACCAGTACCGATGTTTATTCAGTGGCTTAGTTTGTTCACTACGCTTCAGCTATACCATGTGCTCCCAGTGACTTTATGACTGGCAACAGTGGAAAGTGGTGTGGATATGATGCTGTCGAATGCAGGCAAAGTGGATGGGTCTTCTGCTTTGATAGGCCCACCAGGCCTCTAATGATCTGCTTATAGGCCCTAAAAGTCCCTCGCAAAGGCAAGAGAGCAATTACCTCACACTCCCAACAAGTAATATTACAGAGGATAAAAGAACAGGAGGTTCATTTTAGAGAATTATACATTTAAAAAAAACAAAACACCAAAGACTTGAAAATTTAAAGTTATTGAATTTAGGAACAAAACCCTTTTGTAGGAAGATGACCCCTTTGGCTCAGCTGTAGTCATTGCAACAAGATGTTTTAAAGATTTCTTAAGAGCAAGTAGTGAGCGTGGCTGTGTGTTGACATCAGGCGAGCTGGAGAGCAGAGCAGAACAGAGCTGGGTGCCCCTGAGCAGGCAGTTACCACAACAAAGCCAACAGACTGGTCTGAAAAACCAGGCCAAATTCCTGCCCTCTAGGACCTGGCTTAAAGCTTGAACGGAAACTTTGAACGAGGCGGACGAGATGAGAGGAGAGGAGAGGAGAAGAGAAAGAAGTGGAGTGAAGAGGATACGAGACGAGGCCAGGCGGGTTAGCGTGTAGCGAGAAAGGGATAGCTGCTGGGGCCTATGGAGTATGGCAGGAGAAGGAGAGATCGACGGAAATGAGAGAAAGGGAGAGACTGAGAGGAGACCAGGCCCCCGCTGTAAGGATGGAGGGATCGTATTCCTCCTCTTGAAAGTGGAGGGGCAGCCGTGTGGTGGAAAAAGAAGCCATGAACTCGATCTGACGATTAAATAGGCGCATCTCTATGGCTGCAGGCCACAAATGAGACCAGGACCACAACAGAGCACGCACACAGTTTGTGTATATAACTGTTGGCAAACTCCAATAGATCTATAGGTTGAGTTCAGTTGATCCACGTTTGGCAGTCTTTTGCTGATTTCTACATGGATAATGAACACAGTTTTATTTTCTTTATTGGATAGAAGTGATACCTTATTACCATTATGCATGATAGCATTACCCCTAAAACATCTCTCTTTCTGTTGGTCGATCCGCTAAGTCTGGAGGTGCATTGGGATTGTGTGGGAGTGATTGCTATTTAGCCTCATGGAGCTTGGTACAATCGGATGCCTATATCTCGCATATCCTCCAGGGCTCCTTCCTCACCCACATCGCTGCATTCATTCCTCGCTCCTTCTGACTCCCCTCACCCGCTTTACTGTTACTGTAGCTTGGCAGGCAAGCAGGGCAGTTATGCTGTGGAGCTTCTCCACAACCTTGCACCATCTCCAGTGAACATAAATTAATGGTGTAGAGCAAACAGGCTGCTGGCTGTGGTCCAGCAGCTGGCTTCAGGAGCCCAGCCAGCGATTGTTGTGGCGGGCCATGGCAGCAACAGCAGTAGTAGTACTGATGCACTGCCAACCAGCCAGCCAGCCAGTCAGAGAGGCAGACAGACAGACTGGGGGCCCTTTTGCTCTATAATAGATGCCGCGGGCCTCGCCAGTGTATTTGCAATCATCACTTTTTTACTGTCAGAGGGCAGTCCGCTGAGAGCCCTTATACTTACTGTGGAAGCACTGGAGTCTGGAGTGCGAGACGGAAGTGTATTGGTATGTTCTGAATGCAGATCGTGTGAGGTGTAGATATGGGTGTACTTTCATTTGCTGTTATCAGAGGTTGGCATGCAGTGTGTGCAGTTTTTGTATGTTGGCATCATGTGAGTTCTGTTTATAAGTTGGCTGTGTGTGTGTGTGTGTGTGTGTGTGTGTGTGTGTGTGTGTGTGTGTGTGTGTGTGTGTGCAATCAAGAGAGGGAGAGAGGGAGAGAGGGAGGGAGAGCAGCCGGGTTCAGTCATTGAGTCATCTTGTTTTCATACTGTTGTCAGGAAGTGGTGTAGTTCTTAGAAAAAAAAAACAAACAACAAAAAAAAAAACCCCCCCCCCCCAACCTCCATCCGCCCGAAAACACACAAAGAGATGGAGTGAGAGAGAGGGATGGAGAGGAAGAGAGAGAGAGGGATGGAGAGGAAGAGAGAGAGAGCAATGGAGATATAGATAAAGTTGAGCATAGAGATACATTTCAAAAAAATGGTGTTGATAGTGATGGAAAGACAAATGTATATATATTTTTATAAACTTTAGTTCACACAAGCTTCAACCAGTTTACTCAATTTGCTATACTTAGTTTTGGCAAAGTACGAGATTAAACCAGACATTAATTCACAATTGATTACTCATGTTGATCTTTGAAATCACAACGTTCCATTACTTATCATTTTAACTCATCATAATTGTAGTTTATGCTGATAAATTTGAAAAATCATCTTCACAGAAATATGAAGCTCCTGTTTTTTTTCAAATTGTCACTCGTCAATCTATTTGATGTTTACAGCTGGAAGTAATTAACTGTATCCTTCCATTTAAACCACAAAATCTGTCAGAAAACTGCAGCTAAAAAGCCAGATATTGCTCTGTGCATAGTAAACACGCGTGATGGATTCAAAAACTCCAACTGGATTTATTTGTCATATCTGTTTGATCTCCCGGTAATGCCGATATGCATTCAATATCATTGTCATTTGTCAAAGAAGCCAATTGTAGCATTATTAACAACGGCAACTTGATATTTAAAATGTGCCAATCTTAACCGAGCTCAATGCAGAATCCATATTAAAATGTCATTCCTATATTTGATTGCGTTTATTTCTGACAGTGAATATTATTATCATCCTCCGGTCGCTTTGATTAAAAACAAATAAGATTCCAATCAATGTGAGGAAGGCATATATGAAAGGAAACCCTAGGATACGATATTGCTGTAAACTAGACACAAACTCACAATGAAGCCCATCAAATACTTCCAACATATAAAAAGCATTACTATGCAAAACGTTATTATATAGAATTACGTCTGTTTAGCATTTGACACTTTTTATGAAGTCTAAAACCCTAAAACGAATAAACAAAGACTTTTAATATAATGAAAAATATATATGCAGATTATCTAATAACCCCATCCAAGTGACAAAAGAGCTGGGACTAAATCACACAAATCGTCATCAGCAAATCCTCTGTGTTGCCACGGCAACAGGGTAAACAGCCAATGGCCTGTGATTTCCTAGTAATGTCATTAGCATGGAATAGGTTTTCAAGCCACTGCGACCTTGTGACCTGGCTCTATAACTCATGTCACACACTGATGATGTCATTAATCAATGGGGTCCACCAGCGGCTCCGGCGAGGGGCTGCAGGTTCGGTGAGCGCAGGGGAAGGGGCAGAGCTGGGAGAATGGAACGGCCGGGATAATGATCGGGCTGTGAGGTAGCAAATAGGTGTCAGGAGAGTATGAATCTGATGAACAGCAAGCTGGATGTTGAATGAGTAGACAGGAGTGGTGTGGTGTGACGTAAGAGTGGTCCAGCAGTAGATGTGGTTATTGTATATGGTGAAATGCCAAGCTGGGGCTCAGGGGGGGTTTAAGGACCGAACACAGCAGATGATGGAGCCACCTCAGCTTGTAATGTTCTGCAGCCACAGGGGCCATTACATCCAGCACTATCAGAGAGCACAGAACCCATCACACCCTGTAATTTAGCCATCACGCACACACACACACACACACACACACACACACACACATACACGTACACACACAGCTCCATTCTGACTGGCAGAATGTGATCCACCTGCGTGTGCCCCTGTGTTTGTGTTTCTGTGTTTCTGTTGGTGTTTGGCTGTGCTTTTTCAGGTGAGATTGTAGGAGTTGGACAGCATGTGTGCATCAGCATAGTGCACGCTCGTGCCATTAGCCGGCTTTAGCATAATTAACAGAGGTGTTTTTCGATCCGGCGCTGCCTGGACAACAAATTAAGGCTGCTCATTTCTGGCTCTAATTATTTATAGACTGGCTGTTTTACAATTTGCGGTCAATCCTCTTTTAAGGATATTGGCCTTGGTGTTTGTAACTGAACATATTGAGCTGATCCAAAGCTAGTGGGGAGATTATCAATACCATCTTTGATCTTGCTCCGTGTTTGTGTTTCATCCATTAAATAACCATGTTATACTATCTCCTGAGTGCAGGGAAGGACACCTCCAGGAAGAAACACATTAGAACAGATTTAGCACTCTGTTTATGATTTATTCACCTCTTCATCTCACGTTTACGCTTCTCATATTAGATTTTTTTTTTTTTTGTTGTGCTCATTGGGTGATTTACTAACATATATATTTTTTTACTGAGGCAATTAACATTAAGAGGTTACTCAGAGGTCTAAATAGACGTTCTCCAATTTCACGGCTGCTGCAGCCCTGTAACCGCTAGGCCCACCATGTTGGCTTATTTCTCACGTGTGTGTGTGTGTGTGTGTGTGTGTGTGTGTGTTGTCGCCATTGCCACCACACACCATTTTCTGTAGCTGCGATTTCAGCAGAGCCCCATGCTTTAAGGAAAGCTGCCACAACATAAAGTGTGGGTGGCCTGCAGTCACAACCATAAAAAAGTATGGGTGTGTGTGTTTCGGGAAGGGGGGGGGGGTCAGCAAGAGTTGAGGACAGATGAGGAAAGGTTATATACAGACTTATTGTGTGTTTGTTTGCATGTGTGTGTTGGAAGGGCATATGTGCAAGTGCATGCAAATCCTGGGGTTGCAGGGGAGAGATGTAGTCTGACACGGGGAGGCAAGGAGAAGAGAATGAGCGAGGGCTGGGAGGGGTATGAGATGAACGAAATAGGATTTTTTTTTTGTAGCATCGTGTCTATGTGTTCAGAGTAAATCTCCTTACTCAGGGGTTTTGTGTGCGAGGGGGGCTTTAACGTCCCCACTCTCCTTGATGAGACATCTTTCTTGTTTGTTCAAACCATTCATTACGTGGTGGCTGCTGGACGAGCTATGCCGCTGGCCGGCGTATTTATCACCGGGCTAAAGCGCGCTCTGGCTGACAGTAGGCGATTGATGACCGGGTCTGGGCTTGAGAGGCTGAGGAAGCCTTAATACAATGTAAATGACCCACTCCCATTTCCAATCTAGGCTGGTCCTCTCCCCACACCTCCACACCACATCATCTTTAGCTCTGTCTCAATTTGTGTATATGTTTGTGTAGTGTGCGTACATAAAAAAGAGTGGGAGGGAGTGTGTGTCCCGTTATATTTGCGAGCGTGTTTTGATCGTGACCGAGGTCATAGCTAATGTGAAAACGCCTAGGAAGCTCAGGAGTGTGAGGGGGAGGGAAAGAGAGGCTGTACTCTTATTACATGTTGTTGTCCAGAACAGACACACACAAACACACACACGGGGATGTAGACTTGTATATCTGTTGCACACTGTGCATTCTACTGAGCACGTTTACACACACACACACACATTAACCAATAGACATTGCTCTGTCTTCCCCAGCCAAGGAAATGTCAACACCTGGCAATCAAAAAATGTATTTCCATGCAAGCATTATCATCTTTCCTTTTGTTAATAATTTTAGCATATTAAAAGGGACTACGTACACAAGTACAAATCAGAGTAATCCTTCTCTGCAGCCGGGATTCATTATTTGTCCAATCTCAGCCTTGTTTGTTATTAATTGAGCACATTCCTCAAACCATTTTTTTCGCCTCTCCGTTAATTAAAACAGACTGCATTTAGACAGGCAGTACTACCTGAAAGGAGAAATTGTCCTCTCTGCTGATATGGAACCTCACTTACATCAATTATTCCGGCAGTAATAAATGAGAAAATTGTTCTTGAGCAACTGTTATCATTTCAAGTTAAAATTGAATTCAATTAACACGAGCCAGGCATGCATTACCAGCTTCATGAAATTTGCTTCCTCAATGAGAGTAGGGCTGAAAAGAAGAGTATAAGTAGTGATGCTAAAGGTGTTTTCCTTGAAGGGGAAGCATGTGTGTTAATGGAGCTTGAAACAGCCTGGAAATAGAGGAGGATTTAAGTGTCAGTTGTTTAAAGGATTTTTGTGTGTTGTGATTTGCAGGTGTCACATATATGGATATTTGCTTGTGTGCATTTCTGTTTGCACATGGTCGTGCGCATGTGAATGTGTATCTCTGTGTGCATGCATGCACTCTTTCTACAGTGGCTGAATGAAACACATAGTGTCTCATTTGTTTCGTTTGCGTGCGCCCCGACTCCTAATCTGGCCCTTAAAGACATCTGTCACCAGCGATCACTGTTGTTTTGTCATGCTTCATAGCAAGCCCAGGGGGAGCAAGGCAGCCCAAGGTCTGCCATTTATATCAGCCCATGTTCTCCAGATTGGACTTGACACAAATAGTATCATTGCAGCCCTGGTCGCAGAATTACATTTTCAGGTAAACATCTTGGCAAGGCTGTGGAGGAGATTTCACAGCATTCTGTTCTTTTAGCATTAGTCTGTATTCAGCTGCTCTCTATGAAAGAGCCACCACCAGGATACATGTCAGACATTCAAGGAAAGATAAATGTATTAAACTGTAAATCTGCACCCACTCATTCCGTTGCTTGGTATTATAAAAGGATTCTCAGACGCCACAGTATCTACTGTTGGGCTTGCTTGAAGGACTTGTTCGTCAGCGTGTGCTCGCACGTGTTGTTGTTTTTTCTGCGTGTGGTTCATATGTTCAATGTGTACACCATATATACTGTATGTTCTTAGTGTGTGGGCGGGATGGAGATAGGGAAGGGGGTTATCACAGTTGACAAACTTGTTGGGCCAGATCCGGCAGGTTTAACACCGGATTGTGCATGCGTGTTGATGTGTGGGTGGACACGTGTGAGCTGTGAATGTCTATACAGTGCTAGGGCGGGGCAGGGTAGGGTGGAGGTCAAGAGAAGGTGCAGTCTTGGGTTACACAATACAACAAACACGGGAACATATTGAATACATACAGTAATAAGCGACAGTCAGGAACTTGACTCGGAGCATGTGATCCCTTGCAGCGCTTCCCTTTATGAGTGCTTACATACGTGAATATTTATGTTAATCTGTATGTCAAAGAGGCTCATTTGTGCGTGTTTCTCTCTCTCTGTTTGCTCCTGCAGCACCCATACCCTTCTGAAGAGCAGAAGAAGCAGCTAGCCCAAGACACAGGCCTCACCATCTTACAAGTAAACAACTGGTGAGTCAAGATTTCCGCTTGCCCTATCTCCACCACCAGCATCGCTCTGCCTTTCATTTTCAAAAGCCTTCGCCTCCTTCTCCCCGCCAAGTGTGAAAACCGTTTATGTACAGCCCTCCCCATCGCATATAGACACACACGGAGGAGCACGCGTTGATCTACACACAGACAACCTTTGTAACATTATTACATGTAAGCTACCAGGATGTTCCGGTGTTATCGGCGAAGTGTTCTGCAGCTAAGTCAGTGGTCTTTGTGGTTTGATGCACATGTATTCAGTGGGATATATTTAAGGGAGAAAGGCAGAGATCATAAGCTACCCCTACAGCCCCCACACCCACCCCACCCCTTCATCCAAAAAACCATACCTAGCACCGCCACTGGTGCCCCCACAAAAGGCAAAACTGCCTTCCACCCCCTCCCCATTTTACACAAGCTATATGGTGGATTAAGGTTTTGGTGGCCTGGCCAGCAGGGCCTTTGTAGATGGCTTAGCACATAACTGGGGGTGGTGGATTAAATAAAATGATCACAGAAGCAAAGAAATGATACAGGAATTACTTATCAAAATACTAGCCCAGGTTTTATCTGCAGCTTAATTTTGTTCGGTACATTCTCAGGGTGATGTTCAGATTAATTGAACTGACAGCTTCCTTTCAAATTTCCGGGAAGGTATTTGCACGGATTTCAGGTCTTACACAAACTTAATTATATGGAACCCCATTTTATCATTCTAATTCCATGTAGCGGGGGTTCTATTTACAAATGACAAGTCTGTGCCTTTTATTCACAGCTTTCCTTAATATATTTATCAAAGCGGGTTCATTTACAAAGTGCTCTATCTGTTGGGTACAGGCAGGCCGACATTAACGAAGCTTTTAGGTTTATCAGACTCGCAGCCTGACAAGCCACCCGAGGGTCAATTGATTTTTTGGTTCCGTGATACATTTTTTTCTAATTTTTCCCGGATCACAATGAGAAACATGCCTAGAGAATTAGCCTGGTTTGTCGGCCTTATCTATCTGCCCCCTCCTTCGTCCTCCCCCCTCCATCCCGACATACTCTCTCTCTCTTTCTGTCTCTCTCTCTCTCTCTCTCTCTCACCCTTTTCTTTATTCCCTTCTAGCCAAGGGAAGTCAAGCTCCTTAAATTGGCCACAGGAACCGCTGTTATCAGACTTTAATGCACCCTACAGTGTGGATAGCATTTCAATTACACCAGTAACCAAAGATTAGCCCCCGCTTGCCTGTTTCATGCCTCGTGCCACCGTTTCGGGACGCCACGCACCTTACCTACAGGAGCAGAAAATTGAGTTGCCTTGCCTGTGTCATGGTGATTAATGCAGAAATAGTCTAGAGCGAGAGAAATAGACAGAGACATAGACAGAGATAGATATAGGAAGAGTCCCTGCCTTCTCAGAGGCCATGAAATCCAAGCCTGGCACTGAAATGCCACAGATCCATTTATAAAGCGGTCTGAAAGAAAATCTCGTGCTAGGTAACATCTTCATGAACCCTGTTTCCACACGCACACACACATAAACATAGGTCATGGAGCTGTGTATTAATGTTACACCAGCCATGTTAACAAAAACACACCAGGAATCAATTTTCACAAATAAAGTCATTAGAGAGGCTTATACTCTGCTGGTCTATCTTTGGTGCTTTCTGGGTGTTGTCAACTCGCCTGGCGGATGATGCCACGTTATCGGCTATTTTACAGTTAGGGGAAGGATGAGAAAGAGAGAGGATGCTAAAGTTTCTTTCCCTTCCGAAGTGCTTAACAAGGCAGGACGGTGAGTTACAGTTAAATATGGCTTTGTTTGGGCTGTGCCCTTGCTTTTCCTCTTTGGTTTCTGGTTCCAGTGGCTGCTGAGAGGGTCCACCCAGGATATGACAGAACACTGCCTTATGAAATTCTTGTATTACAAAAAAAAAAAAAAAAAAAAAAGCTCTTCAAATTCCTGGCTGGCCCCTTGCATTGTTCTGTAGTTCCCTTTGATTCATTGCCGCTGCCACGTTACTGGCCAAAGAGAGGGAGAGGGAGATAGAGACAGAGAGAGGGAGAGACAGAAGTAGAGGATGAGTGGGGGGAAAGGGAGGGGATGGCCGCCGTCTTCGGTTTCCAGCGCTCTCCCTCGGGGAAAGGATGTGCTGAATCAGGGCTTTGTCCGCCGGCACAATCGCAGCCCAGCGAGGGCACAAGGGTGCTCTGTGTGATAGTCAATAGACAGTGCATCTCGCTCTCTCCCCACTTGCCCCATCAAACCTCCCCGAATCATACTCTCCAACTGACACCTCCCTTTACGTTTACCTGCGGCTCACCTGTACACACAGAAAACAAAACCCACAGTAGACCACTTACTGGTCTGAAAACTTTTGTCTCTGTACCACAGACGACACTCCACCTGGTTCTATATCTAGTCTATATCATTAGCTGGCTGATGTTAATAAGGAACAAAGGAAAAAGGTTAAAGTCCACAATCTCCCTGCGCTGGTGTTGAGCAGATGAGGAGGCGGACTTCATTATCCAGTTAATAGTACAGTCTGTCTGTATGCATGTGTGCGTACACAACACACATTATTACTAATGGGACACTCTGCTCTCTTAGTATGTTCAGAGATGTTCTGTGTGTACAGTGTGTCAGGACGCCATTAGTTGACCATTAGGTAGTGATTGCTCCGGTCACATTTGAGACAGCTGGCGTCATGCTAACAGAATAGGGGAGTGGTCTGACATGTAATTACATTTGTTTAAGATTGCGAGAAAAGGTGAGGGCCGTGTCACACGAGGGGTTCTGGGATAGGGAAGTAGGTGAAATGGCAGACTCAGGTGTCTATATGCTGGGGAAGCTTTCACAATTTACAGTCTCTAGCGGTATATTTGCCTGCCTCAGCAGCTCCTGGTGTCCTGCTATCAGTCTGGGCTAAATGGGGCCTGACCGAATCTTTTCATGTCTCAGCGTCAGACCCAGCACGATGTGCCCTCACTCACTGCCATAAACGCACACGCCGACTATCCTGCCATTATTTACCACTGCAGCAATGCACACACACATACGTGCACGCAGGGTTATTACATGGGCCTGAGAGATGACGTCGATGACAGACGACTGAGAAAAACAGCATCTAAAAAAAGGAAGGAAATCGTCCCCTCATTATTCCCTCATCTCAGAGGCAGCCAGTTGGTCATTTCCACAGCAGGGAGAGAGAGAGAGAGAGAGGCAGAGCAAGTCAGAGAGCAAATATGACAGTTCTTGGCATCTATGATGACTGACTGCTGTGCCACTGGAGCACTAATAACAATAAAGAGGGCACTAAGCTACACTCTATTTTTACTTCTTTGCCTCCTCTCTACAGCCCAGGGGGGAATACATGCATAGATACACACACACACACACACACACACGCACACACACGCACACACACACACACACACACACACACACACACACACACACAGGGGAGAGGCTCTAATTAGCGGCAGAAAGGAATACAATGAGTGAGTTATTAAGACACAGGGGCGGATCGCAGCCAACCTTTGCCCCCTGTCGGAGCACAGGTCACATGATAAGGGAAGGATATCCGCCAGACTACGGCGCCAAGCAGCCTGTGCCCACTGAGGAGATGAAATAGGCTCAATCTCTCCGGCCATTCAAGGCAGGGCACGGTGGACTGATTGTGTTTTTTTTTTGTTTCTCTAGAATCCGTGCTCACTCCACATTTAGCAACAATCGTATCATTCAATGTACATTTGCTGTATGTTTGCATCAAGATTTAGATATTCAATTCCATTGAGACTGAGCAACAGTAAAATCAGATACTGAAATATATACGTCTGTGTCCAGTCAAATGGCTGTATAACACAGGTGTGCAGGTGAAATGAATCAAATCAAATCTGAAAAAAAAAAAAGGTCTAATGGATACTGCAGCTAAAAAAGTCATTACACTCACGTGTCTTCGCAGGCATTTGCGTTATCAACGACATAACCAGATTCTCCTCTAAGATTGCGTCCTGCTGTAGCACAGCATGCAGATAAACTGAGTTAAGCTAACTCTAAACTGACTGCTCTGGAGCTCTCTTCACAGCATGTTCCCCATTTCTATTCAGATCCTCAGTTTTCCCCGCTATTGGCCTTTCATGGATCCCTCCAAACTTCTGGAAGTTTAAATCGCCCAACAGAGGTACATAGAAGCTGTGCTGCAGGTTCACATGCAAAGTGTTACATGGTCGAGCACATTTGATTGCAGTTTCTGAGAACAAGAAAGGGAAAAACCAAAGCCAAATTTGTTCATCCACTTAGCAAAGCATTTTCCATCCCTTATTCCTCAGTCCAATGAGACATTTAGAAACACCGGCTTTTATGATTTTCTTATGATTTTTTTATGATCCACTGGTTTGGCGGGCGAGCCCATTATGAAATGCAAAATAATAACTAATATTTTCCAAATGTAACATGAAGCTATGAAACGGCCGCCTCTTTTTTCCACAAGTATTTAAGTCTTATGAATCTCACACAGAGGCTTTCGAGGTCCCTTTTCCCTCTACTTACTCTTCTCTACACCACTGCCTATTCCTTGCGTTTCGGTCTGGTGGGCTAGTTGACTAAAGTTGCTGGTTATCTGTCTAACTTTGACCCAGATGGAAATGTCAGGCCTTTTTTTGGCTGCAACCAGGGACTCCCGGCAGTGGCCATCTTATGCCCCTGGCTTTCTAAATATACAGCGGGAGTGTGGAGAGGTTGCGGCTGTGTGTGTGTGTTTGTGTGTGGATGTCACTAGTGTGTCTGTGTGCGCAAGCATAAGTGTATATTTGAGTCTGACTGAGAGAGAGAGAGAGAGAGAGAGAGACTATCAGGGCGCTGCCAACACAGGCATCATGATCCCTTTCATTTAGGGACCGCTAATTGGCAGTTAATTAGCAGAATTGACTCTGTTGTCAGATCCCAAGTGCCAGCCCCCCTACCAACACCCCCTACCCGCTAAATTCATTTGATCTGGCGGCTTTCTTGATGCTGTAATAATAATCCCATTTTATCTGTTTTGGAGGGAGAAAAAATATTTCATTATTGGCAGAGTAAAATAGAACAGGCTCCCTGTTGGAGAAGGTTTCATTTTGTTTTTCATTTTGTTCCGCAGTTGTTACAGATCCAAATATCTGTTCGCGGTGCAATCTAGACACATGCCGTACTTACAGGATAAGCCATTGTAGTCTTGAACAGCTGACGCTAACGTGCGCCACCGTGTTTATGTGTGCACTCAAAGTATATGTGCTGTGTGTGATACATGAACACATGCCGCTGTTGAAACGCTCAGCGTGATTAACAGGACCCACTCCCACTTTATCAGGCACTGGGGGCACATTGGGTCATAGCATGGCATGGACACCCACCGTGGCCATGGAGCAGCCCTGTGCCCACCTCTGTGTGAGTCTAGAGTTATGAAAAACAGGTGGTGCTTTCAAAAAAAAAAATTGGCAATGTCAGGCGATCATGCACGAATATGAATGCTTTTTTACTTGTTTTCCCATTACATGCTCAAGACTCTCCAAGGCCGTGGAACTCTCCCAGCAAAGACGGCATGCACGGAGAACGAAGCCAGACGAGGCAAGATAGAGAGGCGAAGAGCTGAAAGAGGAATTACAGAGCAAAAGCATTAGAGAGAGAGCGAGAGAGAGAGAGAGAGAGATGGAGAGAGATGGGAGGAGGGAGGTCTTTGTACTTCTCTGCTCCTTTTGGCTCTTTTATTCCTCAACGGCTTGGTTTTATTGGTGGGTCGTTTAATAACAAGGGCTCTGCGATTGAAATGAAGTCGAGCTGCGTTTGCGTGGGCGAGCCTCCTTTTTTTTATTTTAGGATGGTAATTTCTGTACTAGGGGTGAGAACTGGAGAGAGATCGAGAGAGAAAGGGAAAAAGAGAATACACTTGAGAGAGAGAGGAGTGAGAGAAAGTCGGAGGGAGAGCAAGAGGGTGAGAGTGTGGGAGAGGGAGAATTCAAGGAGAATACAAGGGAGGAAAGTAGGTTAATTTATTTCATTTGCAGGAAGAGAAAGAACTTAAAAAGAAAAAAAGGTTGGTGATAGTGAGAAAGAAAGTGTAGGATGCTGTTTTCATGAACAAGCAGCTTAATGCACACGGGCAGCCACAGTAAGCCTGCCAGAATCTCCCTGTGCCTGAGGCCATCTGTGAGCAGAATAGCAATTTTATTACTTTGTCATTAAACCAATTTCACAGCAGTATTGTTTGTTAATGAGCAGCCGCAAACGAGCGAAGATGTCACGTACTAGAATAGCAGCAAGATTTGTGACCCCAGTTCTCCTCTGTCTCATTCTGCCAACCTGTACCTCATTCTTATTCTTCTGCTCTTTCCGCCATCGTCTTCTTTCTTAACATCCTTACTGTCATCCTTACTCTCTCCCTGCCATCCTCCCATCTTGCTCATCCCTCCCTTCCTCCCCATGTTATAGGGGTCCCTGGCCCATAAAAGAGGAAACTGCTGAAAGATAAAATGCAAAGTCTATACAGTCAAGTCTCTGTTTATGAGCTTCCATTTGCCTTTAGAGCTCATTGGGACGAATGGTTTCTCCATGGGCTTTCAGGGCGTGCAGCTGGAAAGCCTGGGATATTGGCCTGTTATTTAGCTCTAAAGCCTGACATGGGTGCCAACGGCAAGTGCCAACAGCGGGACTAGGCGTCTGAATAGGTGCATAAGTCCTTTGGATTGCATGCTCGATGATGTCATGCATTTTTTGTGATTTTTCAGAGTTGTTTAGTGTACCAAGCTTGATCACTGCTTTTTAAAAAAAAATTTAAAAATTTTTTTTAATGAATTTTTATTGATGTTAGAGTAAAGCATTTAAAGAAAAATGTAACTTCATGTTAGTCTGGTAGTTGATCGGAATGGTCTGTTTTCATAAAGAAAGCTGCGTGCTTCAGCTGCTATGGTGCTATATGTGTCTTTATGGCTAGGCACTCTGGCTAGGCTGTTTATGTTTTTACTCTAGAGGTCAGTTGGCACAGATTCTTGGTCTTTTTGTGGCTTATGACTGAGAGAGAGGCAGTCAGACAGACAGACAGATAGACAGAGAGAGAGAGAGAGAGAGAGAGAGAGAGAGAGAGAGAGAGAGAGATTTAAACTGAGGCCCCAGAGGATCAGACAACCTGACAGAGTAGATTTGGCATAATTAGTTTTATCTGCTGAGGGAGATAGCCAGAGGAGCTGTGTGTTAGCCACAGGGTGCTGCTATGTGTATCTATGTGGTGATATGTTCCGGGTTGCTGAACGTTGTGTATGTGTTTGGAAGGAGGGGTGAGGGTGAGGTTGTGGGGGGGACTAAAAAGGATAAAGGTGACCAGGTGTAACAGAATGGCCTTGAGGGTGTGTGCGTGTGTGTGTGTGTGTGTGTGTGTGTGTGTGTGTGTGTTGGAGCCAGAGAGGACAGGAGCTCCTTCTTTGGCTGAGCTCTTTAAACTCTGTGAACCTCCACAAGGTATTTTCTCTCTGTCCAGGCACGCTCGTTCTCTCACTCTTTCTCTCCGTTTCTCTTTACCTCCCTCTTTCACACTTTGCATTCCCTCTGTCCCTGTGTTTGGATATACAGTAACAGCATGTAAATAAGCATCTATCTTTGCTCCATTCGCGTGGTGTCACATTCAAAATAACCTCCACAGACCTCCCTCCCCCACCTTGAAGGCACAATGAGAGTGAGTGTTTTTGGATATGAAAGTGAGAGAGAGTTGGAATGACATCCTTAACAATGCTCCAATGTATTATTCTTACCTGTTGTGTGTGTGTGTGTGTGTGTGTGTGTTTTTTCTGAAGCTGTGATTCATGGCCTTGTTCCCTATGTGGCTTTGAGGTGCAGGCCAACAAGCCCATCATGGAAGACCCTATAAATCAATAAAGCCCTTTGTTTTGTTTAAGCCATGCTCTACCCCGGGTTCAGGCCTGTTATGGATGAGATATCAGTGGAGTCGGTGCCAAGCAGAAAAGGGGAGGGAAAGGCGAGGAGGCCTCTCCACAAAAACAATCCAATCTTAATTGGACCGTTGCCCAAAATCTTGGAGATATCAAACCCAATAATTAGCAATTTGGGAGAGGTGAGAAATAAACGGTGAATCTTGCCGCCATATTCTCTCCACGCATATGCACATGTGCATGTGCTTTGATGAAGTTATCAGAGGTAGCTGGAGGAATTAGCCACTCTTAGCCAACACTTTTACATGCATAACAAGATGCAGAGATACAGAGGAAGAGCTGGATAAAGGAAGGGGGGGGGGGGACAATGAGCAGTACATTTCCCTAATCTAGGGTTTCTCTTTTCCCAGCCTTATGAATATTTATTCCTCCCATTTCCGACAATGATGATTCAATTGGGAGACTGTGAGCATGTGCGGGATAAGGGAGGGCGGCGGAAATATCTTTTCCCTAGTGGGGGTTGAGGGTGTCTGCCTGTAGCCCCCCCAAGACATATCTGCTTTATCATCTTCTTGTTATACTTCTTGTGAGACTTTCTGCATGCGGCTTTCTCAAAGGTACGAGGTGAAGAAATAGTAAGAGGAATCTTAAACATTTTAATGAACAGGGGTTTTATCGTATGATTTATTTCATTTTAATTGGAGGAGAATAGATCCCTGATGTAGAGACAGCCCGGACGTTTAACGTTGGTTTTACACAAATCATGAAATACACATTCCCCTTACAGGAGATACAGAGTAAAGGGGCGTGACAACCCATGGTTTTACAGATACCATTCATGAGCGATTAACCTTGGTGATGCTTTCTAATTGGGATTTTAACTTTTTCTTACTAGTGTCATTGTGGTCATTGGCAATCTGGGCTAAAGAGAGGGGAGGGCCCAGTAGTCTCTTCTTCTTCTTGTGTGTGCCCAGAGGGTTTTCTATGTTAGGATCAGGTCATAGTGGGAATATCCCTCGCTGGTTTACAAAACCCCCATGCAGTGGTTTATTCCAATTAGATAACCCCCATGCAGTGGTTTATTCCGATTAGATAACCCCTATGCATTGGTTTAGTCGAATTAAGGTGGGGCCAGGTGGGGTGTATTAAGCCACTCATGTGTTATTTCAGTTATTTCCAGTTTATTTGTTAATTTTCCTCCTTTTTGGTTAATAAAACCTCAGACTTCTGCCACCTGAGCAATTCTTTAATTCAACTTTTTTTTTTATACTCACCTCCAGTGCCACACTAAAATCCCTAATTTATGAAGAATTACTACCGGTAATGCTACATAATAGGAGATATCAATGTGAAACACGTCCCTGGTTAGATATATTCAAATCTTAACCTCAAAAATGAAATAGAAATTGAGAATGGGGTCATCTGTATGAGGAAGAATCATGACAGTTAACCGGCTTACATTTAAGGATCATATTCTGCAGTGTATGCTGAATTGAATTTGGCTTTTTTGAGACACAGACACTGTTGTATTTGTTTTAGGCTGTCACATATGAAGGAGGCTACTTAAAGCTGTACGCAGTCAGTGGTAGAGCTGATCTGAGAGGCCACCAGGCACATCAGAGTCCCTGTGGTCCGCTCCGCAGTGTCAGTGCTGCTTCTGCCAGCAGTCCCCTCCACAAACAACAGCTATTTATATCACTTGCCTGCTGCTGGGCTTTTTAGCCCTAAACTCTGCTTCTGACCGTGCCTGCACATGTGTGCTTGTGCGCCTGTGTTCACGCTTATGTGTGTCAAAGCGATTATGTGCGATTGAAACTGAAGATTAATTATTCAATAGGGAAGTCAGAGGCAAGCCGACAACATTTGACCAATGACTCTCGTGGTCACTAATATGTGCAAACACACTTACTCAGACACATCATGGAAACGTGCTTGGTGGAAACAGTCACTCACGCCAGAGACACAATCATGAGAAGATGATGACATCCCAGTGGGAGGGAGAATCCCTTTCCAAACACACACACACACACACGCACACACACACACACACACACACTGAATCCTGTACTACCCCAGTAGTCTGGCTCTTAAAGACTCCAAGTGCAACGGCACCTAAACCCAGGCATTACAGAATAGGTTAAGGTGTCACTTTTTAATTGCTCAGACTGCTGTGCATATTCACTGCCCTAAATTCATGGTTAATACTGTGAGGAGAAAAAAAAGTGAGTGGCAAGAGAGGAGAGAGAGCATATATATTTGGGGGCGGGGTGGTAAAATGGGGGCACCCTCCCTGCGCAACCTCCCATTGGCATTGCTTTCTGACTTTGAGATTCAGGAGAGTAAGTTAATGTCTGCAAGTGTGTGTGTGTGCATGTATGCTCACAAGTGTACCCAAACATGTATGTGTGTTGTGTAAGGACGTAACTGTTGAAGCCCCTCTTGGCAGGCCCCCGCTTCTTCTCTTTGAGTTGAATCCATTATAGTCTTATAAAAGAGGGAGAAGAAGAGACGTTTGATATGAAGCAAAGGAAATAGATTGGCCTTATTTCCTGCCTGGCTGCTGCAGCGCAGACACTTGTGTTGCCTAGACGATGCAGGCAATTGACACTCAATTTTGTTTGAAATATCACGCCTCTATCATGCCATTATCAGCTTCCCCTGGTAATCCACAAAGCCGCCCTGTTTGATATCTGACAATAAGGGGGAGTCACAGAGTCGCGGAATCTCTCACTCGATTACCAGGCAGAAAGGGGAAAAGGGTTGAGAATGAAAGGGAGCAGAATACGATAGAGCAAGAGACAAAGAGAGAGTGAAAGAAATTGAGATGGAAAGATAGTGCAGGAGGGAGACAGAGAGGCGAAAAAAGTCACACATTTGTATGGTAGTAGTGAGAAGTGGATGGAAACGGAGCATATACCTGCCCGCCCCGCAGAGACATACAAAGGAGCCCAACAGTCTTGGCATTGTGGGAAAAAGAGAAATCTGGGCAATAGGGTTGGCACTCTTCACAACTGAGAAAATGGGGCGATCTTGTAAGCATACCCTCTCGTCTCAGGAGGGCTGATGGGTAGGCCGGGGTTATGATAGTGCTGGATTTATTCTTTCTTTCTTTTCTCCCCCCTCTCCTCTGTGTGCCTGCGTGCGTGCATTTGTGCCAGTCTGCCAGCACATCTCTGTTCTATTTCTTGCTGGCCCTGCATGAAAGCAGGAAGCCATCACCCACCCAAAAGGTGAGAAGCTGGCTTATGAGGAATGAGCGTTACCTTCCAGCGCTGACGACCTCTGTCACGCGCTATGTGTCGGAACCTTTGACGAGGGGCTAATATTGACATATGTTGAATGTTTTCAGATGCTCTTCAAACAACGCAAAACACAGCTGTTGGTCCCTCAGCTCCATGGCAGGCAGAGAATACCTTTTGTGCACCTATGCACGTTAATAAGGTGTTGTCTTAAGGGAGGGAGCCCAAGAGTAAGAGAAGAGGGGCCTTGCTAACAAGGGGGATGTGGATCAACTCTTTCCTTAATCCCCCTGTCTGGTGGTGATATTCAAAAATAACAGCATTAGTAAAAACATTCCAGGGCAGAGGTGCCAGCCTCTGAGGAAAGGGAGGTTAATGACAGGGACTGCCTGGGTGAGAGAGAAAGAAAGAAAGAAAGAAAGAAAGAAAGAAAGAAAGAAAGAAAGAAAGAAAGAGGAAGAAGGGATGATTCAACCCTCCCTCCTAACATCAGAAAACTGGTAGAGCTAGGGCAGGTTAGCCATGTTGGGTTGCTACAATAAGGTCTCTTTCATACAGGTGTGTTGACGCCTGGGGCAGGCTTGGCCTCGGTCCATTCCATTCACCCTGGCTGATTTGAACAATAACTATCATATCTCTTAAAAGAGAAGGGAGGGTGAAGCGTCAAGGAGATGCCTGAGAGCTGTGTCGGGGCCAAGAAAAACCCCCGCTGCCGTTGTCAGAGCTTGTTGATGTTTTAGGGAGGAAAAAACGGGCAAGTTTTTTTTAACCCCCCCCCCAATCCCTCCATTACCCCCACATTTTTTTTTCCTCTTTGCCTTTCTCTCCCTCCACTTCTGCACTGGAGTCAGTGTTTTTGTGCCGTAGGACAGAGTGTGGTGAGGAGACAGAGGAACAAAGTGCTGCTGTGTGGAGCAGCAGCTGCTGCTTGCCGGATCAAAGGGGCAACAAGCGTGGTCTTCCTGGCCCAACGCTGCTCTGGAGGTGTTTGACGGACAGTCAGCAGCTGGGGCCGCACAGCCCGCCATGTAGGGGTCAGGCCGCTGGACTGCAAGGCCCAGGGGTGACATGCCCTCACTGGACAGGGGGAAGAGGGGAGAAGGTGTTAGATGGGAGGGTAAATAGAGGGAGAGATGTCTATGTTTGTTTCCTTTGTTGTTTGCCTTGCTGTTGTAGTTAACAGAGTTACATCTGGGATTATTACTGTACATTTCTATCATTCAAATCGTACTGTAAGATATTTACCCTTTTGTGATGAGCCAGTGTATCCTCACTTAGTCATCATAACTCATGGCGGTAGTTGAAGCCTGATTTTAAGGGTAAAGTCATCACTAGAATAGTATTTCACTCCACACTGCAGTATTCCATCTCTTTGGTGCTGACAGAAAATCAGAGCGAGAAAAGAGAGACAGATAGGGAGTGAGCATGCCGCAGTGCTATTGATTTATTTTAATTAGCTGCTCGTTAAATCGTGTCAGTTTGCAACACAAATATATAATTCTTTGTCTGATTTTCCACTCGAGTCTTAATGACTCGTACTCCCCGGGTTTCAGAGAGGAATGACTTCTGCAGCTAGACTGACAATGCAAATGTTACTCATATTGGAGTGAGGAGGGGTGTGTGTGTGTGTGTGTGTGTGGGGGGGGGGTGCCACAAAAGGGCAATGAGTAGAGTAATAAAAAGGGAAAGAAAAACAGGTCAGTGAAAGTCCATGGCGGAGAGGTGAAACAGTCCCCCTTTGAGAGGCAGACAAAAGAGTGTGGAGGGGGGTATGGAGGCACAGTGGATGAGAGAAAGAGGGAGAGAGAGAGAGAGAGAGAGAGAGAGAGAGAGAGAGAGAGAGAGAGACAGAGGTAAAAACTATGTAAACAGTGGCTGCCCCAAACGTGGGCCCTCTCTGACGTTCCTAAAAAACGATCTTGCCTTGCTCCACTTCACATCTGCACTAAATCAAACACGGTGGTGAGGTAATGTTCGCCCGGCTTATGTCTCTTGACTCCTGTTTTTACTTAAAGAAGGGAAGAAGGGATAGAAAAGGGGAAAGTCTGCCTCTGATAGGATGAGCTCGAGGAAGCGTCCCCGTTCCTACCCTATCTATGTGTCCTTTATCTCCATCCTGGAGGAGTAGAGCCTGTGAAAAGCTCCTTTGTAAAAGTTTATGATAAATCCATAGATACTGTAGGTTCCGTATGGCGGCGAGCTATGTATAAACTGTTACAGGGGGCCTGTTACAAGCATGTGAGCTGATTTAATCAGTGTTGTTGACACTACAGTAGATCAGTGTTGGAGGTTCAGTAGCCCCAGACTGACCAACTGTCTGACTGGACCATAATTAGAGTTTGCTTATACTAAACACACCCTCCTCATGGGGTTAATTTGCATGCACTTCCTGGTCAAAGGACACTGAGTGTTTCACTCTTTTCTGCCTGTCTTTCTTTTTTTTTTTTTGGGGGGGGGGGGGGGGGATCAAACTAAAGCCTTCCTCCTTTGATTCCAGTGAGTTGTGACTGAATCGCTGGGGGTTTGGAATCTTTATTTCTGTCTGAAGCAGAAGTATGGAAGCAATGATCTCTAATAGGAACCAGAGGACAGTCATGTTTGCGAGCAGTGATCAGGGATTGAGTTCAGCACATTCTTGTTCAGATTGTCTTGCATTTAATCTTCCTGCAAAGACAGACAAGCGCCCAGGATTTTGACTGACAAACGGAAACTTGCCCTCATGTCCCTGGCATATGAGCTCTCAAAATGTGCATGCGCAGGTCAGCCGTGAAGGCAATAAACTGTTGACGACTTCTTGCAACTTCAAACCTGCCTTCTCTCTTCGCATGCTCGACAGGGCTACCTATGGAGCAGTTCTGCCGCTCGTTTCTTTGGAGACATGTTTAACATTTCTCTGTTTCTCTTTCCTGTCTCACTCTGGCTCTTGCTCGGTTTCTTTCTTTCATCACAAACTCGTCAAACGAGTGACCCTACTCCTGATTGGCCGATTCCCTCCGATCTCCACAGCAATTGGCCAGCCGAGCAGCAAGGCTCTCTCGCTCTCTCTCTTGGCTGTGCTCCAGGGTAGGGTGGTTTGGCATGACGATTTCTCTGAAAAGGAATGCTGACAACAGGAGCGAGTTACCAGGTGTGGCTGCAAGTCAGTTAACCAGAAACAAGGCCTTTCTGACAGATTGAGATGAGGAAGTAAGCAAGAAAAAAAAAGGGGGATAAATACAAGCCCTGAGTCAGACTGGTTTGCTATGATTTCAACTTCAAACTTCCAGTAACCTTTCATAGTATTTTTCAACTTTGTTTTTACGATGATGATGATGCAGTTGTTTGTTGCATTAAAGGGTCATAAAGTTGAAGGACTCTACTTCATAAAATAAAGGTATGTGTTCGGATTATGTAAGATCCCTATTAAGTCTCTTCTTCCGTCTCTGACCACCCCTTACCCTCGATCCCCCCGCACTCTCACACACACTGGGTAAAGCGTAACATTGTATGCTAGCCAGAGTATTTAACACCTAAGCAGACACTCTCTAAAGCCCCCCCCCACCCCCCATGTGTGTGTGAGCAGATATTAGTAACCAGGGATGTCGTGTTGATCCAGCCTAGCGAAGACCCCGTGTCAAGTGGACTCCTGCTGCCCTGGCTCCACCATTCATATCTGCCTGTTATTTTCCTCTGCGACCTGCACAGCCAAAACACTCAGAGCGCTCGTAAACTTAGCACTCTACATCGTGATGGAGCAGGGTCCTTCCAGTGGACACACCGTATGTGTTTGTAAACACGTATCGCTCATGCCATTTCAGGGCATGTCAGCAGAATGGCTACTGTAGGCCAATTGGCAGTGGCGTGTGAAGAATGCGCCATTGTGCACATACACACATATTGACTGACACATGCATACATATTCACATGCACGCTCCAACGCGTTCATAGCACTGCAAGAGCAGTTTTTGATATACAACTTGAAAATGTGTTTAAGGCTAAAGGAGACCAGTTGCCCACGTTAAACAGCAGTGGGCCGCTGCCCCCACCAGCCTGCTTTCTCCTGGGGTAATGTACACATTCTGAGCTGTATCCCAAGGAATGACCTCCACGCGACCCCCTAACCTTGCCTTTAATTATTTGTTTGAAGACAGCATGGAGTTCCCATGCTGAGAGGTACTCTGTGTGCATGTGTGTGTGTTGGTGTTTCTGTGCCCTAACATTGAGCAGAGGCAGGCCATAATAAGCTAGACCACCAGATGTAGATAATAAAACATGGGCTTTGGGTTGGAGGTTTTTTAGCTTGTGTCCCCTGTGAGCCTCCTGTGTTCTGGTTAGTCTACAGACACACTGGCGGTGGTTGTGGTCATGTCCATGGTGTCGATGTGTAGATTTACAGCCCGTGTGCATGTTTTAGCGAGTGGTTGGGAATTCTGAGTCCCTGTGGTCAACCTCTGTGTCTCTCCAGGGCCTTGGGTCCTCAGATCCGTCCATCTATCCGTCCATCCCAGTTTGACTGGCCTTCATCTCTGGAGGATTCCCAGTTGTGTTGTTTTAAGCACACACCATTAGCAGCTCACGGGTCGAGGGAAAACAGTGTTATCAGGACTGGCTCTGATAATCTCAATTGGCTTTACTCAGACTGATAAAAGGTGCTCTAAGGCCACGAGAGGGGCCATTGGTCACCCCCCACCCCCTCCAGTGCGCCGCATCGCCTCCCGGTTACTGTGGCAACTTGTTTAGCGCACAAAAACAGAGCCTATATGTGTGTGTGGGTGGGTGTGTGTGATGTGGTGGTTGGCCAATAGCGAATGTTGACAAGAAGTAGGTCCATGTCAGAAGCAGCTTGAAGGGAAAATATTTCAATATGTTTGTGTACACGGCAATGAGCTGTTTTGATAATTAAGAAATTACCATTTCAATGAGAGAAAATACCCTGATAGCTAAGCATTTTCCTGTATACTTTATGTCATACATTTCCAGTTAGAAGCAGGAAAAACACAAGAGGAAGAACACTGTTTTTGAAGGAACCCGAATTTCGGAAACAGCACTTTGATCTTACAGCATACTCTCCAGTTTGTAGAGTATTTTGTCTGCAGTCACTGGAAACCATATGAGCAAGTTTAGCACCTGGGAAGAACATTTTTAATATTATGTGTTTATGGTTATGTCCCAGAATAGGTAAGAATACACATGGTTGGGATTTTGAGCCCATTGGTGCGTCCAGGAAGGGAAAAAGTAGGACATGTATTTCGCCAGGCCTTGTACTCTGAGCTTAAAGAAGGGAGTGTGATACCAGGAATGTCTTACTGTTTACTTGCTCAGCTGGTTTTGATGCTGGAAGCGTGTTTCTCTCTTAAGCACTGCAGGCATTTCTGACAGCATCTAAGAATGCTTTGTCCCCTTTGTTCTATCAAAAAATACTTTCACAGTTAATAAACCTTAATCCTCATTCCTCCCTTAAAACACAAATCATGCATTACAATCATATAATTTCCAATCCACCTCTCATTGGCACACCCCGCTTCCCTTCCTCCTCTTTCGTTCTCCCTCGTTCTCATATGGATGCGTTTCATCTTTTTCTCTCAGGGGCCCACGGCACCCCTGCGTACCTGCACTCTGGATGCCCCCTGGCAAATGAGCACCGCGTCTCTCTTTTCCCAACCGTGCATTTTGTACGTTTAACCATGTCACTTTGAGCCGGGCAGATTACAGGCGTTTAAGTTCATTGGAAAAGGTAAGGGCAGGTATCAGGCCTTCATGGGGGATTAGGAGCCCAAATTGGTTCCAGCTCTCCCTTCCTTCTAATGACCAGTTCTTTACCGTACTGATGGTGCCGTTGCCCGTACGTTAGAAGAGGGCGGTGGGGCCTTTTTTTTTTTTTCTCTCCTCTGGTTTTTTGGAACCAGCAAAGGACTCCATGCTGGACAGCTCCAACGTGATTTGAAACCCTTCTTTAATATCAACCACATGGCGGTACCTGTAGTGCTAAGTCCACGCTACGTTTTAGCATGTGAAAGTGAATGAGAGAAAGACAGGGAGAGAACAGGGGGATAGAAGAGGAAGAAAGAGAGATAGGTAGAGAGCTCGCGAGTGGCCAGCTTGCGTTTGCCACAGCCCAAGGCATCTCTACTCCAAGTTAAAAAGGTTGCCCCTGGCTGGCAGTCACCTCCATATGACCTCCGGCTCTACAGTGGAAAAGCCACAGGAGCAAGGCCGGCTGGGGAGGCTTTGTGGAGGTGCACTTATTCGCTGCTGTGGTGGTGATAAAACTTCAGACAGCCTAATTGATGGGCTCGCTGACATAACAATACCTTGTGAAAGCACGGAGTGGCCCATGCCTGGTCCTCATTTCTAGACAGCTGGAAGGGGAGCAGAACCCCCTACAATGCAGCCAGAGTGGGGGTCCCACAGAGGGAAAGTGTAGAGTGGGGGTGCAATGGTGGGGAGTAATGAAAGGAACCATTTGTATCCTGCACTTTGCTAACTTAAAGCTTACTTTGAAATTCCAACGTGTGATAACACTCCAGAAATAACGTTGTTTTGAAGAAGGAACCGCGGACAGGATACTGTACACTACGGATAAAGTTTCTGTGTGCAACTGGCTGCAGGAAAGACAGGGAGAGAGGGATGTGCCACGGTGAGGGTTCTTCTGTGCCCAAGCTGCACTTAATACTTGAGGAATGTCTCCCTGGTGCCCATAGCAACCGAACGTAATCAAAAGCTTTATTAAAAGAGGGGGGAATAGATCATAAGGAACATTAAAAGTATCCCTAGCTGGGTTCCCAAGTCAGCACACAATTGCCCTTTTGTTTGTTGCTGTTTTGTTGTCAGCGCCTCTCTCAAGGACTCGGTGGCTAATGTTGCCATTAAGTCATGCAAAACTGTTTTGTCTTTGTGGTGGCTTCTGATGAATCTCTCTCTGTGTGAATGCAGGGTTGATTTAACGTTTGTTTTTCTCCTCTGTTTTTTTTTTTTCTCCTCTCCGCCAGGTTCATTAACGCTAGGAGAAGAATAGTACAGCCCATGATTGACCAGTCAAATCGAGCAGGTAAAAAAAACAACAACAACAACCCCGGCTGACATAACGTACAGCAGCTTCTCTCTTTCTTTCCCCAGCATGAAGACACTCTTCCCAAATCCTTTACTGGCATGCACATCATGCCTGGAGACCCGAGTTTTTGAAGGGGCACCCTCCACCCCCGCTCAAAAAAAAAATTCTACTCCCTCCTCTTCCTCTCCCTCCCTATCATCCCATTTTCCATATTCTGTATGAGATGCGTTCAGCAGTGGTGCAGGCCGTTTGCTGATTGACTCTAATTGGGGATTTCCCAGTCTAAGTGGAGAGAGAGGTATATTAGCACTCTCTCGGTGAATTACTAATTGGACACAAGAGGAGTGCCAGAAATGCTAGCAGCAATTTACAAGTTATCTCCTTTTTTTTTTTAAGCTGTTTTGTTTTTAATTTTTTTCCAGTTCGGGGTTGGGGGGGTGATTCCCCTTATGCTGTGTTTTTTTTTTATTTAATTCCCTCAAGAATCACTGTTCTAAATTTTGATATTAAGTAGTCATTCAGCACATTTCAAACGCCAAGATTTCTATATAGCTTATAGCTACTTAGTCAAATTTTTAGTTCAACATTATCAGTTAATGTATTTTCAGTCATGAAAACTGCCCTTAAGGGGGAAAATCTGTTTAAAACGATGCCCAGATTAAATCAGATCCCAATGTTGTGATTTTTACACCAATGCAGGAAGAGATTTTCATTTCTTTAAAACAGATTATATAAAGCTTCACATTGTTAATTGATGACACATTTATTTTCCGTATCTTTTGTGGTCAGATTACAAAAAGCACTAACTGAGTAGTAAACATGCACTCGGTTATCCCGTGGAATGATTCAGTCACCCTAAGCTTCATTGACTTTGGCATTACCAAAAAGAAGCCAAGTAATTTGTCTCAGGGAGGGAAAAGCTGTTTTTGTTGATTAGCGAGATCCCCGTTTTTGAAAAGGTCCCCACACACCGGGGTGGAGACTGCTCAGAACGAACATGAGCCATGATTAAAATGAGATGCACTTGCAAATGTGGGTGACTCTTTCTACAATTACTGCGCTCTGTGGAATATTTGTCAGCATGCAACTGATGTGTGCCTATCAACAATCTCTACAAAAACGGCGTGACTAACAGCCTCCTCTAATCTTTATGAATTACAGATTATCCAAGATAATTATGTTATAGTCCTTGAACACACAGAGCATTAGTTCATTAGGGCTTATACTAGGCAAACAAGATACAACTGAGCAAATTAATTGCCGCTGTTTATTCGATATCATACAGATTATCAGGTAAATCATTCGGAATATTCAATCATTTTCAATTAGAATTGTATGTTATGTGTAGGAGTAGATGACTACTGATTTGAGTACGGACCGGATGAACTGCCTGCCATGGCAGAAATTCTTCTCATCCTGTCAAACTGCATGCTTTCTTCTTCGAAAACAATGTATCTCCTGTGAGTTTGGTTTTGAATGACATCGGTGTGTGTGTGTATGTGTGTGTGTGTGTGTGTGTGTGTGTGTGTGCGTGTATGTGTGTGCTTGCATGCATGGGGACCTACTGTATGCGTGTTTGCATGCCACGCGTCAGTCAATGCGGTCCACAAACATGAGCACAATGTCTTACAGTATGTTTGGGCTGGAGCTGGGACAATTGCTGATTGTCTGGTGTGTTTTCTCTTCTTCTTCCCCCCTCCCTTTTTCATGTCCACGTTTTGACTACAATCAGGTTTTCTTCTTGATCCTTCAGTGAGCCAAGGAGCAGCATACAGTCCAGAGGGCCAACCAATGGGCAGCTTCGTGCTGGATGGCCAGCAACACATGGGGATCCGACCAGCCGGTAAGTCCGTCCACCTCTCGTACGTTGTCCCTCTTCCCTCCGTAATGCCTGCTTCACCAGAAACCAGTTTCACCCTCAGCTATCGCACAGCTGAGCAACACTGATCCTCTTGTCTGTCGCATGTAGATTTAGTCACCTCAGCACGGAGCCGGTCCCTGAGTCAGCCACGTAAACCTATTACTAACAAGTGCTACACAACCATAGTAACACTTCTCTTTAAAAGTCCCCTCACCGTTCCCCAGACTGTCTGCTGCTTGTCTTGCTTGTTTTTTCCTCTGTAATCTAACACATCTGGGAAAATCTCTCATGAATGATCATAACAAAGGGATTTGTGGGATGCCATGCAAGATAAAAACACTTACTCCATTTCTTTACATCTTTCACTTCCCCTTCCCTAACCATTTCCCATCTAACGCTAACCAACCTCATCCTCTCTATCAGTGGTTCTCCTCTGACCTCTTTGTGATTCAAACTCCTGCTGACCCTTTTCTGGCGTTTATCTTCTCTTTCTAGGGCCTATGAGTGGAATGGGGATGAATATGGGCATGGATGGGCAATGGCACTACATGTAACCTCCATCTTGTAAAGCAAAACGCAAAGAAAAAGGGGGAAGTAAGTACTGGGCTCCTTTCCTTGTTTTTTTTCTACATGTTGGGCTTGTGGGCTTTATTTTCTTCACACAAAATTCCCTTTCATTTCACCCGCACTAGCCCTTCTTACCCTGGCCATAATTTTGCAGCAAGCGCCGACCCCCTTCTCCCTAGCATCAACAACTATTAGCCGGTATGCAGGGATGTTTTAGCAAGATGCTTTAAGGGGCAGAAGGGGGGGGGGGCAGTAGCCAAGGATGAATTAAAGACTTGGGAAAAAGGGGGGAACCGTCCTGGGACAGAGAGGACCCGTCGACTTGTGGCGCCAGACAACAGGAACAACAAGAAGAAGAAGAAGAAGAAGAAGAAGAAGGGGGAGAATAAACCTGGCATGGCATGCGCAAATTTATTTATCACAACAGCACCATCGCTCTCCCCATCTTGGACAGCCAATGCAAATGTTGGACATTTAGGGAAAAAATAACATCTCCTGGGGAAGGGGCTGACGGGGAGAAATTAAGCAGGCTCCAGTGAAGCGATAAAGAAGGAGAAGTGAAACTGTCCTCCGAGTGACATAAATCTGTCTGGGGAAGGATTGATGCCCAAATTATCTTATATGCAAAGACGGGAACACCGCAGTACATTACGGTCCCTGAGCGAGATATACGGGCCGTGGGTGACATGGCCGATCCTTCACTGGGGGTTTGGTTTGAGCTGTGTAAAGGGAGGAATGAGTGCGGGGGGGCTGTGTGTTTTGATTATTTTTTACTGGAGGGAGACGATTTAAGGGGGGGCGGGGGCCAGTGACTAGCCTGACCTGAGTCTCACAGACAAGAACAGGGAGACATTGAGATAAATTTATAAGGTTGTAGACACAAGCATGACTGCATCTAAAAGGAGGGGATCTCTTTCACACATACAGATAAAGTCTCTCTGTGTCTTTCCTGCTCTCTCGCTCTCTCTCTCACACACACACACACGCACACACACACACATACACACTAAAGCTAAATGGCGGCAGTCTGATTAAGCTGGCCATTCCACCTCCTGCTAGTGCCACAGTGCTGACATTTGAAAAATCAAGACATATCACATCCCAAAGGCGGCAGGGCAGAAGAGATTTTATTTTAACACCTAAACTCCCTTGCCCAATGAGGCACAATATAATAACACTTACCTTGATTAAAAGAACCCTTTATATGTAAATGGGGCCTGGATTTTCCAAAGGGTCACAGCGGCAATTCTGCCGACAGAGATCATTTCACCCCTCTAGTCGTTGCTTCCTCTCTCTCTCTTTCTCTCTCTCTCCCTCTGTTTCTCTCCGTCTCTCGCTCGTTTTTCTCTCGTCCCCTCCCGTCTTTGCTAATGGCAGCTGGAACAAAAAAAAAAAAAAATCAGGAAGCAATGTTCCCTAAAACAGCCACACAGAGACAACATTTGCTCAGGTTGGCTAATTCTTAATATAGGGCTATATAATTTTGAGACTATTTAATTACGTAACATACTTTATGCTTCATGACCAATTACATTAATAGCTTAATACAGAGGAATATTATCCTCTCTTGATTTGATTACACAGCCACACAATATGGTATATTTGGTACTTAATTATGACCAGCCATTGAGCAGGACCACTGTGCCATAACAGAAGTGCACAGCCAGCCAGGGAGGCAAGCATGCAGAGATGGAGAGATGGAGGGAGGGAGTGAGAGAGAGAGAGAGAGAGAGAGAGAGAGAGAGAGAGAGAGGCCCAGTCTGTCCTCAGTTATTGTCTTCAGATGGTTTTACCACTCTTGTTAATAAAAGAGGGGGGGTCTCAGATCTACTTAACAGAATGGCTGCAGCTAGACTGGAGATTACCAGCTTACAGTGTCAAAAACATCTGCTGGGCCTTTTAACAGGAGCTGCTCTAGGTTATATGGAGGTGAGGGCACCCATCATACCCCAACACCCTGAGTGATTTATTTATTTTATGACCCTAGTAGTGAGGTTTTAAGAGACCTGCTCTGACAAACATGTGCATTTCAAATGAACTGACATGGAAAGGGAGTATTAGAAAATGGCACAGCTTTCAACCAATGAGACTGGTCATTAATCTTGGCCTTTGCTGTCCCCTTTTTTCCCCCCTCTCCTTTCTGTCCTCCTCCTCCTCCTCCTCCTCCTCCTCCTCCTCCTCTTCCCTTCACCGGGGCCCTCCAGTGTAATTTCTTAATTGCAGTGTACTAAGGTGGAGGAATGCAGAGAGTGAGCATGCCTAGTGACCTTGCAGCGACCTCTCCCCTCCTATTACAGCTTCTAATCCCCCAGGGGTTCACATTACAAAGCAGGTCGGCCCAGACCCAATCCCAGACCCAGGCCCCCTGGCTCCAGCGGGACCCCCTGCTCTCCCTTGCCTCTCCCCAAGGTCCAGGCCTGTAGCGCAGCCATGTTCCCATACTCTAGTCCCGGGCTCCGGGAACAACCCCCCCCCCCCCCCCCTCTTACTTTTTTCTTTCTGATTACAACAAACAGGCGTGTGAAAAGCCAAACAGTGGCACTGCTGAGCCAGCTCTGTGTCCTGGGTCCTGTCACAGTGTGAGAGATGCCAGCATGCTGAGGTCTCCACACATATGAAGTGGAGTCCATCTTAAGGGACATCACTATACCCCACCTGCTTTTCCTTTCTTTGCTCTTTTAACCTTCCTTTTATCTTTGCTACTCTTTTTCTACTCCCAAAACCCACACTCCATGCATTTAAGAGCAGTACATTTTCCTTAATATGCTTTCATTCAGGGATGGAACCGAGCCTTAAAGGCTCTCTGTCTTTGGTGATTCAGCTAACTCGGACCTAAATTATTTAATAACTTCTTTAAGGGATTTTAAATCAAATATGTTCACAGAGGCTCGTCCCCATGAGAGAGCGCTTGTTCGCTTTGTCACTTAAGTCAGCTGGGGAATTGACTGTTCTACTTGTAAAAGTATTAGCACTTCTCCACATCAATACGGCTGGTTGATTTTACTCACATCCTCCAGGACTGCAGTGTCTGTGGATGACTGAGGATCATTTTCCAACCTGAGACCTGACCACAACGCTATTGGGCATTGTAAACCACTCACCATAGCCTAAAATAGCCCAGTGCAATAATGTCTCTCTTTACTTGTCGGAGGCTAAAAGAGCTGCAGTCACAGACGCAGTGTCATAAAATCTGCTTAGCCCTTTGTTGTTGCAGTTGCTTCTAAATTGAATTAAGGCCTGTTAATGGGGAATAAGCATGTCAAAGAAAAAAAAGGTTTTATCGAGTGCGTTTATTCATTTCTCTGCTTCTGTCTTTCTCTCAGGTCTGCCAGGCATGCCAGGGGAGTACGTACCTCAGAGCGGTCCTATGGGCATGAGCATGGCCCCACCTACTTTCACCAACCCTCATCAGATGACCTCCCACCCTTCCCAGCTTCGACACGGACCCCCTCTCCATGCGTACCTGCCCGACCACCCCCACGCCCACCACCCTCATCACCATCACCATCCCCATCCCCATCACGCCATGCTGATGCATGGAGGACCCTCGTCGCACCCAGGAATGACCATGTCTGCACAGAGACCCCCTTTGCTCACTCCCATTGACCCCACTACTGGAGGACAAGGCCTGGACATCCATGCCCAATAGTATAAGGGAACTTTGCTACCACGACAACAGCAGCTACTACAAGAAAACAGTTTTAAAAAAAGAAAGCAGCAGCCCACAATAAATCCTATTTTGAGACTATTTTTAAGAATAAAAAGCGAACCCTTTTGACCAGAATTTGACACTAAAGAAACAGAATTCCAGATGAGCTGTGATAAATCTTTTTTCTTTTTTTTTTTAGACTTGTCAATTTTGTTACTTTCATCCAAACGGAGGACCAAGCTGACAAGAACACTTTGTAAAGTCTTGGGCTTTTGGTAAAGATCAACAGAGGATGTTTTGACGTACACGTGTGCAAAGAAAGGACTAATGCACACACTCAAAAACACATACTTTTCGCACACTCACTCACACACACCGTCATAAACATGTTCAGTACACTTTCATGTGACGCGCTCAAACGCTTCTAAAATAAAATCACTCTGGAAGATTTAAAAAAGAAACAACAGAAAGACTCCAAGAGTTATAACTACTGTAGTATAAAAAGTATAGATAAATAAGTTAAAACTTGTGCATTTTTCGTTGATCACATGGTTTATGTTTCCTGAGCTAGTTTTAGAATTAAAGGTTAACCTTTTCTCTCTCACACTGTGTGTGCTCCTTCCTGGAGGAGAAACTGTCTCGCAGCACAGCACTATAAAAGAAAAAAAACAACAAGAAGATGGAACATCTCAAACCATAGAGGGCAATCAGGTCCTGTCCCCCATAAGAACAGGGCATGATGGGAAAAGGCTGCTAAATGACACCGGATCTCTCCAGAAGATTCAGTTTGAACATTTGTCATGCCCCTCTTTTTTTGGTTCATGAATGAATGTTGCCCTGTAGGTTTTAAAGGAAAAAAGTTCTTTGTTTGAATTGCCCAAGCACTGGATTGTGTTGGTTTTATACATTTTTATTTTAATATTATTTTATTTTTTTGTACCCTGGACTCTCATTGCTAAGAGCCTATTGAAGGAAGCTTAATAGTGGAAAAGCAACATCCTACAGCGCTTCTTCATCTGCGGATCAACATTCTTGCCATAAGGACAATACTGACACAAACGTTGATTCTGCGGCACTGGAGAAGCATTTGATGGTTGATGCACCAAAAAACCTAAAACAAAAAAAAGGAAAAAAAAAACTTAAATTATGAACTCAATGCTTTTGGGGGAAGAAAAGCTGAGAGAATATTGTAACAAACTTCGTACAGAGTTCAGTCTATTAATTGTTTCATGTTAGATATTCTATGTGTTTACCTCAATTGAAAAAGAATGTTTTTGCTAGTTTCAGATCTGCTGTGGCATTGATATTGTATGTCCATGAATTCCTTCCTTTTTCAGCACGTGTTCCTCACTAGATGATAAGATGCCGTCTCCCTTAAGCTTTGTCAAAAATACATTAAATACTTGTATGAGGACTGTGACGTAATGTTTAAAAGGTGTTCAGTCACAAATGCTGTAATAAATATTTCATTTTTGATTTTTGTTAGATTTTTGTGTGATTAACTGTGTTATAAACAGAGTCTTTATCCACATTTCCATTGTAATATTAATAACATTTATTGGCTTATTATTATTATTATTATTATTCAGAAAAACATGTTTTTGGTGCACTGTTGCATGTCAAAAAGGTTTTAATTTACATTTTTTAAATGGTCAAAAAGAAATTAAGTTACGTTTTCACTTTTTACACCACTCTATTTTCAGTAGCCCATTACAATGCCCTCTTATAATGACAATAATGAATTATTGTTGAAATATATATTGCCATGGCAATTTATTTAGGCACACAAATATGTGCAGTTGTATGTTTATAAATAACTGTCAAATGCAAATGAAGGTTACAAATTACAGACCGACACATCTTAGTTTCAGACCAAAAGATCAACTGTCAGCAGTGACATGGTGGTAAATAAATAAAAAAAGGTGGCCTCCACCTCTTAAATGTAAGGGACAAAAATTGCAGAATAAACCAAAACAAATAAAATTTTCTGAAGAGCATTTATTGTATTGAAAATAATATACATTGTCTTTTTACAGAAATAAAAACTAATTAATAAAATGTAGATAAAAATAATACCTTTCCTTTTTCTGTAAAAAAAAAAAAAAAAAAAAAAAAAAAAAAAAGTAGGAAAAATTTAAATTGGGAAAAAAAAAAAAAAAAAAAAAAAAAAATTGATGTATTTTAGATTGATTCACCCTTCACTGTTTCCCTGGCGTTCAAACAATAGAGCGAGGATTCGTCCCCAGTGTAATTGCTCCTACAGTGAGAGCCATGGCTGTGGCCCTCTCCGTGTGTGCTCTGCTGCTTTCTGCCGTTTTGCAGCGCCGCCTGTCGGCCTAAAGTGGCACCGCCGTCCAGGAGTACACAGACGGGCTTTGATAGGCTATCCCCTCTCTTCTCTGTCTCTCTGCCTGTGTTTGCCCGCGGCCATCCAACTCACAGCCTTAAACCAGGAATGACAACATCACTTCGGCTAAAATATTTGTCTGCCCTTCAGATAGAAGTTTAAACTTCTGCTATGACGGATGCAAGGCCTTAAATATATATATTGTTTTCATATTTTTCTTCTTAATTTATTTTATTGCAAACACTGCTTATCTGGTGACTTTGTTCTGTGTGTGAATCAACAAATATAATACGTGGCAAAACACTATAATAATAGTAAGATTAATATAATGTACGTATATTTTAGTATTTGTTTTTAGTGCACTTAAACTAACTGGTGGGATTTTCGTTTATAAATACAGCTGTTTGTTTTTGATTATTCTGATATGGCCAGCAATCGGTTAAAAAAATCCAACTTTCGCCTAAATATGACCTGATCTTTTATTTAGGTTTTTATTCATTTTCAGTAAATCAAAACTATCGTAAATGATTGTTCATTTCTCTGTATCCAGCAGCTATAGGCCTTTTCGTGTATTTATTTAACCGTTGGATTTTGTACGTTCCTGTTTTAAAAAAAAAAGAAACAACATCACAATGACTTGTATCTGTGATTTAAATCACTTTCACAATCTAAATATTTCAAGTACAATTTCCCTAAAAGACATGTTTTTTATTTTCAAAACTAATATCAGTTTATTTTACATTTATTCGAAATGATTATCTGTTTAACCTCCTGACGGCCCAGCATTATTTCCTTTAAGTTATTTTCATTTTATTTGAATGTCTCGCAGGTTGTTTTATTGAAATTCCGGACATAATACATGCCCAGTTCATGTTTGTAAAACAATTTCTCTGCACACACACACACACACACACACACACACACACACACACACACACAC
>CALSCE010010956.1:12304472-12402724 GCA_943593645.1 Bovichtus variegatus
ACACACACACACACACACACACACACACACACACACACACACACACAGAGGGGATGTTAAGGCCTTAACCAGGCTGGAACATTTTTTTTTTTTTTGGGATATTTAATGGTTTTACACCAGAGTCTAGTTAATGATGCATCTTATTCCCTCAACTATTCAAAACCTAAAAGTCCTTTTTTGTTTTTCTAGCGCTCTATTATTCTGTGGATAAAACGGAAGGAAGGAGCCCTCCGTTTTGTGCAGAGATTATCAGATGAAAAAGAGAGAAAACGTGAGGATTACTGTGGATGGAGAGGATTTTAATATTAATAGTTTTTTTTTCTTTTCTTTTCCCCTCCCCCTCCCCTCCTCTCCTCTCCTCCTCCTCCTCCTCCTCCTCCCCCTCTTCCCCCGATGAGACAGAAGGTAGATTGCCTCTGCTGCTTTCCTTTTGCCGATTCGGTGTGACAGGGATGATGGATGATCCAGCCGAGCTAAACAACTCCTCCCCTTCATCTCCTCCCTGTCAAAGCCAGTCCGGGCTGCTGCTTCAGGAATAAAATAAGGAATATATTCCCTCTGCACTGCTGCACAATGCAGCCCGGTCCTCCGTGCAACAATATTAAAAGTCCACACACAGTTTACTCGCTAGAAACACTATGTGCGTGTGTGTGCGTTACAGACGCAACATGTTAATAATGCTTATGTTATTGGCTCTGTGGTTTTCCCTGCAGAGCTTCTGGTAAAGTGTATGATCTGAGAGGAACGCAAATATGTATTTTTAGATACGCTCGTGCATCTGCTGGCAGCGAGGGAGAAAGGCATCAAAAAAAAAAAAAAAAAAAAGTTTTGTTTCTGCTTTGTTTTTCTTTCAAATTGCTGATTTGGATAGTGGTCATAAAAATGGACGCGCACGAGGGGCAGAGTGTCCTTCGCTTTGCAGCTGGCTCTCCCCGAAATGGCTTGCTCTGGGGGACAGTTTTTAGGTTTTGTGTATGTAGGCCTGTGTGTGTGTGCGTGTGTGTGTGTGTGCGTGTGTGTCTGTGTGTGTGCGTTGCCCTCCTTTTCTTTTTTTAAACATTTCAGCAGTTTTCTCTCCTCTTGCCATAAGGTGTTTCTATGACTACGTTATGTAGGCCTGTGTGAGCGGGTCAGAGGCGGGGGTCCCTGGGAGAAAAGGGCCGCATTTGGCTGATCATTTATCAATGTCAACTGCATAATGATTCTCCCTGCAGTCCCCCTATTGATGAGGATAATTACATTAGCTCAGAGTGACTGATCAATAAAGCCCAGGGAAAATGGTTTATTATAGCACCACCGAAAAGGCTTTCTTTAAAAGGGGACTGGCTGCCTCTTTTTCTTCTTCTTTTTTTTTTTTTTCTTTTTTTAGAAAATAAAAGGCAGGGTTGATGCGCGCAATCCAAACTCCGTGAAGATAATCGAGTGAGAGGCAAAACTTCATCTGCACGCAGATTTCATGATTCTGAATGTTTTTCTTCTCCGGGATTTTGTTGTATTTCCTTATTTTTCTTTCTCTTTTGTTGTTTATGGCTTGAAGTGAATCATAGATTATTTTTTTAATCGTGGCGTGGAAACCAAAAACACACTATTTAGATCCGTCTTTAGCGCACGAGACAACGGGGAGAGAAGGAGTGCAGCTTTACATCCAGCCAGTAAAGTAAAATAGACCACATACATTCTCTTCTTGTGTGATTTAAAAAAAAAAAAAGATAAATCAAAAGTCAAACTCGAAGTCACACAGGACCTAAAGGCTACCAACCAGCACGTTATGGTGTGACTTCAGTTACACACATTATTTGTCTTGATGGCAAAAACGACGTTGAAATGGCAGCAACACCTGATGCAGTGTCCACAAATCCAAACCGGCCTTGAAGAAAAAGCCTTAAAATTAAGAGTAAACAAAAATAGCCTTGTTTTGTTGGTCAGGTAGCAGAGATGCTACACCATAATACACAAAATAGTCCAAAAAGACGAGCAGTAAATGCATGTTTGACCTCTTTCTCACTCTCTCCGTGTGTGTGTGTGTGTTCTTTAATTGTCAACAACTTATCCCCTGCAGGAATGTTGCAAACTCTTTCGCCTTAATTCTCCGTGGTGCTCCGCGCCAGCTCCCATTTACTGCTGATGAACGTGTCTGCAGGAGACAGCTCCATTATGTATTTATCATTTATGATAGTATTTTCTCAGACAATGGAGGAAGAAGCGCACCAACAGATAGTCCCACTGATGGCTCTCCACTGCCATTTCACAAACGCGCTCTTACTTATTCATTCGATGGCATTTTGATAAATAGAAATTTAAGATTTTATCTTAGAAAATAAAGACTTGACATATTGGAATATTATCCAAATATGCATAGTTTGAATTAATCTTTTTTCTCGTTAAAAAAAGAGCGTTATTTAAAAAATAAAAATAAAAAAAACAAATCATGAAAAAAAATGATCACATAGAGAAAATGTGCATTATTAATCTATATTTCAGACGGATTGGATAAAATTAAAGTGTGGTTTTAGGGGAAATATTGAAAATAAATCTCTCAGATGGATGATATCATGATGTTTTGCGCTTGGCCGGGACTACTTGAATTAGAGGCGACTTTGTTCACACTTCAGCGGTGCTTGTCTTCTTAAAAATGAGTGACAGTCAGCCCCCCTCCCCTTCCCAACACACACTCACCCAACGAAAATAAATCTTAATGATATGAAAATTATAGTGAGTCAAATAATGTAGCTACAGGGGTTTGGATGGAGCAGAAATTGAAAATTGCACATGGCCTGTTGTGAAGAAGCAGGAAAAGAGGGCATGTGAGTGCAGAATAAATAAAGCGCAATAAAAAGGGAAATAGCCGGAGTTTAGTCAAGCCTTGAGGTACTCAAACCTTTATTTCAATCAGTTAAGATTTAATTAGACAAGCCTCGGGCCCGGCCGTCTCCTTTTTTCTCATTATGTTGCCTTCTCCAGCGCAGTGTTACAATGCCCCTAAGGTTGTCAACATTTGACCCGTTTTTGCAGTGAAATAATCACGCTTTATGGCTTGAGAAGCCATAAGATTCGCAAATAATTCTCGCATTATTCCATTATGAGGCGGAAGTCCTAAGAGTGAACGGCGAAAATATCGATTCCTTTAATTTATGGGTTGTCGTCCCAAGTTGATTTCTATTATTGTTAATTTCCTTCGGTTATTTTGAGAGCTTAAAAAAAAAAAAAAAAAAAAAAAAAAAAAGGTTTGAAATATCTTGCGGGTAGCCGAGGGCAGCAAAGTGAGACATTTCACAAGAACTGTAAATAACAGAAGTCAGAGAGAGAGAGAGAGAGAGAGAGAGAGAGAGAGAGAGAGAGAGAGAGTTCTCTAAAATAAGAAATGTCTCCGGGTTATTGATTATTGCACAGCTCTATGAGCCCAGTGCACGTTTCAAATCAATGAATTAATAACTCCAATATAATAGATGTTCGTTGGTTTTTGAAAAGAGTGTGAGCTGAGACCCCCTCCCCACCACACCCTTGGGCGCACTGTTATTACATGATGGCGACCCCTCCTGGAGGCCAAAGTAAATGTGTTTATAGAAAGAGAAGAATAAAAAGAAACGGCCTGTTGTGACACCAGCTCCCGAGAAGATTTCATTCACATTGCTGCTTTAAATCTCGAGAAGAGACTCCACTCACATCCTGCACTTAAAAAAAAAAAATCATGCAAACAGGAACTCCCGCCATTTTTTATTTATTTTTAATCCTATTTCATCCTGTGACCTCCAACGACTCTCATCTCATATTTACTCACAGGTATAACGCTCCTTATGCATGTATTAGGCGGCCACGCTGATGGTAAAATCAATAAAGATGGATTTGTAGGGTCAATATTATGCTTCGCACCTAGGGACTTGTTGCCAGGCTCCCCTTCCTGAAAGTGTGTGTGTGTGTGTGTGTGTGATGGACAGAGAGAAATGAGCAATTCATAGCATGCGACCACAACATCTCGAGACTATGTGTGTGTTTAAAGGAGAGAGAGAGAGAGAGAGAGAGAGAGAGAGAGAGAGCAGGGCTGCATGGCTGAAGTCATCCAGCCAGGGGCCTGAAGGACCCGGCTAACACTGACTCATTAATCACGGCCCACTTGAAGATTATGACTGAAAGTATAGAATCGGTAACCATTATCGTCTCGGATGGCAGTTAAAACCTCTCCTTATTTTTCAAAACAGTGTAATGGCAGAGAGGTCTATACGGAGAAAAGGCCACAGACGGGGGAGGGAGGACGAGGAGAGGGAGACTGGTGTCACTGGGATGGAGTTACAGTTTCCTCTGGAGGAAATATCAAGGAGACACAGAGGTGGTCCACTTCATTATGTAGCCTGGACTGCTTTAAGAAAGACTAGAATAAATAAAAAAAGAATAGACTCATAATTCTGTAAAACAAACAACAACAATCGCCGATCACTGCTTTAACTACTGATGTGAAAAATGCAAATGGGCTAATAATAATAATAATAATGATATTAATATTAATAATGATATATGTACGGGTTATTCTTTTGGCATTCTTTAATTGTTATTAGCCTGCCTAGAATTTAGCATCCGTGCTTTAGCCTACAACGTTATAAAATAAAATAACGAATTACATTAATTTCGTTTGAAAATGAAAGTAAACGCGATTGTTATTGCCATTAAAGTAGGCAACACAGAAAAAGGCTCTCTACATCATGAAATCGATTTTTTTTTTCTTTTTTTTTTTTTTCATTTATCTATTTATGTGTTTGTTTAAAAGTGGAAACGGTTTTGTCAATATTTCGACAACATTTAATTTCCGGGAGACACGTTGTGAACAAGTAGCAACTTCGGGGGATTATCACTTCGAATCGATTGACCCGAAAGCAGAAAGCGGTCGTCTACATTTAGTTTTTTATTTCTATTTAATTGAATTTATTTTTTAAAATACAGCCGTTTTTTTTTTTTTTAAATCTGTTTTACTTATTCTTTTTGGCAGATACTGATATCGTGTCATTTTGTAGACATAACCTACTGATATCAGAAAAGCAAAAAAAAAACATTTATGAAACGTTCAACCTGTGTAAAACTGTCGAACTGAATTTCTCTTCGGTTTACAAAACAACTGCATCAAAGATACAGAACCATCCGCGTGATGCTGCATCCCTTTATTCTGCCAGTCTGACCGTTTTTAGGTTGGCATTTCCGGTCATTTTTATGCATAATACCCAAATGACAGATGCTGTGAGAAATCGTAAAACGTACATTTTATATACTCCACAATGTGTGTGTTTCTATTTTATACACGAGTATTTCCTCCAGCACACATCCTATGAGAGAGGAAGGCAAAGCTAGCATGTCCCTGTTAGCAGTCGGAAGCTGCAGTGATGAAAAGCAATAACTGGTGTCAAGAACTTTTTCTTTTTTTTTCTAGCACATCACTACAGCTGGTGGGAATAAATAGTAGTCAACTGAAGAGGAGCAGGAGGGGGGGAGGAGGGGGGGGGGGGGCAGGCTGTGACATAAGGCTATTTGGGTGTGTGACCACAGGGAACCTGGGCTTTCATATCTCCTCTACACAATAAAAGCCTTGTGTGCCACTGTCTCACAAGTCCAACTTTGTTTCTCAACAAGGAGTGTAAACTGTTGTCAATATTCAGATAGCCTTCATCTGCCAATAATGACAGGCAGCCGGCTTCCTATCTTATCTGTGGGCCAGGTAGTGCCGTACCTGGGGGGAATAACTGCTGCGATAAAGACTGTCTGGGCCAATAGAGAGGCTCTTGTCTGTCTGTGAGGAGTTAATGGAGAACGCCACTGGAGACAGGAAGTCCTCAGAAAGTGAAAAGCACTTTATTGCGCACCTGAATGGCCTGGCATAGGGTTTCTCTCAAACCCAATGGGAAAACCACATTACAGGTCCTTACACAGGGTCATTACAACAGGGCAATGGAGTTCAAGTGATCCATTGCATTTGAATGACAACATCACATCGCTCCATTCATTCTTCCCTCTTGTGTGACCTGACGATGATCCCTGTGGGACTGGGAAGTTGTCAGTGGAGTGATGTGGTGAAGTTACAGTAGAGAGTGTGCACGATTCGGTTCATTCAAGTTCTTCCTTCAAAGTGTGCGTGAAAACTCACCGAAGCACACGTGTTGCCTCATGCACTCCTCACTGAGTCTAAGTCAAGACAGTTGTGATGGCTGTGGCTTTCTTACAGCAACAGGTTCATGGACCCATAACCCACAGTACACTGCAACATGACATCATCAAGCCTCTAAAAATGAACTGCAACATCGATCCCTCGCACACTGACCTCCCATAAGTCAAATATAGACGATGTGGGACATGTGTTTGGATGGAAGTGTATATTTACCTGTCACCAGGAACTCAAGGACATGGCAGCAGTGCGGTTGTATCCAGCCCAAGAGGGGAGTGTTTTGGGGGTGAAAATGAGTTGTAAAAGTGATAAATGGCCCACAATTCTCTAGCTAAAGGAGCACTGGAGCTGGCACTGTGCTTTCAGCCAAACAGTTAATTGCTCAGCACAGTGAAGGCCCAACAAAATACTCGTAAAGCATCGCAAAAAAAAAAAAAAAAAAAAAAAAAGGAAAAAGTTGAGTCCAGTCGTCCTCTCTTCTCCCTCGCTGCTTCTTTATTTTCTCGACTCCTCCGGCTAAACGACTGCTTCCATCCCTGCCCTTCGCAATTTCCCTGCACAAAAATATTATGTTGCCAGTGGCAACAATTGAATAAAATAACCAATCACATCTGCCCTTTCAAATATTTCCAAAATTAAGTCTGTACATAATGGCGGATTGTCTCATCTGTGCGTCAGGATTTCAAGCTGGGATTTATTGCGGCGTGATAAATGATTGTGAGGCTTGAGGATTGAGCGCGGGGCCTGGCACAATGTGCAGGGCCTGATCAACCGGATTACAGGCTCCGATTATGCCCTGGATTCGAGCTTTGCTCTCAGCATCAATCAAAACTTGTGCGTGATGCATCCCATAATATCTACACTTGTCTCCGTGGTCACTGCGTACATTAGGCCCACCTCTTTTCTAAGTGCACTTATTTTCATAATAACAAGCTTGCGACAGCTCTCATCAGGCAATTGTGCTCAGAAATAGAGGGAAGGGAAAGTGTGAGCCGGGGTTTATTTTGACTGAATCAAATTTTGTCTCCAGCCTCTTGCAACTAACCTTTCCACCCCACCCCCCGACTACCTCCACAGTCTTATTTTCCTACCACACAGCTCTAATCTTTTAGACTGTCACTAGTGCTCATACGTCTACCACTGCCTCTCTGCTGTCTCTTCCTCCTCTACGTCTCCTCTACCCTGCTGTTCTCCTCACCCCCGCCCATCCCCATGCTGGCCTGTACCTGTACCTGTGGATGTTACTGCGCCTCCTCTGGACCCCTTGCAGAGAACAGGAGATGACACAGTTTCTGGGTCACTTCTGTCACAGTCCAAATGCCACTCAGGGGGGCTGACCTTTCCGGTGGCCGATGGTAGAGCAGGCAGCCTCCATGCAGGCTGTCACCCCTGTGGCTCCAACCACAAACGCACGCTCCCTCCATTTCACTGACAGACCTTTTTTTTCCTCTTCCAAACTCCCCACGCTCCTCTGCGGTATTCACCTCCTCCTTTTTATCCATGACAATACATGTTAAAACAATGGGGATGAATCAAAGCTGACAACGAAAATAGCCACTGTAAAATGTGGCTGATGTATGATATCTTGACTAAATTCTGGACCGTCACAGGCCTCAGCGATGGCCAAAGACACATGGCATATCGGGTCTCACTGGAAGGAACTCCAAATATGCTTCCTGGATTTATTTGAAGGCGTGGGTTACACGGCGAGTGCCACTGTTTTTACAAATGGGAGCTTGGCTCTAAATGGAATACCTCAATTAGCAAGAAGCCCAGTCAACACCTTACTATTTAACATAGTACACCATGTAAGATATTTAGGTTTCCACTATCATGCTGTTCCTTTTAACACAAAGTGACTTGAGTTCCTCATTTAGGGCTGTCAGAAATGGAATATTTCAATGGCCAAGCCCTGGGTGCATGTGATCCAATGTCACATCAGTGTCAGGCGTGGTTTTTAGCAGGGTGTTCGGGGCTCTGAATTTTTTTTTTTTTTCTGAAGCTCTTGGCTGTGTCCCTGCTTGTCCCGCACTACCAGTGACTCATACATCACCAAACTAAACTAGCCCCCTCATCTCCCCCCCACCCCTCTGAGTGGATTAATGTGTCATAGTTGTTCAGTTTCCCTCTAACATACCATCTGCCCTCCATCCTGTCAATCAAACTTCCACTGCTTTGCCATTTAAAATCCCCCAGACCATTTTTCTCATGATCCATTGTTGTTTTTAAATAACAGCCTCTGATTAGCAGGCAGAGCTTCCTAAAAATAAAAATGAAATCTCTTTGTATCTGCTTCAGCTCAGGGCAGAGAGGCTGCTTTTTTCCCAGTGCTGTTATTCAAGCACTCTTTTAAAAAAAAAAAAAAAAAAAAAAAAAAAAAAAAAAAAATTCCTTTTTTAATTTCAAACTGGCTGCTCTGAATCTTCCAGGAGAACTTTTATTTATTTCCACCCTGTGATGTTTTGCCCGGCTGAGGGAGGCTGAGAGGATCCCTACTAAAAGCACTATGCTGCCTGGGGCAGAAACAGGCCTGAGCTCTCTCCACATAAATAACACAGGAGCGTGGAGGAAGTCCGTTTGGTGGTCTGCTGGAGGGATAGAACCTACCCTTCAGTCTGTCTCTGGTTCTGTCCTTCTTACTCATTCCCTGTGTCTCAGTGGTCGATCTAGCAGCTTGGCTGAAGAGGCATAAAACAGCAGGATCTGGGAGAGATTGGGCCAAGATGTACATCTGAGTGAATAGTGGACTTCCAATAGCCTGCAGGCCAAGGCCAGACAGAGTGGATGCTGTGAATTGCGTCAAACTAATCTGGCACATGGGAGTCACAGATTTAAGAATTGTAACCAATATTACAATACAGACTAAAATGTGTAACTAAATAGTTCTGCTTGTAGCTTCTTGGCAATGTTGTAAAACATGACTAATAATATGCTTTAAAAAACTTCACACAAAATGGATTATTGGTATTGCTTTTATATTGCTGCCACTCAACTTTTTTTTTTCTATAAAGAAAAAATACTTTATGTCGAGTCGTGTTGTTACTCGATGCCTCTTTTTCTCCACATCTCTGGTGTTCCTGGCCCCGGGAAACGACCTCTCCAAACTGGCCTTATTTGGAGAGCACTCGAGTGCCCCATTGTTGTGACAAGAACAATGAATCTAAAAAGAGGTGGGACACAAGGGCAAGGAAAACACAAAATAAAGATGTCTGGCTCTCAAAAATCATCAGATGGAATTTTCTTTTCTATATTTGCACTCACATCATGGAAATACTGTCAGCTGACGCCAATGTCGGACCCTCGCCTTTGAAGTAGATTTAAAAAAAAAAAGAAAAAAGCTGTATTTAGTTTGCATTGTGTGCAGAACCTAATTTATAGGAGTTGACCCTGGCTCCTCTTTTGTGCGACAGCCATCTTGGAAAACAATGGCAGGAAGGCTTGAAACTTGAGAGGAACTGAATCTGCTGTTTTCCATTTTTTCTGTTCTTACTCAATAGAGAATTTTCCCTCCCCGAGTAAAACAGCTCTGTTTTTGTGTCCAACAGGAGCCATAAACTGATGTCTAAGCATTCCATGGCCAGGCAATAGGGCCGAGTTTAACTGGACACATGGGGACAGTTGTTTTGTACCACATAGAGCAGGAGGGGGTGGGGGGGGGGGGGGGCTGACAGAGGAAGCCATGGCCGCCTGGCGACCCTGCAGTGACCCACTGGCCTCCTCATGGAGGGATCAAGGCCTAGATGGGAGCCGGCTGAGGGTTAGAGGTTTAAGGGTAACAAATCAAGCAACACTTTAGTGCTATTTAACCCCCACATACCATATCTCTCTAACTGCGTGAGCGGTGCATGACTGTGCAGAATAAACATAGAAGCACTTATTTTTATTCTGTATGGGGGAGTTCTCCTCAGTAACAGAACTGGGGAGGGTCAGGTTTGGGAATGATTACCCTGCAGTGAAGACAAGGAGAACATCATTTCCTTCGTACTGTAACAGTCTCGATACCTTTCACCTGAGGTCTGCTTTGATTCATCTCCCAGCAGGCAAGTCAGTCTGCACTGAAAGATCTGTGTATTAGGAAACGCACGTCTTCTTCACTCCGTTTCATTACTGCAGCAAGTTAGGGGGCGCAATACATACCTCTTATTATAAGATGCATTCTCTGGAGGTGGTGGCAGGTTCTTCACCCTTTCACTTTCTTTCCTCTTACCGTTTTGTGTGCCATAAAGAAGAAGACAGGACAGGGACCCCCTATAGGCAGTGCATATCTGCCTCTAAAAGCATCACTCAACTTTATGTTCACTTCTGGTTCGCCTAGCCCGGCTGTGTTTCTTCCATTGGTATCTGCTCATAAAAGAAGTACTGAGGTAGTAAAGAAGTACAACTGACAACTGCTGGATAGTCACACACATTTACATGGAAATCAGGTGTTTCTACTGTACACGCCCGTAGGCAGTCGCATAGCTTAAGTTAAAGCACTTAATAATACAGTTTATGCTGTTGATATTCATGACAAGATGATATTCAAAAATCTTTTATCAAAACGGATTTATTAATAATAAACACACATACAAAATCACTATGTACAAAATACATTTTCTTTTAAATGATCACAGTGTAACATGTAGGATAGAGCGTAACAAGGACTGAATGTTTATAAAAAAAAATAAAGAAAAGCCAAACATGCTTCTCATATGCATATCTCTGTTTTATGTTATTGTAAATTGAATGTTTGGGTTCTAGGCTGCTGCTCGGGAAATTGTGATGGCCATTTTCTTTGATTTTCTGTAGAATAAAAGATGCAGCCGAGGAGAAACACAGAGACACCTGTTATGTAATGTCATCTAAATCGTTGGCACTTGAGTTTAATGGAAGATGTATGAGAAATTGCACCCACAATGAGAAAATGTATAGTTCATTTATAGTTACTTAATAATAGTTAATTAAGATAATAATAAAAAAAAAAAAAAAGGGACCAAAAAAAATATACAAAGTAAAAAAAATTGCTGTGGAAACCCCTGCTTCAACCCACTGGGGAAAAAAAAAAAAAAAAAAAAAAAAAAGAAAGAAAAGAAAATCCTGAATAGTTTCTAAGTGAAAAAGGTCAGAGTGGGGCCATCTTTAATCAGAAATGATCCTGTTTACCCCCCAGGAGAGTGACTGAGAGGGGACTGAGTGACGCAGGTGAGAGACAGGCATCCAACCAGCCCCCGGACCGCACCTCTCTTATCTGCCTATGGAGTGGAGGAGGAAGGAGTGACAAAGGCCAGGGCTTTGGGTGTGATAAGGAAGGGCCTAATGTCCTGCTTTGGCCCTGGCTCTCACCCTGGCTCTCACCCTGGCTGTCCGTTGCGAAAGGCCATTCAGGGGCCAGGAGCTGACCACAGCCAGGAAAGCCTCCAAGACGGTGTTTTTGCACACAGGTATGAATCTGACCCTGTGCTGTCAGATAATACAGAAAGATGGTGTGTGTTTACATGTGGTAGCTTTGGGGCAGTGAAAGAGAGGAAGGGAGAGACAGACAGAGACAGAGGGTCAGGTGGAGTTCAGGGCAGGTCGTCTCACACTGCAGGAAAGCCAAATTGCTTCCGGATCTAGGTATACACCCCTGTTCCTACACTTCCCGACTCCTTGTCTTCCTCTCTCTTTCCTTCCATCAATAATTTTCTTTTTTTCGCTTTTCTCACTCTTTATTCTGGCTCCTGTGGCAGTCGGTCCTGCTGGGCGGCATGGCACAGGGTGACAATGTCTGTAGGGAAGCAGTCTTTGAGCAGGATACCTCGGTCTCTCTGGCAGTCCAGCTCTCCTATGAAACCATACCAGTAGATCACAAGGCCTGGACCAAACCTGCGGGGCAAAACAAAAGAAACAAAGCTCGTCTTTTCTTAGTACAATGCTGTCATGTCTGAGAGTTCTGAAGTAGCTATGAATGAGTTGCACGGTTTCTTTTAAATTCATATCTGCAAAATGCTTACGGATGTTGACTTTGGATTTGGAAGGCAAAACAAAACAAAAAAAAAAGAATAAGTAAGTGAAGAGATAGAGAGATGGGACACAAGTAAGACTGATCTATGAGTTCGCTTAGGTATTTTCCTTTGATCAAAATCCAGGAAACTTGCAGTAAATCAAATGAAAAAAAGCAGCCAAGAAGATTAAGATCTTTCTGACAGGGTGATACACACTTGATCACATTTCAATGGCAGTGAAATAACAATAATCTGAGAAATAACAAAGCTCTACACCAAGGCCTCCGGATCCTGTCATCGGAAGCCTTTGGCACATAGCAGAGCACACAGAGTTCAACACAAAGTCTGAGACTTAAACACACTGCATCTGGCGGCTAATGTTAGCCAATCCAGCAGTGTCCAGCTGTTTCATTCACGTTCACTTTAAAAGCTAGAGCAACTTTGCCTCAGTTGGCAAGCACTGCAGTTCCTAAGAGCTATAAATAATGACAAGTCAAGTTCAGACTATTTAAATAAAATATGTTTTTTTTTTTTTTTTTTCTTCTATCTTTTGTTTTCTCCCTCTCATCATTTTGCTGCTATTGTGTCTTATAGACAGTGCAACGGCTGTACACCCGAAGGTCTGCTGAAAGGTGCAGAGACAATTAAAATTGAGGAGTTCTTCACCGGGAAATGTGCAACGTTATTTCACGACTTCTCCTCACAAAAGGCAATAAATCATCTTTCAAGCTATTTATTATGCCCCAAAGAGCCACCGGCGGCCCCTCTCTGCCTCATATAGATCATACCTATTCTTTGAACATTAGCTGCCATGCATAAAGACATGTCACAGTTGAACTCTGAACGGAGAGCACCTCAGCCCCCCCATGCAAGACCAGATTCAAGAGGGCTGACAGTGCTCTGGTCCCAGACACTCTATCCTCAGACAGTTAACAATGTTGTGGGGCCTCGGGAGAGCTAGACAGGAAGCAAGCCAAAGGGCCACGGAGAGCAACAGAAGTTCAGCTCCAAGGTAAAGTGCATAAAACCTTGAACCTGTGATCAATCATTTCATATTAAAAACACAGACTCAAACACCCTATGGTGTTATTTTAATAATAATTACAGAAATCTTTAGTCTTTTATGGAGTTATAATTTATGAGCTTATTATAAATACCTAGATGTTTGATCCTTGCAACTTCGACAATGTATTCGAGCCGCATAAATTAGAAATGCGAGTGCAAGAATCAGTTGTCGTGACATTGCCAACTATGCATGTGTACTGTAGACTGAGCCTTGAGGCAGTACATGTTCTGCATACAGTACATGTATGGAGACAGACACGTGCACAGAAAAATATGTGACTATACAAGCGCACACCCCTCCCTCCAAGAGGCCCTTGCAGCGGTACATGCTTCCGAGCCCCATCCCCGGATTCTACATTTTACAGTGTGTGATTTACGGTGCTGTATCTATGAGCAAACAGGCCAAAGCTAGCAGCCTAGGAGAAAGCCCACAGATGCACGCTGAAAGTTCACCACAATGTCACACACATAGCTCAGCCTCTCAGCACGGCACAGAGCTCAAGCCCCCAAACTCTCATCGTTTCCATCGTCCACTGCTGCACATGGCCGCCAACTCTTAATATGGAAATGTTATGGAAACAAAACCTAAACATTTACATTAGATGACTTTGGAAAAGGGGTTATGCTCTTCTTTTTTTATTCAGCCGCCATGCTGTATGCATTTCCTGTGCGCTGGATTGGGGAGGTGAGGCTGAAAAGGGGAGAAAAGGGAGACTGGTCCGCACAGAGTGGAGAGAGGCAACCTTCTGGAAAGGTTAAAACTGTACATCAACAGATAAGGCAGCGGTGTACGATACATCATGTCCCGGGTCTGTCAGGGGAGGCCAAGCACAAATTGAAACAAGCAAAATTATAAACACAGGGGAGCCATGTCACCAAGGCCTTTCCATACCATAAAGAAAATAAATGGACTTTGAATCCTACTCAGAATTAATACAAGTCAATACTACAGGGAGCTTGAGGTAAAAATCTGAGACTGGGAATACAAACAATAACACTAAGGGGGAAGGGAACGGTCAGGGGGCCAAGACTGAGCCTGATGGCTACAGTGTGAGAAGAAAAAGTTCTAACCAGCATCCAGACTCTGTAAAGAGCAATTATAAACACACATGATGCCACGTACTTTACAGTCCCTCTCAGTTGTAACGCCTGGGGAAGTGAAGTTCAGTTCAAATTTGTCGTCAAATTATGGTTTATTATGTGGGCTGGCTCATCTTAACCTGGTGCGTGCTTATTACACACACACCACCTCTAAGTCAGAGTCAGCCATCTTCCAATAAACACCTAACTGTGTAACGAGTTTGGGAAATTGTTTGTGAAACGTAGCTAATTTCAGCAAGTGGGCCGGTTGACGAGCCTGGGCGTGGATTGCGGCTGCCAGCCACGCTTTCGTTAGTGTTAATGAGCGGGTGGTGGTCGCATTTAAAGCAGGTGCCAAGCAGCATACTACGGCAGCTTAATGAGAGCAAGGCACTCAGGAACAACAACCCTCGAATGGAGGAGAGGGAGTGTTATTAGTGTCTGCCTGCACACACACAGCGAGTCATGCAGCCAAGCCTCGCACAAAGCTGGAGCACTGAATTAAAAAAAATCGCTGCATCTTAAATGCACAACCTATACATACACGGAGCACCAGTAAAAAAAAAAATATGAACTGCAAATCTAATAAAAATACAGTAAAACACAAATTGTACCGCTTCAAAAGAATGTGCAAACTTGCTTTCTTGATTTTATTTATGCCCTTCTCATTTCAAGTCTGAGGTTGCTGGAGGTCAGACAGCTAACCCCCGCCCCCCCCCCCCCCCTCTAAAAAATAAAACCTTCTACCGTACAAATGGATCAAGGCTAATTTGATCTGCCACATTTGGTGAGAAAAAGCTTTGCTAAAAAACTGGGGAGCGAGCACGTCTGCCAAAACACATTACACAACATGACGAATTATCAATAAAATCAAGATGAATTTACGCTCAACTTTAAAACACCGTCACTTCATTTTACATACTGCGCAGACCCTTTTTAAACAAACGCCCCAGCAATGATTTAGACAGCGCAAGCATCTACCTGAGCATGAACTCTACGTCTCTGACGTTTCCCCACAAAGACCTCTTTGTTTTCAGCATGCATACATCAGGTCACAAGGTAGGCCCACTAAAGCGCTGCCAAACATTAGCTTTAGTCAGTCTTTTCTCCGCTCCCTGAAATACAGGTATGGAACCTGCTCAACTTCTTTTAAGACAGAAAGCATTGAGAGTGATTGGGGTGAGAGGGAGAGGAATAAACATCTCCGTGTTGGAGACAGAAGGACTATGTACATAGGAAAAGACAGGAATAAAACGTGTGTATTAGTGACACATAGCCTGTTAGTCCACGCTATGGGCAGCAGCCTATAGGAGTTTATTTACAAGGTCAGATAATGGCTGTGTGATTTGTTTGTACGTGAAAGGGGGAGGGCAATGACCCAGGGCCTGCATGCCAGGTGATATGGCACCACAGCTGATCACTGTACATCCAGCGTGTGTATTTTAATGGCCTCACAGAAGCTGTTTGTAGCAAGTCAGCCAGCCTTATGATGAAGACGCCCCGATAACACAAGCTTTCGTGCACACAAATAGGATATTTAAAGGCTGGCTCTGCCCGGAGGCGCGTCCCCGAACAGGGAGGTAAATAATCTCTTGCTACAAACTATACATCCTCCTGCTCATAAATAACAGGAGTTGAATGGAAGAGTTAACCTCCCACAGACAAGTTATTAACATGACTAGAGCTAAGAATAGAACACCTTCTTTTCCCTCACCACCGCCCCCTTCATTTCTGTGGGCAAGAAAAAGTTCAATTCTGCTCAGGTATGTAAAACACAAATAAAAAAGGCAGCCGTTGCACACGGTCGTATGTTAAATGAGTCGCCCAAGTCTACACAAGCATCGTAATTAAGGTGGAATAGAGGGCAATAAAAAATAAAACATCTTCTTCCAGGTGTAATTCTTCCCGACATTTTTATGTTTTCTGTCGATGGGGTATGGAAATGGAAGGTGGCGCGGGTGTGGTTTGTCTTTATCACTGTTGGAGGTAGGGAGAGTGTTTTCCGTGTATGTATGTTTGTGTAGTGTAGTGTTAGGTTTAACATAGAGGTGTGGAGGCGTAATGTGCGAGTATGAAGGGTGTGGGAGGTCAGGGCGAGTCGGTGTGTTGTGAGTTGCATGTTGCACCAGGAGCTAATTTACGCTTACCGATGCGTGACACCAACACCAGAACAGAGACTAGAGGATTTCAGTGCTTTATCTGGTTACCACAGCAACCAGGGTCACCTCTTTGGCAGGACCTCAGCTCTCAGACCCAGCGCTACTTTAGTAAATGTTACCTTAAGCTCAGGAACACTACCATTTACTTTATTGTAAGGCACACCACCTCAATTTACGCGAGGAGGTGGAAGCGGGTAATCAGGGATACCACCATCCAAACTCACAAAAATATACAGTATATATATTTTTCTTTTTTAATTACCTGTCAAATGAGGTGTCAAAATGTGATATTGCCAAAATAAAACTTAATGACTTATTTCTTCTGTACACCTTTGTATCTATAATGTAAAAACATTTGGTGGATGATTATTGCTGCTTTCAGCTTTCATGTGGATTTGATGATAAAATAGGTGTTTTATGTCAATTTCACTTCCCTACAATAGTTCAATTCAGAAACTAAAATGATTTTTTTTTTTTTACTGTAAAGCAGCCTTAAGTTTAAAAATACAAAAACAAAGAAAGGATATTTTATATAATTATAAAGCTGACCTGTGAAATCATTGTTATTTTAAACATGTATACTGTGGTATTATTTCTTGTTGTAGTTGGAGCGTCTGGTCTGGAGGATCTACATCCTGCACCGGAAGATTTTCAATACATTTTCCATTTGAAATGGAATACACCAAGCTCTGTACAATAGTACAATCATCACTCTTATCATTGTATTTATAACCTTTAACTCCTAACACCTCTATGCTCCCTGAACCTTACTGTGCTATGGGACTCTGCGGTCTTCATCTCCCACTATCGAATTATCACTTTCTCTGACCTCAGTCTCCCTCACAGCCCCCTATCACCTCAGCCACCTTCTCACATTAACCTAAATCTTATCTCCTCACGCACACACACACTCTGACAGACTCTATATCAATCAGCTGATTGATAACCTGGCTAACACATGATTATGTGACTGAGCACATGAGCTAATAAGCGTCAGCCTTATTTCTATTTTTATAGCGCAATAGCAAGACACAGAGAGCAGCGCCTCACAGCGCCATTTGGTCCTGGTTAGGATCCGTTTGTAAAATATAATGCTTCCCAAACATCCTCCAGCCAAAGGGAGGAGTCCTAATCAGTGTTTGGAACTCGTTAAGTCCCTTTAGTGAGCATGTCGCCGACCGCATTAGCAACACATATCTGAGGGACAAGTGTGTGTTGTGTGTGTGTAATGTGTGCTGGTCCCTTCTAAGATCTACGGCGTCACGGTCCAACGCACTTTGACACACTCCGGTCTGCTTTGGATGTGGAGCGAAACCAAACAAGGTGTGGTCTGGCTTTGTCTGTTCAGCGTTCAGAAGTTGGTCCAAACAGTATCGAGGACACGCACACGACAAAGCGACCTGCCGACGACAGCTCCATGATGACACCGGAAAATCCATGTTAACGTTAAAATTGGAGTTATGGAAAAACTCGTGGTTCAGACCGAGCCTTTCCTTTTTGTACTCCTGTTCCCGTTTGAATTCAGCCGTTGTAACATGAATGTAATAATAAGAACGCTCTGTCTCTGTGTCACTCCCTGGCTGTGTAAGGGTTAACATTCAGTCGGTCAGAGCTCAACTGATCTTTTCTCAGATATCGACTCCCATCCTCTATAATGACCCTCTACATCATGAAAATGGCTTGATCTCTTCAGTTATGACACACTGAGTGGGTATTCATTAACACTTGACGCTGATATTATTAAATTCTATTATGCCAACGGCTGCAAATGGTGTCTCCTATGCAAGTACTGTACCGAGAAGGCAATAATCTGCGTCCGTGAGTCTGGATGTGTGTAAATACATTTCAAATGCGCACGCTGCACAGGATTGAGATGACCTTCATTATTTCTGATATGGGAAATAAAAATAACAGGATAGAAAATGTCTCTGAGGCTTTTACAGTTTTTAAAATGAGGCTTATTAGTCTCCAAAGACAAACACTGGGCACAGCTAATTTGGAGATGTGTCCAGCGAGTCCCTCTGGCCTTTGATGAGTCCCCTTGTCTGTAAGTTCTGCTTGGAGACAGGAAGCTCCCCGCGGTGGCAGGCGAGCAGGCTGGGGGCTGGGAGCCTGTGCAGACTAAGAAGACTACAGCGTCAAGGGGATACATGCTCCTTTAACCTGTTATTGTGAACTCCCAGCAGCCCTGGCCGATAATTGCCACCTGTCTCTGGGGAAACGCAGTCAAAGACAGGCAGAGGGACGGCCATTTTGTGTCTGCCGCTGCTCCTCGCCCCACGCCGCCCTGGTCCTTATCCTGCCCTTAACCCTGGCGGCTAATGTGTTTTCAATTTAGGATGATCCCCCACTACAGGCACGGCCCTAATCAACAACAGTTTGTACTGTAACCCTATCTGCCCTTGCGAGGGCAGCGTCAGCCTGACCGGGCGCCTGCAAACCTGGTGCGTCCAGCAGAGGAACAGTGTTATGAGTGTATATGTATGGATGATATCATGTTTATATGTGAGGTCATAGGATGTGTGCCTGATACTTGGCTGTTTATCTTCCACATCTTGTTACGCTATTGAAACAAACATATAAACATTCACACACACAATGCAGCGGCACCTACGGAAAAGATATTTTGGGGGTAGCAATTTTGTGATGGATAAAGTTGTTTTGCGCTATATTTAGTTTTAGGTTCTTTTTTAAGTGACGAGTGTACTTTGTATATTGTTTGCGCTTTGCAAAAGAAAACTTGCATTACCATTGTGAGAAAGCCCTACTATCCACCGTGTCAGGTTCAGGAATAAAGCATATATCTTAAATAATATGCTGCCACTCCAGTGAGGGCTGAATCAAAAGTTAGGCATGGAGAGGCAGGTGTGAATGTTTGTTGTGTAAGGCCTCCTAACCTCTGCATCCATGAGTAGAACCCTGCCCCAAAATTAGAGTGAGGCCTCTAATGTCTCCCTGGGAGAAAAAGAGGCCTGGCTTTCGTCCAAGTCAGCACCTTTGGAAGTGCAGTCGTGTTACCACCACTAAATCAACATGTCAGCGCCCGGCCCAGTGAACTTCTTCACCCAGACTCCACCGCTTACGGCTACCCCACACACCTAATGAATTGGTGTGAATGCCCATCTGTCTGCTACAATGAAAAAGGGGAAAGGATATATGAGGAGAAAGAGTTATAAAAAAAAAAACAAAAAAAAAAAAAAACGATTTTTTTTTCAGCTGTTGCTTAGAACATTTGCAGTTCACCAATATGATGATCGTAACCAGACGCAGACACACTGTATTAGTCCCGTTACTTGAACAGAATAACTGCTGTGACACAAAAGCCAAAGCCGGGTTAAGAGGTATCCTCACCATTAACCTTGGCCTCCGAGTCCAAAATGGAACTGGCCCAGTTTGGGAGGCGAGTTTGGGAGACGGACGCGGGCGAAAGGCCACAGAAAGCAGTGTGCTTACTCTGCAGTCTGTTTACATTCCTGAGGGTAATTTTAGCCCCTGGGGGGGAGAGCAGAGCAAGGGGGCCGACATGTCGTTGGGGCCTGTCAGTGGTCGACGGGCCAGCCGGCGCAGTGGCGGCACCTGGACATGTGGGTGGTACATAAAAACACACAGACCTCCTGCGTACAAATCACTGGAACAGTTTTTTGTGTTTGTGCTAATCAATTATTTACCAGGTTTAGAAAATCAAAAATAGAGCCTAGTAGAATCTTCTATATATCAATGGCTACTTTGTCTGTGAATGGACAACTCAACAGAGTCACAAGCTAACGTAGAGGCCAAGTGGAAAACCCCAGACGTGGGGGCGTAGCCTTGCTAACAGGCCCACCACAGAGCACCATTAGCTTTGGACAACACAGGATATCCCCAGTGTTTTCACTGATGATCTGGGGTGCAAATCTAATTTCATTGTAGTTTTTAAAAATTTGCTAGGCAAACAAAAAAATAATCCCAGTTCAAGAATCGCTGAGGGCTTCTGTGCGCGTGTTGGGATTTGTCTTTTTATTACTCCCAGCCCAGGGTGTCCCTTCAAAGGGCAAAAAAGCAAAGTGTCCATGTGTGTTTGCGGCGCTTGTGTGCGGGTGCACGTGTAAGAGGGAGGGAGGGAGAGAGAGACTCTGAGCTTATCGAAACTAATTAGGCGAGGGATGAGGATGGAAGTTAAATACTGGGCTACATGTAATGAAAGAAGCAGAGTGGGGGACATCTAGGGGTCAGGCCCACACCAAACAGTGGTCCTCAGGCAATCTGGTATTGATTTTCACTCGTTTGGGGATGAAGGTGGACAGGGGGGAGGGAGCCATGGAGAGAGAGAGAGAGAGAGAGAGAGAGAGACGGAGAGGGGCGGTAGTGCTAGAGTCTAAAGGTCTTGTGAGTTGTCAACTTGACAGTTTAACCCCTTTTGGAGAAAAACAAACAAACAGAGTGATCTCCTTGGCTGACAGCGTTGATCTGTCATAGCGACGACGCCGCAATGCCTCGCACAATGCCCACAAAGGAGAGGAGAGTGGGGAGGAAAAGGGTGGGTTGATACAGATATGCAGAGGCACATTCCTTAAGCCCAAGAAGATAGGATTGTGCTCTGCTTAAGATCTGGCAACCCTGATCGGCGAATATCTGCGCCTCAGATCAGAGAAGGAAAAAAAAATAAAACAACTAAACTACATTTCCATTGAAACCGTTTAAAAACTAAAATAGACTATAAGTGAACACAGTATGCGCAATGTATTTCTAATGGTGTTCGGGAAGTGTTGATGACGGAACGCACACATATGAAAAAGTCAACCAAATCGGGCCCATCGCTAACATTTTGGTCTTTCTGCAGGTCCAAAAGTTTGGGTTTCTGTGATAAAAGGAGTATGGGTGACAGTCCACAACTACGCAGACACACAGATGTCAGCGCTCCTGTCTTGTCACTCAATCTGTGAAGGCCGTCACCCCGAGCACCTTCCCCTCTCATGTCCTTAAACACTTGAAGACCCCTTTTCACTTTTCCCCTCAGACTGCCTCATCGCTTTGTCACATTGCCAAGGGGGACTCCATTAGCCTGGCCATGCACAGAGCCCCCAACTCTCACTTATACTTAACACACACAACCAAACACACACACACACACACACACACACACACACGCACACACACACGCACACACACAGAGGGAGGCTGATCTGTGCAGCCAAGGCTGTCCACATCAAATTAGAGTGGCCCCTATTGTCCCTATTACGGACTGGGAATGCTCCATCATGACGGATGCTACGGGGTCCCTCACTTGTCAGGAGTTGTCAGACAGATAGGGAGTCTGGATACACACAGCTGACAGGTAATCTTAATGTCTTCAATTAGCCCAATTAGGCCTGTCATAAACAATTCGATAAGTGCTCGACCAACACAAACAGATAGACGCACGCACAAGCACACACGGACTCGCACGCCGAGGTCTGCAGGGTATTAATGAGAAGGGTAATGGGTATATCAGCGGACGCTTGACTTGTCTTTTGTTTCAAGGAGGGGTGTGTCCCCATCCCTTGCTCTCAGCTGTGCACTGCTGGCTGCTACCTGGTCAGTTCAAATTGTACTATCTCCTTTCATTAGCGCATCGCTGGCTGAGAATCTGAAAGGCCGTGACAAAATTCATTTGAGACAAGTGGGAGCAGATTGCCTGAAGCAGGTGCTTTAAGGGAGATAAAACAAAAGCAGCACCTTTGAGAAGCTCCGTGTGTGCATGCGTGCGTGTGTTTTCTATCTGTGTTTGTGTCGGAGGCTTTTTCCTGGTCTTCACATTCTGTTCTTTTCCATGCTCTGGTAAATGGGTAATGACACAAGAGTGCTTTTGAAAAAAGAAAGAAAGAACAGGGACCAGAGAGGAATCGGCCTAGCGCACACTTTACGTTTACAAAGCTGTGGTGAAATCTAAATATTGTTTCTAGCGTGACTAAACAGGCCAACACCTTTCTGTGGAGAGGATGTGCGATAGCTAACATTGTTTGATTTGGTCTCTCCTTTATAAAAGCTTATCGCAGAACAACGGTGACACCCACACTACATCCCCTCCTTTTGTCCTCTAACCGTTTCTTTAAATTCATCTATTTGCATTCACCATCAATTTCTTTCTTTCCAGGTACGCAGGACACATTTCAGGAACCGTGAAGCACAAGCTAATGTTTAAAAACAGAGATTCCACAGTTTGCAAACACAAGACCTGAGCAAAGCCGGCATCAATATTTGAACAAGAACTTCACATCAACACTGCCCTGATCTTATGTACAGAGGCCCTGGAATGCCCCACATTAAGCAACAATGCAGTTACTTTCAATGCAGCGCTTATACTAGTCTATGGGCATTCAGGGCAGTGCTGTAAAAAAGGCAAGGGAAAAAAAAATGAACAAAATACAATCAACACTGAAAATGTCAGTTAAAACCAAGGAAATATGCGGAATGATGAAATCCCAAGGCACATTTTCATTTAAGGAGTCAAACTGACGAGAAGACGAACCAACTTCTATCAGCAAGATCCGTGATGGACATCTAACTCTGCGTCTGATCTTTACCTCAAGTGACGGCTGGAATGCCATATGAGGAAAAAAAAAAAGAACGAAGGAAAGAAAGAGAAAAGCCGTCACCGGGAAGTTGTAATAGGAAATTGCTCTTGGCAACTATTTGTTCAAGCACCAGATTTTTTTTCATCTTTATGCCAACCCAGCGAGCCCCCATTGGAAAACAGGGCAGGTCCCCCTAATGAGTAATCTATTTCAAAGCAGTCGTGTCTGGGCATGACAGTTTACTGAGAGGCTTGAAGAACTGGTAATTACCAGTGTTACGGGGCAATTAATGCATATTACACTGCGGCACTCATGGCGGTGACTGTCAGCTCCCCAATAAAAATGAGCACTCTTCAGCTAAAGGGTGACATTAATTGGGCCCTTAATGACTATGCAGAGGAACCAAGCCAAATAGGAACAAAACAGGGGACTCGCTCTGACTCCAGCAGAGGGCTGGAAATTGGACTAAAAATGAGATTAATTGCTGTTTAGAAAAAAAAGAAGGGAAAAAATGTGGTGAGGGGAAGGGGGAGAAAGAGGTTGGAATTATAGGGTGCAGAGAGCAAGGGCTGCTCATACAAATGACAATTCAATTAATTATTTTATACGGTATTTTCTATACCTTTAGGAGTGCAGACAGGCTTAAGGCCCATTTCGGGGGCTTTGTCTTGAAATGTTGCTCATTGCATAAACACGTACATTTCCCGAAGCACCCACGCACAGTGTCAGGGTGCATATGCTCAATATAATGAATACGTCTAAAATCTTCATTTAAGTGAAGGGAGGCTTTCCCACATAACATGAAGAAGGCACACATGTAAATGTATATATAGCTGTGATTTATGTAAATGAGATCAGGTAGTTAGGTCTTCTATAATGTGCAATAGATAAAATTAACATTGAAGCATTGAGAGTTTCTGGGTTACACATTTTCCTATGAAGCCTAAGGCCTTAAGTATGTCTTTCCACTTAAAACAGTCCATAAAAACATTAAGCAGAGCTTTCATTAAAAGTAAATCTGCCAAACTGCAAGCCTTCCACCCCCAGGAATGTTTGTTTAGAGGGAGATCAAGGATGTGGTGAAGACATGAAGTAATTCTGATTAATGTTGCTAAAGCTAGGCACGTACTGAACACTACCTGAATATGCAAGCTCCAAATCATAAAAATATCAGCATGCAAAACATGCCGTCATTTGCATACATTTTTGATTTTGGATTTCCTTGCTATTTAAATATGCAGTTAGAAATAGTTCAGCACTGCCTCTTGCGCTGTCACGCTGCACACTCACACTGTCATTGGTCCTGATAGAACTCTTCCGCTTCAAAGGGAGCTTTGCAATGGAGAAGAGAATGAGCAAATATTTGAATTGCAAAAACACATCATCTTGCGAGGGGGGAAAAAAATTCAAGACAACTTTTTAGAGTTAAAGACATCCCCAACCCCCAGCAAGCTAACCCTCTGCGCACAGCACAAAAAAAGTCAACATATTCATAGCGTAAGCACTCCTCGCTAATTTACCATATCCAAATTTGCGTAATGGGATATGACACATTTTAGAGGGGATTGCGGAAATAAACTTTAATTTGAGGAGAGAACCATAAAATGTTTTAAGCTGCCCCTGTATTTAACTGGAATCCACCACACAAATCCAGGTTCTCAGACAACCTGACATGGATTTGATTACAGACTGAAGTGTAATTAGCTACTTAAATTATCCTCTGGTAGGTTAGAATGAGCAGTCCCACCATTATAGCTAGCTATTTTAGCATAACTACATAGACCTTTCGATTCTACAGGAATACCTTTCCCCTCAGGATTCAGCACAGCCAGTTTACAGCCATTTACATGCAATCTCACTCCAGGAGAATTTCTAACAGCTCCCAACTTTTGCAGAAGTTAGTGAAAAAAAGCGCAATAAATAATCTTCATGACAAATCAATAAAATGACTCATGGCATATTTGAGAGTAAGAGCTCCCTATTTGAAGCCAGAGTAAATAGAACATTTAAGCCAAAAGTTACAAGTCTAGCCACGAAGGCCACGGACAACATTAACAGCAATAAATACCCATCTTCAGACATCTGAAAAAATACCCCTGCAAAGAGGGAAAACTGTGTTTATGATTAAAAATGTATTTACCACAGGCTTGGAACTACCTTGAATTTTAAATGGAGGGAAAATGTGAGCATCTCAAACACATACTAAGAAAATGTCTCGGACACATGGAGAATTACTGTGAGTGGCAAAAACAAACCATGGAAAGAAAGGCATTCGGCTACTCGTGAAAAACAAATTCAGGGTTACATTTTTTCATAAGCATCCAAAAGGATCAAGTGAAGTTTACACTGTTACCTTAATAAAAACAAATAAAAGATCTCAACATAAATGCTAAATATGAATCAACCTGTAATAACAATCTGAAAACGATTAGTTCTTGTCATCTCTTAACACACAGTAAGCATTTTTCAGAGATCCTCAATACGCCACATCTCACCTCCCACCAGACCAACCCTCTACCCTCCTGTGACTCTCCTACGTGTAGACAACTTGGAGACAGGTCATAGCAGAAATCAAACCTGAATGATGGATAGCTTTACTGCACAATGACCTCTGTCACTGGGTTCTTGCCCTAAATCAATGCTGGCGATAAGGGCCCTGCGCCAGCGCTCACCTTGGTATGTTCACGAGCAGACCTTATCTATGGCAGGAGGAAGTATGAGTAATAACTAAACACAAGTCACGACAAAACCACTAACCCCACCTTGTCAAACATAATTTACAATGTATATCCCTCTACCCCCCCCCCCCCCCTGCTTCTGCTGCTGTTAAAACAGTAATTATGAGAACCAAAGAGATTTGGGACTGTGTGTTTGGAAGATTAACCTGTTGTAGGATGGTGGGAGAGCTTTGCACAAACCTTTAGTCCAAGTGAGGTTCACATTTTAACGAAGAGAAAACTTGGATCGTAGATCGAGGACCGACATGTCTTACTCTTCAATGGCATGCCCATTCACAAACGAGATCCTCAAATCGTAGCACTGTGCAGAGCCAACATTTCAGTAATGCAGGAGAGGTTGAAGGTTGAAGTTGAGAGGAGGGCTGACAGGAAGTAGAAGCATTTACTTTATGAAGATTAGAGCATTGGGAACTCTCAGACCTTTCAGTAGTTTTTCATTTGACCATGTGTGTCATAAAGTGTGTGTGTGACATAGCTGAAGATAGAGAGACACTGAGAGTGGAACGAGAGAGCGAGCATACTTCCAGGCAGTCGCATCAAAATGGAGAGAGAGACCAAACATGACATCAAACGTTGCAATTAGCTGACCCCTTTCTCCAAGAGTCACAGTTCGAAAAGCCCTGCCTTTAAAACCCTGATTAAAATATGTTTGCTTTCTCATTCAAAATGACATTTGACAAGGTTAGTAATATTTCAACTAACTGCAAAAACATTCTTGTGGCCGTAATCCTTTTTTTCCATCACTTTTCAGGGGCGCAGGTAACCTCGGAGTGAGTTTCCCATGAACTCAGCGCTACAATTTGAAAACAAAACGGCTGCGGGAGAAAAAAAAAGTTCAAAGTTTTGCTCAAGCGTGTTTTGTTTCACCCGGGCAGCTGAAGCTAAATGTTTTGCGATCATTATTCAGAGAATTTATCCCCTTTCTAATTCAAACCACAGCGAATATTTAAAACAGAGCCAGTAGTCTTTTCTCTAACCACAAGCTCCATCCTTAGCAGGGACTCAGGGGGGCTGAGGACTGTCAGCAGCTCCGGGGATAGAGTTCCACAAACCGTTAAACCCCCTCATCACCAAATTAGGAGATGTGTAGTCTGCAGTCAATGGCCTCTCCACTGGAAAAGTGATATAAAAAGTAAAGTAAAATATAATTTAATGACGCACGACAGTAGTAATATTTGCAGTTAAAAAGCTTCAAAGAGTCGGCAAACTTAAATAAACAAAATGTAAATGGTTTTTGAGATCCTGGCAAAGCCATCTGAAGATAAGCCATGAATAAAGGGAAGGGATCAGAACTGGTCAGACCAAAACTCTGTCTAAAGTTAATAGTTTTCACATCCATTCCAGTCGCAGGAGAAGAGAATGTGAAGTGTCGGGCCGGACAGTGAGCCAGCCCAGGCTTTACTGCAGCTGTGCACAAATTGAAGTGGCACTTTCTATCAGAGGCCTTTCCCCAGACAGCTCTATTCTGCCCTTTCACTTGTAACCTCCATGACACACAGACGGCCATTACAAAAAACAAGAGTGGTCATTTTAAACACACAGCCGTCATTGAAGAGACAGATTCCGGGTTTAACATGGGGGAAGATTCATGGCGCGAGCGTGCCAGCTGATAGAGATATCACTCAAAATGAGAAATAGATTTCTCCGACATCTCTGTGGCGGCCACTCAAAGGGGGCGTCTCAAAGCCCCAAACTCTGCGCAGAGTTTATATTTCACTTGTTCAGAAATGTATGCCTCTGTTATCTTGCATCAATCCAAAAGTAAAAGGATTGGGTATCCCCCGTTTCAACTTCCCGCCCATGATGAAACGTTACATCGACAGCGGACAGAGCTGGTATTTGGATCATATCGTTACCCTGTTAACTCCTTAAGCCCTTGTCACAAAGGTTTGGTTTATGGTGCCTATTTAAAATGCATAATAGAGAAGAAAAAAACAAAACATAAGGAAGGAAGGAAGATATTATAGCAGTCGTATTGAGTGCACATTTATTCTAAGAAGTGTTAATAGGGTTTAGTGGCCAAATGCATTTTTTCCCCCCTAATCATTTATAGACCTGACAGAGCTTTTGGAGACAAATCTGTTGACCTGATAGATCTTGTACATTAACCCTAAGAAGTGATGAGCAAAATCAGAAGGTCAGCACTTGGACACAGGCTCCTCATGTGTCTTTGATTACACACTCCCACTAAGGGATAGACAGGCAGAGATGTTTAAGCTATCAGGCAATCAGACCGCCGCGAGACGTGAAACTCGAACCAGAGACGGTAGAGGGAAAGGGCTGCCTGGGAACAAAGATGGGGGAAGAGGGTCCCGACGAAGCCCTTTAACAAATGCCAGGCTGGTGAGGAAAGACTTAGATGTGCTTGTATCTCTTTCAGTGTTCCTGGCAAACAACGCAATGAAGTGAACTAATACTGAAATATAAAGCAGAAGTTCACAAAAACAAATACATCTTCATGTGGTATTTGAATTCAGTTACTTCATCAATCAAAATGACTGCCATGAGGTACAATCAGATATAGGTCTTACATAGTGAAACAAACAATTCAGGCCATATATCAACGTTATTTCGAGAAATGGATGAGGTCAATGGAAAACACTTTTAATTCCCTACTTGACTGAAGACTGTAGAATGATGAGTGCACATTAAGAACAGCATTTCTGCTTTCAATATCATTTTTTTGTGGAACAGATACAGAAGCTGATTAGTGTTGCAGGTTTGTTAAAAAAAATGTTCTGTTATTCTCTAAAATAATCTTTTATTTACTGCGTTATCCAAGAAAAGAGTTTAGGTAAAGAGGAGAACCTCGCCAGCTTGGTTCAGAATACTCAAAGCTTCGTTATACTGCACGTATAAGTCACCGACATGTTATCAGGTCAAACTGAGCCGGGGTAACACTACATGCTTGAAACTACAGCACCATAAATGCAAGTGCACATGTACTGTATGTATGTGTCTATTTTTTATTTATTTTTTTATATGGGACTATATTTATGCTAATATATTTGCTCCAGCTTGCCATTGTTTACAGTGCTTGTTGTGTATATAATATAAGACTAGGAAAATATTTAAATGTAGAGAAAGGGTGCACAAGGTGAAATCAATGGGAAAAGAAAGAAAATAAGCATGGGTGGTTAAAAAAAAAAAAACAAAAAAAAAAAACAAGGTTATGTGAGGGACGGTGGGCCTATAAAAAGAAGCCCACTGTCTAGATTATCTATAAGGAACCACTTATCACAAGCGACCAGCTCCACACAGTGACTGATGGGCCTCCATGGACCATGAGTACCAGCACATTATCTGGTACACACAGAGCTGCTCTTTAAACACAAAGGCAGAAATATGAAGCATTGTTTCCTCTGCTGTCATTTGGTAAAATATTATATTTATTTTTGGTCTAAAATATAAAGAGTGTTTACCGTTTTTGTGCTCCGAAACACGCTAGACAATGCTGACCGACATATAAATTACAGCAAAGATAAAGAGGCTAAACTAAACCATTCATTTGTAGCATGTACAACACCACTGGTTAAAAATCCAAGTAGCTCTTAAAAAGGTTCAATTAAATCTTGAAGTATGCTATTAAAAATGAGCTAGTAACCTACACCATACACAGAGCAATGCTACTTGAAGTGAGACAAGTCAAGCCAACAAAATCAATAAATCAGACAAAAAATAAAATCTTAATCCCCCCAAAAAGCTGTTAAACACTTGCCATGTCATGAAATCGCACGTCCAGAACCAAAATATGCATTCCTCCTCTCTCCTTGTGATATATGGAAAAACAAAATCCCTCTTTCTCTATACCAAATGCTATTCCTTAAAACAAAAATGTCAGGAACATATTGCTGGATAGAGGAACAAAATACCAGATTGTTTCCCTTCAATTGGGATTATTCTTTTTTTTTTTTTTTTTTTTTTTTATCAAGTAAGAACATGCTACTTTTTTAGTGCTATTTTGGTCACATTAATTTCCTGTGACAAGCAACAGGACTCATGGTCCAGTGCTCTCTTTAGGCCTTGGGAAGGACACTGGAGCAATCATATGATGACTCCTGACCCCCCCCCTAATCCCGCTCAATGGAGAGGTAGAAGTTAAGACACAATCAAGCCCTTATATTGGGCATTTATAAGATACTTTTGATTTTCTTCCAATGTGAAGATATCCAGCAGCACCACATATTGTGTACAAAATCAATTAGTCTAGGCCACCTCTGTTTCAAGAAAATATCCCTGCAGGTTTTACATCACATTGAATGTAATGTGGGCCTGAATGTCTTTTGGGGGTCGGGGAGCCATCGAAGTTCTCCTGTTAGATTGAGTTTTACAAAGGGCCATTCTACCCTTGCCCACCACACTCTGGGCTTTTGACAAATGCTGCTGACTTTTTCCTGGAATGAAACTCAGAAGGTCACTGTAGAGGAAAAATAAGAAGGGGGGGAAAAAGGCAGCGAGACCGAGAAAATGGGGGAGGGGGGGGGGGAGAGAGACGTGCGACTCTGTAAGTCTGATGACATACATTGTGAAAGCTGACAAAAAATGTACGTTAATCTTTTAAAAAGTTCCATGGCAAAACAGGAATTCATGGAGCAGACATGCTTGCACCTTATTTGACTCGAGGCTTTCTTCTCCATCTCACAGTGTCACAGGCTAGCGTAAAGACAGGAGGAGGGATATTATATCGCTGGGGTGCCGCTTTCTGTCCCGCTCCTCGTTTATACACACAGCGGCCGTGTCAAAGCTGCTCTCACACTCAATGGTAAATGACAAATTTGGATAATGCACACATACAACCCTACAAAAATAAATAGGAGACATGGAGGCTTAACCAGAGCTAAATCCTGAGGCTGCTGGAGACCTGAGAGTGCGGATTACACCCTAGACGCCTTAAACAATGCACCCAAATGTGCATCCTTAAAAGCATGAAATCCTTGAAGCATCAGAGCCGACTTGTCATTTGCCATTAATATTCCAAGTTGCTTGTGCTTTAGGGGCCGGCATTGCACTTCTGTGTGCCAATGTGCCCTAAAACAAACACTTGCAAAGCCCTAAAGGAACCACCTTTGCGGATAGCTATTTTTCTAGCTGTAGAATATTCTACGAGAGGATGTCATAACAAAGGAAACAATAAAAGAGGCCACGTTCCTGCACTGCATGGGGTATCCATAACTATAAATAGGAGAAAGGCAATGTCATAGGCGCTTGCGCTTTACCAGGAACATTTTTGTGCTTTCAAAAAACAGAGGAAATTAAGCTCTAACTAGAATGTTTTATGCAGATAAAGTCAATAACAAGTCTACAACCCTAAAACCCTGTAACCCCGAAAAGCAACCTCATCAACATCACAATAGAAAGGCTTGTATAAGAAACTAAACACACTGCTGGTAGGTGCAGTAAAGCAGCTATTCACATATGAGGTCAATATGATTCTAGCGAATATCAATTTATTATTATTATTATTAGGCTACAATTGCAATGCAGAATTCTTTACTATTATTATGTTTTGCCTTTCTTTGTTGTGCACATCTCTGACAGGAAGGTGAGGTAGAGTGTGGCAGGGTACAGGTCTTGGAGTTGTCACATCGTCACCCCAGAAGCGCCAGTACCTGTCCCCAGGGATGGCCCTGTAATGTCCAGCCTCATTGGATCAGCAGCAGCCGCGGCCTGTGGGCGCCCTCTCTCAGGTGACATCCCCTATCTGCTCTGGCTCTATGATGACCGTGCTGCTACTGCTGCTGCTGCTGCTGCTGCTGCTGCTGCTGCTGCTGCTGCTACTGCTGCTGCTGCTGCTGCTGCTGCTGCTGCTGCTTATATGTTGCATTAAATGCACTATATGCACATGCAAGCATTTCTAAAGATAAGGAAATGCCTTTATTCATATTTAATTTATTCTGCACATCTAAAAAAAAAAAAAAAAAACTTTTAAATATAAAGATAAAACCCCTTGAATTCAATAAGGGTTTTTGACAACACATCATGTCATTAATTAAGCATTCCTGTCGTTACCGCTTTGGAAAATCCAACAAAAAATGATGGACATGTCCATTAAAAGAAGACAGCAATGTACAATATCTTGAATCAAAAAAAATAATTTGATGTCGCAAAAGGAGTGACGGCTCTGAGAATATAACAGAATTACCATGCAATTTTATTACCAGCTGTAAAATCTGGAGTATATAGTTCCAGATATAATTGGAAAAAGTTCACAAAGAACTCAAGATGTCTAATTGCAGCTGTGTCAACTAATATAAAACATCACATAAATCAGATTTCTGTCTATTCATTAGCTATTCATGTCAGCGAGCAGATTAGTGATGTTGTAGGAACAGTCTGGTGAGAGTCTTCGGAATTATGACTTCCTCATTAATTGCAGTTTTACTTCCATGTGCGTGCAAAAAAAAAGTGTTGCAACAAAAGGACGAACACAAATCTGTCAAACAATTTGCGCAAAACACTTTTGAATGGAGATCAATATGCACTTTTGGAGCATGAGAATTTTCTGCTTTTAATTATGGGGGGACATGAATTATCTACATTACAACAGGGCATGAGGTTCAAAATTACTAAAACAAAAAGAGCCACATGAAACATAATGCATGTGTGTGTATTCAAGTCTCAACAAATTTCTAAGTGGTCAAGCCAGATGATGTATAATGGCAAACCCAAAAGTCTTAACCCCCATTTCAAATGAGGGAGAAATGAGGCATACTGTCCCATTATATTGCTATAAATCATTTTTTGTGGACGTCTGACAGCTTTTTATCAGATCTAACCTTTTCAAGCCTCCATTAAGAGTGCTAACATTTTCAACTCTGACACATTTGCAGTTTACGAATCTCACAGCTGATTTACTTTGGGAGGGGGGCACGCTGGCGTCCATGCTCATTTCCACACAGGCTGTCCATTGTATTGGATAGGGTGGAATGGGGGAGGGAAAATAGGAAAAGAACGGGCAATGAATCCATTTATGTAACTCTACATTTACCCTTTTAATATGCTACTACAGTGCAAAGTCGTGGTGTTGCTGAAAAGCTATTTTGTGGCCAACAGTATATTCGGATTTACTCTATTGATTCTTTATTGGTACACAACTGCTGCATGGAGGGCAATTAATGGCCGAAAAGATCCCTCATAATCTGACTAATAATGAGTGGACTCTCGCAGAAGAGATGCTGCGAGACTATGAAACAAGCGAAGACAAATAAAAATGTCGAGCATTATATCAATTTTAGAGGAACCCTTTAGAGGACATTTTTGTCAGATGTTTGCTTTGTGACTGCTTTGATGTGAAAGGCTGTAATGTTAATATTTTGACTGGTTTTTTTTTTTTGGGTGGGTTTTTAGCATTTTTATACAAGCTGTGATGCACGCTATACTGACAAGGAGGACCAACAATTGATCTATAGATGCGTCTATTTATCCATCCATCAAGTATCAAAACTTATCTGATGTCTTTTGTCCTCCAATCCAGATACACAGCTTTTACAAATGACTCCACAGACTGACAACAACCTATTAAGTAACTTAACCTCACAGGCACCACGATAGTAGCATGGTCAAAATCTGCAAAAAAAACCCAGAGAAAAACGAGTAATGTACAAATATTCAGGAAGCAAAGCAAATAAGTGTTATTATCTAAATGTATTCGGGATTAAGTATTTGATAAGGTAAACTAATCAGACAAAATACAAGGGCAGGACTTCAGTTCCTGCTCGGAGAGTTATGGATGGAACGCTGCCAACCATAATTGATTTAAGTACACCGTAATCAAGGAGGGGCAGTTACGATGGCACCACACAAGAGTCCATATTTCATTACATGCTGTGTTTAACCTTACCCACTTCTCCTAAAACACACAAGAGGCTCATTATGTGTTTAATATTCACTAGCAGGTGAATAATTTTTATGCAACTCCGATAGTTGGGCGAGATGGATAACTCAATTATCTGAGCATCCGTCAGAGCAGAGGGCTCGCTGGCTCTGGAACGCCACCAGCTAAGATTGATGGCTGGAAGACACCAATAGCTGCTGCTTCGCCATCTCATCCAGGCACTGGGCCTGAACGCGGCGTTTGATTCTGCAAGAAGACCGTTTTTCTCTCCATTTTTTTTTCTTTTCTTTTTTTCTTGGGAGCATTGCAGGTGAAGCGTCATTACCCCTCACTCCACTGAAGAGGGGTTCATTATGGGGTTAGTGTGTTGGCAAGACTATTGTTTGGATGATAAATGCAGTTGGTGAGGGCTTTAGAGGGAAAATTAGTTATGTTTTTTCTTTCCGTCTACAAAAACATGTCCCCATCGCTCACTCTGCAATGCTTGAGGGCAAACCAAGAACAATTAACACAAGCAATGGGTGAAGCAGCTCAGTTAAAGCAAAGAGGGAATTCATGAAAAATAAGCAAATCACTGGAAATGTCAATCAGGGGCAATGAAGTAATTACAAACACCGCTGTGCGATTCCAAGGGCAGTCAAAAAGAAAACTGAAAGGTTTAAAGTCAAGCACTGAAATCTGAGTTTGAGGAATGAAGGAATGGACAAACACCCTAAAAATCAGCCCTTTAGGGCCCGTCTCATAAACTGAAAGCAACTAATGAGAAGTGAAAGGAGGATGATGTCACCCCATCACTCTCTTGTACCCTATTTCTCTATTGGTTTACGTTTTTTTTGCGGCTACAAAGCGCTGACCCTTAATTCACTGCTAACACACACACACACACACACACACACACAGACATCCCCATATGCGCACACACTTGTACCTCAGAGGATAATGCATAAGGTCTAACAATAAGAGAAAGATGAGGCACATTTTCAAATGTCAGCAGTAAATGTCAATTAAAAATTACAAGGTTGCTTGAAAAGGTAGGGTCTGAAGGGACTGACATTTTTTCTTTTTTGACACAACAATGTTTATCTGACCAGGCTGCCGGCTGACATGATGGGATCTACTTTGTCAGTTCCCTAATACACTCGGACAAGGCCGCCCCTGAATACCAATGAAAGACACCCGTGGGCAAATATGTAAGGCTCAGACTAACTCTACAGTTCAATCAGCCTGTTAGTATTCCGATATTTTACCCTACTGTAAACTAATGTCATGAGCTACAAAGAGGAAGACCAGACAGATTAATGTTACTTTCTTCAACCCAAACTAAGAAAGGAACATTGACTTACAGTTTAATATGTACGGCGACAACTGATCTTCATTACATGATGAGCTAACAAATAAGCTCTCTTCTTTATTTATTGCATTTTTTTGGGTTTTTTTTGACCGTGAAAGCAATCATTTTCAATACTTTCTCATTAAACATTGTCTGGGTTGAGCTTAAGCAAAGCCTTTTATTGTCACCAACTTTCTTAGCGACATTTAATGAGGCCTAACAAAGATAGTAACCACCAAAGATTGGCCCTTTTCAAATTCACACCTCAGTGACTTTTAGTTCCTGACATCAGCAATAGTAAAAAATAAATAAAAATGACAGAGCCTTTTTCTTCGGGAAGCAGGCTATTTCCAAATAAAACTCTGTTACTCTGAGAAAATAAAACACACCATTGATTATGACCTTGACCTCATCTCCTGCATTTTAACTGCTCAATGATATTGGATGAGTCATCTTCCCTTAAAATCAAATGATTGCTCTGCTGGCAGCATCTGAGTTAAATCAGTAGGTCAGTGGTAAGATTTTCTGAATATGGAATATGGAACCATTATTTGCCTTTCATTTACTTTTTGGTTTCTTTTAAAAAACTTTAAAAGTTGTTGCTTGAAATTTAGATTAATGTTACATTATTTGTAGGATATATGAGAGTATATTAGTTTAGATTGTATATTGTACGCTAAAATTGCAAAAGAAATCTAACAAGCTATTTGGGAATTGGTTATCTATATCAGTAAAACCGTAATATAGATAAGTATTTTGCTATCTAATCTCTGATAGGCAGATAATATAAGGTTTGTTTTAGGTTGGCGAACAATGCACACAAAAACCATACATGAAAATGAATTCAAGATAAACAGCTTCCCCTCCTGTGTTGTGGTCTTGATGGAGCCAGAAATCTGATTCTGATCTGCACACGCACCAAGAAAACAAAAACAAAGAGAGAGTCCGGCTGTGCCTGGGGTCTGGAACCTCCAGCACCATGTCACAACATGTCAGCTGGCGGTCACGGCTGAGCGGTTGCTGGGGCCTCAGCGAGGCGAATGGAGTCAGTGTGGGCGACTTTTCAACCTGGTGACTGGAACCCCGTGCCAAGGGAGGCAGGGATGTGAAGACCACATGTGAGTGACCACTACTCTTCTCTGTGTCTGCCTCAACGTGATTACTTCAGTTTGAGATTAATCCTAGATAACACTGCGTATTGTGCTAAATTTGTATAAGCAATATTTTTTGCTGGTATTTAATTCAATGGCTGGGACATTTAAGGACATGTTCAGCCTTTAAACTACACATATGACTAAATAAAAAGGGGCATAACCTTACCCCCTTGTAAGCATTTTCTTTTCACAGTGATAAAAAACAAACAAAAAAAAAAAAAAAAAAACAAGTTGTTGTTCTCTGTTGGCAGACTATGTAACGATAATCTAGATCAAAGTGGTGCTCTTTCAAGAGACAATGAAATAAGTATGAATTTTATGAGCCTTATTTGTTTCTGGCATTGAGACACACACATTCATATGCATACACATACACACACACACCCCTTTTCCCCCAGGGTCAGACCACGAGGGCCCGTTCCTGTCCAAAGGTTCTCATGACAACAGATGCAAACGGATTAATCACCCATTTCCCAGCTTCCCTTCCAAAACAATGTGTGTACTCTGGAAAACAATCACGCTCACAGCCAGACCCTTAAGGCTGTTAAAGGCTCCAATGACAGGTTTGGATGTGGAAGTAGTGTGATGTACAGATGTACCACATGGAAGTGTGGGGTTAGTGTGGCTTATAGCAGGGAGGAAGTGGTTAGCGTTGTTAGACAGAGATATGAGCTGCCTTTGTGATACCGAGAAAAGCTGATTGTGGTTTGTGGTCAAAAAGGAGAAGTTATAAACAATACGCAAACTGGGTAAATAAGAGTTGCAGCATTACATGGTTAATTATGCCTCATTTCCACTGCATGGTCGGGGTCGCTATTGACAGTAGCTTGGCTATTTAAAAATCGCAGGTGTACGCAGGATGTCACGTGTCACACTACTGACTCTCTGACCAATCAGTGGTCTGCAGTGTTTTAACTTCAGCTTCTAGTTTCGGCTCAGCTCGCTTAGAACTTCGACGAGACGGTACCAAAAAAATAGTACCAGGTGCTATCCACAACTTTTGCTAATGACATTTTTAAAAAATAGCGAGTCGAGTTGAGTAGAGCCGCGTCGTACCACGCAGTGGAAATGCGGCATTAGACAAACATGTGAAAACAGAATACAAAGAGGTGAGAATACGAAGAGAAGACCAACCTGTTCCAGTAGCTCCAGAACTGTTCATTGAGATAGGTGCGATGACTGTGGTCATCCCCGAACGAGGCTTTGCTCTCAATCCAGTGTACAATGTGTCCCTCCACGGCTTTTCAGAAACAGATACACAGAGAAACACTCACTAAACCAGTGAAAAGAAAGTCACACAGGCAAGATCAACAAGGGACAAATAAAATGTTCCGTTGTCATTAAAATAAAATCGAAGAAAATCTGCCGTTAACATGATAATGTTCTGACAACTGCATAATCCTCTTTAAAACAAGATAGCAAAAGTTACAAGCAGTTATTTCAGAATAAATATTGTTATATTATATATGTTATTACTAACCAATGGGAACCTCCAGGATGATATCGGGTGTTTTGTCGTAGCCCATAACTCTCAGTTGGTTTTCATCTACAGGAGATAAAGTGTGGAATTTTAACTGACTCTTACTTTGCAATAGGTTTCACTCTTCACCAAACAAGTTCTGCTGCATCAATCACAGGCAGGTAACCTAACAGCCTTCACCAAGGTGCTGGTAACAAAACTCCTTAGTGTTAGCAAAGCAGAAGAAATAACAGTAGAGGACAGCAAGCACAGTAAACCCATTAACTACATCTGCCACGAATTTGCTGTCGTAGCAAAAAAAAAAAAAAAAAAAAAAAAACTGTTACAGAGCTGCTCTTCAGTTTGCAGTTTGGCAGAGCTTTATAAAATATACAGCAAGGGGACAAGGTTGGCATTATAGCCTCTGTAAGCCTGACCCCTGCCTGCACAGGCCGCAGCCATTGTCCTTGACTTCTGGTGCGCTTCGGCCATTATCCCTACAACACCTGATTTCTCCATTAAATCTCAGGATGACCAGGTCATTCAGTTCCAAGGGCCTGCCTCTTTGTCTCCAGCCAAGCTCAACTAATGGTGCATGGAAGAGAATTGAGGAGAGATGGAGGGTGGCGGTGTCAGTGGTGGTGAGGAGGAAGCATCAGCCAAGGGGAGAGAAAGAGAGCCGAGTGAGGTCAGAGAGGCTGCCAGAGGCCTGTGGTACTACAGAGGGGCATCATGGGTGTGGTAATGTGGGTGTAGATGTGTATGTGATGGGAGCCTCTATTCATACCTACTGGGCTGTTGTCATTGTCATGTGGCTCTGATCGCCTTTTTACATCACCTTTGATTAAAATTAATGGGCCATCCCTGCTGTTGGGTAGCTTATTTCCAATCCATTTATCAGATGGGGTGAGGCTGCCTTTAGTGGCCGTCGTGCCGCTCGAACTCTGACAGTTTTAGAACAGTCCTTTGTAAAGCTCTGAGGAAAGGTCAGCACTCCAGGTTCAAATAAATGATATGGTCTTAATGACAGTGGGAATGACTTTTATCCTTCATCACTCATCTGACCTAGGGGATGGTGATGGGATGGGGGTGATGGGAGGAAGGGAAGGTTAAAAAATTCTGGTTTACAATTTCACACCTGGACACTCTACCTTGATTTAATATTGCTGGAACAAGATAATAGTGGTGGTAGAAAACATAAAGAGAACAACACAAAATGATTGGTTATAATATCAGAAACTACAGCCAACATTAAACAACACTTTTCTAAACATTAAACCCCCAAAACTACGGATTGGAGAAAAAAAAAATGCAACAGTTTTGCAGTCAAAGATCACTTCAATGGTACCAACATAATATTCATGAATACAGAAATTGGCCTTTTTTAATTCAATTTAGAAGAAATACTAAACAGCATCCTGAGAGGACCAAACATAACAAGGAACATTAAAGCCTGCCTTTGAAGCTTTTATTCTATGAATATTCATCGTATGCTGGTGCATAAGCATCCAATGATATTTGATAACGGCTCCTTGTTAGCAAATCAATAAGAGACGACATCCACTGCATCAGTCATGTCCAGGTACTAAGCTGAAACAAAAAGACTACACTGCCATGAACAGATTGAGTTTAATGTGAGGAGGAGATGAAGACATGTCTTACCTAGAAAGGAAAGGCTCCTCTCCTTCAGTTTGTCACAGAGCAGCACCTCGTGTTCTTGGCCAATAGCGCTGAGAAAAGAGAGTCAAGGATTCCAACATAGAGCAGCAGCAGCAGTGTTTTATGTGTGTACTGAAACACCAAAATGTTTAGGTAGTGCGGTCTCAGCGGCGGCAATAACATGAAACAAAAAAAGTTTGAAAAGAAAATATGAAATGGTTACTACGGAAACAACAAAAATACACTATAGTTTGCTGTGGTAACGACACAGGTGATGTAAGCTCAACGGGGCACGTGCATGCTTGACATCAGTTAAAGTTAAGAATCTGCTTTTCTTCACTATTGGCTTACTATGCAAAGTGAAAGCCACTTCTCTTCTTGCCGATGTACAGAGAGAGCACAATCAGAGTTTTTAGGTCAACCTCAATCTGCTTTCGCAAGAAATCTCCAAAGTGCATTACCTAAATGACGAAAAAACAAATGCCAATTTGGTAAAATGTATAGCGAGCCTGCACTGGCTGCTCCGCTCATTCCTCTAAAATCTTTGAAGTAAAATGCTTTTAGAATAAATGCCATCTTGCATCAGGATGCATGCTGCTTGATGCCACAGAAAAGGAATCCAGCATATACAGAGGCCAGATGTCATATATGCAAAAATGGCTTTTTCCCGGAGAGGGAGAACAGTTCTTATGCCATTACATTGCCCTCAACAAACGCTAATCTCTCAAAAATACATTGTAATTAATACATGCATATAGTGATTGGCCCAAATGCATTAAGAACTATTTCTCTCATGTGAGGATGAAGCTCTATCAAAGCACATAGTGGGGGCGGTTATAATGAACTCTCTGTGGCGGAGTAACTGACTCTAAGTTGACACTGATGAGAGGACAGCTAAAGAAAGGTAAAAAGGGGGGGGGGGGTGTAGAAGGAGGGCACAGTGAGACAGGGTTGACTGGCTATGAACAGAACAACCCAGCCCCACCACCACACACGAGAGCTTGGACAGACACAATAACATACAGATGTACCCATGTAAACTCATTCAAATAAATCTCCTCCCCCAGGAAATAGTTGGTCTGCTACCCAGCTGCTTGGCCCTAAATAGCTTGGACTCCTATTCTGCCCCTGTAGTCAAGGCCAAGCCTCTGTTAGATAAAGAGGGGGGGTTTGTCGTTGATTAAAGAAAGGGAAGGAAAAAAACGGAAGAGTAGTATTTTGATTACAATTAATTCCAGTTGTAGTTCAAGTTGGACTGACGTGTCCAGAACTCTCCATGGTGCTGAATGACATAAGAATGAAGCACTAAATTCAATTGAATTAAAAAGGATTTTAAAAAAATAAATACAAAATCAGCATGTAAGATCTTTTTTTGTAACATAACATAAACTAACAAATTGTCTGGGTTAAATAAAATACCAAACAAATGAACACATTAACCACCATGGGGCTTATGAATGATCTTTTTTTTTTTTGTCTTGTAATATAGAACATTGTGTCTGATCCACTGTGTGCACATGGAGATGCATTTAGATCAGCCAATCTCTCCTCCTCCTCTTCCCTCTATCGCCTCCCAGCCGCTGTACCGGTGATAGTCGGATGGCAGGCAGGATGAAACACTTCCTCTGTGAAGCAGAACTTTTATGTCAGGTGAAGCCAGACACATCTCATCCCCTTCAATAGCTCCTCGTCAATTTCAGGCTTAAAATTTTATGGGATAGGATACTGTTTGATGCAGTCTACCAGCGGTCCATAACAGCAGTCATTTATTGTGCACTGAAAAGAGGGGGAAGAAATATTATGGCGTGCAAAAAGGGTGGGTGGGTGAAAGGAAGGTGGTACAGCGCCGGGAAAGGAGAAAACACAGGAGATGCTGGCAGATTGGCAGGCATGACCGCCGGCTCTCACGTGACCTCATCAGCAAACATGAGCGGCTGATGCCGTCTGTCAGCCAGGTGGTACAATAACACCAAAAAAACTCACTGTACCTAAGCAGGAGATTTGTTACATAGACAACGGTATATAACTTTAGAAAATTACACAGGATTGAATTGAGGTAATTAAAAATCATTCCGTGAAACAAAACAATTACGATGGTGTCATATAATATTTCAGTTTAAAATGGAAACGTTTGCACTGACCTGGTAAATGTTATTGGCCAAAATTTGGTCTGGAATTAACGACGGCTCCTTAAGCATGCTGTTGAGGACTGTTTTAGAGGCTGAGAACAAGGGAAGAGAGGAAGAGAAACAATGACAAAATACAGAAATATTAGAATGCAATTGATGTCGAGCATTATCGCTCATCTAGCCTACAATAGGTCAAAAAAAAAAAAAAAATTCTAATTGCTGCATTGAATTGAGAGCAAACAGTGGAAATATACAGACCAAAAAGACAGACTTGACATCCTGTAATTCACCATGCCACTGTTAGTGCAGTATATCCACAGTAGTCCATTAGATGGCTGCTTGGTGTCTATACAGATTTTCTATAGATAAATGTTTCAGTCCAGAGCACAGGAGCCCCATGTAGTTTATCTATGTTATGAACGCTGACTATTCTGCATCTCTCATCCCCATTCTTGCTCTACTAACATTATAAATCAGAAAGGAAAGCCCGCTGGATTGATTCGCTGGTACTGCAACAGCAAAAAATTCCTTAAATCATTTCTTAAAAAGATTTGGATTAAATGGATTGTATCATTGTGTGACGAAATGGTTGAGGCACGCCATTTTAGTGATACATGGTCCTGACAGACTTGCAGCATTGCAGACAATACGAGGAATGTTTCTATTCACATTTCAGGCATGGATGGTGCCTGTACCAACACTGCACTGATATCTCCAAGCTCATCTAATAAACGGCGCACACTATATAACTGTTTAAAAACAAGACGGCTTATTTGAAGATTTATAAAATTTGATTAAAAAAAAAAAAAAAAAAATGAATAAATAAATCAAAAAAAAGGATCAATTGAAAAAGATTTGTGAACGTTTACAAAATGCCGAGTGGAACATTAAGCGTCTCTTAAATGAATTTCGTTAATAGAAATGCGTTTAGAGGAAGATTTAGAAACCCTTAAGACGCTTCTTTTCTTAGGCAGTTTTCCTTGAGAAAACTATCACGGAGAGGACAAACAGTGCTGTGATCCCATCTACCTTATGATGAAATAAAGAGGGAGGAGGGTAGAAGAAGAACAAAGCCCATTCAGCGCTCCCTCCTCTCTTTCTGTTTCTTCTTCTTTGTCTCCATCTTTCTCTGCCACCGCTTTTCTTTTTTTTTTTTTTCTTTTCTTTTTTTTTGCTACCTCCTCTCTGTTTCAGCCTCTCCCAGCCACAGTACTCCCCCAGCCCACCCCATAACCTCACACTCCCTCTTAGAGCTGCAAGGCACAGGGCTGTGCTTTATTTCTTTCCTCATTTTTCTCAGAGATTGGTACCTTCACACGCAGATCCATACCATGCTCCTGTGCAGTGCGGGCGGCGGTGAAGGAAGAGGGTTATATTTTCCCCTTGAGTTAGGACACCTCATGACAAATGATAATGGATAATCAATAAAGCTGGAAATATGAGGCAGCAAACTTTATGAAGCCAGGAGACATATTACTCCCCAACAACACTGGTTTCCCTTAACAAAGTCACTACTCGACTGTGCCTAATAATCTGAAGGAAAATCAAAGGACCCGCAACCACATCAGCAATATTGGCAACTTATTCCACTTTAATGGCATTTTGATTGATTTTTTCCCTCTTCCTAATGGTCGTTTTATAGATTTGACGCTGCTTCTGCAAAACAGTAGTGTGTAATAAACCTCCCCGAAGGCAAACAGCAGCCATTAAAGCTCTTGTCTTACTAGCGCTCATAATTGGGGGTTGACCACCACCACATTTTGGTCTCTCACATAACACACACAAACACACACACTTCCTGTACTAGGCTCCTCTCCCTCCTAGTCTCTCCAGGTCCTTTGATATTTTTGGTAGATGACCATAATAAGTGATAGGATCCCTTCCTCCTGCTCTTTTTGAGCGATGGGGTTAAAAATAGCCATAAAGAGGTGACCTTGGCGCTGACATTGTGGAATTTCAGCCAAGCATTGACCTGATGAAAATGGAAGGCCAGGCCGCTAATAAATCAGAATGCTTTTAAAATGAGTTTACCCTAATGCTCATTCATCACAGGCTGAAATGCCATTTGCAGGCCCAGGATTCGCTGCTGTGCACAAACACAGCAGTAAATAACAACAGGGCCCTTGCATCCCTCGCATCGTTGCAGCCTCCAACATCAGCATACATTTATTAAAGACGCCCCCGCCTTGCACGGCAGCACTCCTCTATGACACCCTGAGCTCCTCTCTGCCACACACACGCCATGCTCTTTAAATACACACACTCAGGGCACACAGAGACGCACACATAAAACACATGCAGGAAAATAAAAAGCATAATCTGAAGAACACCAGACGCAGAGAACAAAGCCCTGCAGCGCGACTTTGCACATTGTAAACATTCACCAAATTTACTGTAATTGTCCCATGCTGGTATAAATTCTGACTAGGCACCATATCACACCGTCAACATCTGAACAGAAAAGAACAGAGAAGAGGAGAATAATAGATGTGAAACGCTACACCTCCATTGGGATTCGCTAAAGAAAACAACCAGTGTAAACAAATCACAAGGCTGTTTCATATGCAACTCCAAAACAAGATAAACTATATAAAGCAACATAACCTAGGCTTGATTTCTTATTGCGTACTTGTGTCATTTCTAACTACACTTCCTTTCTCCACGAGGGTGAAAAAGTCATTATCTCAAACACAAATTTTTTTCGCGAAACCTCATTAGATAGCAACATTTGTTGAGGGAGGACCGTAATAAACAATAACGGATGACGATTGTTATTGCCCCTGACACTGATGAGCTCCTCTGCAAGTTTGTTTATTAATTAAAAAACCCACTTTTTTTCCACGGGTGGGGGGGCGCTTATCCATTTCCTCTATATGCCCACACCCCCGCCCCACACTCCCCATGCACAAGCCATTGAGCTGTGGAGGGCCACTCGTTCATCAAACTTCATGGAGCAAGGGAAAGACAGGTCCTGATAATGTGCGCCGCTAAAGCTGATTTTCCATGATGAATCTCGGAGCATATAAATTGGCTAATATCTGAAAACATTTACAGATACTAGAGGAATTGACTACTTGTGGGACATGATGGATGAGGCTCTGCGACGCTGGCCGACAGCTCTGCAAATCTCTGCGGCTGCCTAAAGCCCTCATTTGATTTTCCAATTTACTCCTTTTAAATTTATCCTCCCGTATTGAAAAAAACAGAAGATGGGAAAGAGAGAGGAAGAGAGAGAGAGAGAGAGAGAGAGAGTGGGAGATGAGAGGAAGGGGGGAAAAAAATGTGTTTTCTTTTTAAGTATCTGTGGTGGTGTGTAGGTGCTAGTTGATGATATGAGGTGGTATCTCCTGTGCAGGAGGAGCCCAGTCCCTGAAGAGGTTACTGGGGCAGAACTGATCTGCTTCCACCTGATTCTCCCTGATAGCGGTGAGATGAGACTCCACATTTCGTATGTGCGTGTGTATGTGCGCACGTCTGTGTGTGGGTGTGTGTGTGTGGGTGTGTGTGTGTGTGTGTCTAGCAGTAGTAATAGTAGATCTGGGGAGGCTCTGCTTTGGAGAGAGGCGTCCTAGGTCAGGCCATTAGACTGTGGCAGAGGCTGACGGGAGCTTCTCTGCTGAAAAGGAGTAATTAGTATACTTGTCAAGTGAAGTGCCACGCTGCTGCTGCTTACCTCCCTTGCACCCACCCCTAGCATGCATACACACACGCACAGAAACACTCATCCTGCCTTCGCCTCCTTACTCCCTCCCTTCTTGCTAATGAAGTGCCCTTGCTCTCATTATTTGAAAAAAATAGAAAAAAAAAGGCTGCATATACACACCAGCTCCACCACAGTGGGGAGGTGAGAGAGAGAGAGAGAAGTGAGGAGCACTTGAAGACAAGAGCGGAGGAACCATAACAATCATAGTGGATACCAAAGTTGAGATTTTACTGGATAGAACCTAATACAATATTCAGTTATCAACACGTGTGATCTGCAAAACACTGAAGCTATTATGAATTCTGTCAAGGAAGCAAAGGATCATAGTAGACACTAACATTCTCACAGTGTTAACATCAAACGCAGGACATTTATAACCTTGCGTACAAGGCTTCTGTAAAGGAATGTGACAATAAATCTTAAAGGCGGTCGAATCACATAGTTACAAAACATGGAGCAGCAATCTAATCTGGAGCTGGGCCTTGGGAAAATGGAAAAGGTCAAATAGCTAGCAAAATTGCCTCCTCAAAAAAAGCATGTCTAAATCTAGAGGCACATCAACTCCTGTCAAAGGAGGAATAGAGAGAAAGATGAAGAGATAGCAGGAGAGGGAAAAGAAAGAGCAGGAGCTCCCCCAATGTGAGGCTATACGAGGTAGTATGCACCGACATCGAGTCAGAATTACAATACAGTTTACCATATATATATATATAACTATCATTTACAGAACTCATCAGTGGGCTGATACACATTCTGTGTGCACATGATGTAAACGTTATCCAGTTTATGATATCTGTGCATTTAAAAACATCTTTCTTGTCAATGTAAACATTTGAAAAAGTTTGGAAATATAATTTTTCGTCTTTTTTCTTTTTTTTTTTATGATCAATGTGGAATCCATGAAAAATAAGAAATTCAATGACAGATTCAACTTTAATTAAAATATATATATTTTGCTGCCTTAGTTGTGTTTCCGGTCTATTCAATATTTTCATACAGTTCCTTACTTGTGCCTTTAAAAAAAACGGAACCGTCATATTCATGTCCCCTATTTGGGACATTAGTCCATAACCAACAACCCTGAGAGGATTTCTTCCATATACATCGAAGCTATCGCACCTGGTTCAGAATACTGTATTCTTTACTAAAATCAAGTGCAGCTCTCAGTGACTTTAAAACAGTGGATATAAACAGTGCAAAAGTGCACATGTGACCTTTCCTCCCCTACTGCCCAGTTTGTTTTCATGAGACAAGGAGCATTATGGATGTTGATATCATATTCAATACGTGATAAAACTGCTTTGAATGTATTGATTTATTTACAAGCGCCACCATAGTCTTTCATTCTGCTTGACTGATGCTCTCTCCAATACTTCTGCTGCAAGGAGAGAGGGGGGGGATGCAGCTTGTTGGTGGTGTCGTCATGTTGAGGTGTGGTGGTGGTGTGTGAAGGGAGGGGAGGCAACAACAAGCGAGCAAAACAAAACAAGGAAGGGAGAGAAAACAATTTAAAAGTCTGTATTGATCCAGTACTAGTGATTGTACATATATTCCACAGTCCCAAAGGCCCCATTCCTGTGTCTCTTAAATGCAAAGGGACAGAGAAGGGGAATTAAAAAAAAACGATGGTGCTAGGGAAAGGCAAGCCACTCACCCGGTTGGGGGTAATGTCCCTTATATAGAAGTCTATTGATCTTTGCAATGTGCCTGCCCGCCCTCCCTCTGGAGTCCGACATAAACACACAAATACACACAGTTGCACACTGGAGCGCGGTCTGGGGCTGGAGGGGGGCATGACGGATATACCTGACAATAGCACTGAAGCAACCTGTTAGCTAATTGCCAGGAAAGACAATTATCCTTGCATTGTTTAATAATGGAAACACATTACTGGAGTCTAATATACACACAGGGAGATTGGACTTGGATTTGACCGCGCAGCCCGTGTGGACAGCAATTAATTTGCAAAGGCCAAGCAGGTCACGAGGAGATTGCAGAGGAGCTCTGTCAAAACAGAAGTCACCCTCAAAGCAACTGACTTCACAGCTGGCAACAGTGACCATGTACAGTATAATGACATCATCATTTGAAATTTTAGAATCATAAAGCGGGTAGGAGTCAAACTAGTTTACCAGATAAAACAGTAGATGTTAATTGGATTTAAATCATAGGTTTTTTTTTTTATAGTCACAGCTTGTAGGCTTAGTTAGGCTGATTTGGATCTATGATTATCCTGTAAAAGCCATCCAGCTTTTCTGAAATCACTTCCTACAAGAAGAAGGACCACGCATTACTTGCTAGCCCTGCAACCGCTGTGATACTGCATGCTTACGACACTGTTTTGAAATTAAACAACGATCATCCAGGAAGTTTCATCTGCTACAAATCTATTGTGAACAATAATAAAGCATGTTTTTACTGTATGGAGATGGAGGGATGCAGTGTGCTATTATCTGAGACAGAGTGCTTCTCCTGGATGAATGCCCTGTTCTACAAGCTGCTCAGACTAGTATTTTGACAGGCAGTGGATAACGGTGGGTCCAAAGCAATCACATCTTTGACTTTGACAAATGGCTGTGCTGTGGCGAAGTTGAAAATAACACACATCCACTTTAATCTCTTTCTTGATTAAATTGGAATCACGTCTTTTTGACATCATGCGATTCACTCTCAAAGTACTGACTACTGCACAGGCACACATGCACACAATCCTCAGGATAGGCCCATTGAAACGTTATGGAATCATGTTTGCATGCGATATTGAAAGTTCCCGAGAAAAAGTTTTTTTTGCATGAATTAACGAATTTCACATGCGAAAAGGTGCAACTGCGAATTATGCCAGTATTTTTTCCGACAACTATAACTGAAGACGTAAGAAAGTTCTAGAGAGGAAGAAAAAAAAGTAAGAAAAAGTAAGAGAGACACTAACCAGAATGTACACTGACAATTATTCACACAATCTCTTTGACATGTTTAGCAAAAATATTTGCATCTGGAATTTTGTTCTCCGCATGTCCATCAGCGCTACCTAGGAATGGTTTGCTTTTTTCTGCCACACTTCTCCTCAACTCAATTTCCTCAGAGGACGCCAGTATGGACAGAGAAAGAAAAGGGGATGAGGGAAGAAGAGAAGGTAGGGTGGGGGAGATGGATGCATTGGGGGATGAAGGAGGGTGAGGAAAGAAATCAGTGGTGTTATAAATAACACTGATGAGGTGAGCTAGAATTGATCCACACTGCAGTTGAGAGGTGGGTGGTCCTCCCAGTGCTTAATTGCCAGTCATGTGCCCTGGGATGCAGCTAGTACTAAATGTGGTCTGTCTCTCATTAGGCTTGGACAGGCTGAAAATACAGCAGCTAGAACTGGAATTGGGACTCAAACAGAAAGAGATTCAAAAGACAAAGTGCTACAATTAAGACTGATGGGGGGGAATGATAGAAAGGACGGAGTGGGAAATGGAAAAGTGTTACTCACGCATTCCACCCTCCAGGCCCTGAAGGAACCTGTCCAGGATGATACGAGCCATCAGTGCAGGAGACAGATCCACCTTTACATAGATTGAACAACAAAAAAAAAAAAGAAGAGAATTTGCCTTAGTGAAAAAACGGCTATGGCGTCAATGGGGAGTTAATGCTACTTCAAAACGTAGCTATAGTGGAAATGTTATTCCTCTCTGGAGAATCGCTGCATTTACAAACCTTCAGACTAAATCCCACATATCCAGTTAGAAGTGCAAACATATTTCAAAGCACCTAAGAATTACGGCACTGAAATTACACGGCCAGTCTACCTTCAGCTGATGTCACATAGATAATAATGATTGTAATGGCTCTAAATGATATTATTGCGTTTCCAAACCTTGACCTAACTTTCGACAATCCCTGTGCAAATTGGTCTTTGAAAGCGTTGCTGTGCAATAACCTTTCCCACAGGAACAAGAGCTCGCCAATTACACAGCCAAGCTACCCAGCTGAATTGCCTTCGCTTCTGTCAAACGGACAACCATAGTCTCTCATCTGGTGTGAAAAAGCCGCACACACTATGCCCGAGCCAGACACTATGCAGAGCTTTAATCATAGGAATGATCACCAAGGCAAAGGTTCAGGAACCAACAGGACACACCGGAGGGACTGTGGGAATGCGGTCCTTAATGGGAAGGATCGAACCTATGGCTGCAGCCCTCTTTGAACACAAAGACACCTTGAGAGGTGTGCCATGTTTTTAGTTTGAGTGCAGGGAGATGCCCTGACAGGTGAGAGAGAACTAATAACAAATCATCATGCCTCCCCACTCATTATACCATGAAAGTGTTAGAATGGTGTGTACTGTAAAGAAAAACCATCAGCTGGTATTTATGTGATTATTCAGTTCAATTAACAGCCATCATCCATAAAAAGGTCCCAAATGTTTGGAAGCATGTCTAAGCTTTAAAAAAGGTAAACCGAGCGAATGGGGCCAAAATTTCATTTTCAAAAGCATCGCATTTTGACTGCGAATAATAAAAGACACATTAAATCATTCACTGCTAAGTTCCACAACCTCTTCAGTACGGAGGGAATTAAAACATTGCTCGAAGACAGGCCATTCCTAGCCGGCTTGTTATGAAACACAGTTAAAGATCATTTTTTTTTTTCTCTTGTTAGCATAATTGGGGACCAAAAGTGAATTTGCCCTCAGCCTGTAGTGAGAATGGTGCGTTTCATCTTTTCTCTGATGCTTGCTGGTAACGCTGGGAGCAGAGAGGCTTCTGTCTAAAAACAATGTATTTTTAACCCGCAGTAGTATTTGTTAACATCTCCATAATATTGCACTAAGAAGGTAGCTCGCAAAAAAAGGCCAAACATGTCTATAATAATTAAGGGGTGAGCACAGAGTGTTATATCTTCATTAAAGACCTCTGATAGCGTTTTAAACTTTTGTAGCCGGCAGCTACAGTAGCGCTCTTTCCTCTCCCCGACCCTTCCCATTTCCTCTCCCTTTCGTCTCTCCTCTCAGTCCTTTCCTCTTTGTGCTTATTGGCTTGCTCTCTATTCACACCTTTGGATAACAAGAGAGCATCAGATGCCTGGTAACCTGCATCAGGGCTGACACATGAAAAATGGCAACATTACCAACGCTGGCCCAGCCTGAATAAGGACCAGCTGATTAGTTCAGGTACTTGCATCTCCCTAATTTTCATATTAATCATGAGTCTATCTCCATTCTCAAGTCAGACCGCAGCACTTCATGAGTTTAACATGTGACTAAGATTCACAGAACCTTGAATTCCTGCAGAAAACAATTATTGTTCAGTTAAACTCCGGTTTTATTAGCCCCCAAAGCTAATGGGTGTCACATACAGAACAGCACACTGTAACTGCACCTGTTCTAAACCCTGCATGTTTAAGTAACCTTTACATAAAGCTCCATATAAAGCATGCAAAAAGAAATTGTCGAGTTTAGAACCCTCATTTATGGGAGACTTCTGGGGGCAAAAAAAGAAATCCATGAATAGTTTTCATCATTGTTAATCATTTCCCTCTGTTGGAGATATATTGTCTCATAAAGGGATGAAACTACATCAATTAGCGGTCTGGGAGACCATGAGTGCTTAGTTTAAATGTTAAGTAGCATATTAAAATGACAGTTAAAGGGTTCATAGACAGTTATCTCTGAGCTGAATTTAATCCTTTGGAGAAAAAAAAAATCATGTGTCAATTAAATGGAGAATGAATAATGGCAGTTAGCTTTGAGGTGCCACTGATGCATGTGAACTACTCTGATTTTAAATTAAGAAACCCTCAAATCTTGTTGCCTGGTCTAAGCACCAATAAAGATTTAAATGTGCATTTAAATGTTTGAAAAAGTTACTGACCTGATCTAACAAGCAAAATAGGAGGAAACTAACAAGACTAACAATGTGATCAAATAATAAATAAAAGAAAAAAACAAGAAAAGAAAAAAATCAGTATCTGGCTTAGAAAAATAGCATAATAATCTAAAACATATTGTATCAATTATATAGTCATTCAGCCACATTGGCTGCTTTTTCTGCATTTTGTTCACAGAGCAGCAACTGTTGGTTGATTATTTGGTGCAGTAATGATAATTTACTGTGTAGGTACAAAATGTTAGAAACACTAGTGGCCATTGAGAGATTCATTTTCACAAATTTGAAATGCAGAAACTTGGTCATGTGAATAATTAAAGCGCTTAAAACATGAGGTTACTTTATAGAAAGCACTCAAAACACACACTACCCTCTATTTGAGTTTATTTTAGCAAGTTCACTTATAACTATGTGTATGAATAGCATTTGCTACAACATCCACCAGAGTAAAAATCCTACACTGACCTCCTAAAGTAAACAAGTGATGAAGTGATGAAAAGAAGAATTAACCAATGACCCAGCCCTCACCTGTCCGCAGTTTGCGGCAACTCTGCCTGAAGTGCAATTTGGAAAATTACATAATAAAACACAAAAGTATTTTCACATCTGCTTAATGGAGGCGAGAGCTAATTACATTGAATAATTGATAATGGAGCGGACCAATTTAACAATTTTGACTAATGACTAACAGACAACGGAGAAAATCCAAAACTGCAACCAATTTCTATCTATCCATTTATAGAAAAAAGTAGGCCTCAATTGACAATTTTTTTTTCAAAGATAAGAAGAGAGAGAGAGAGAGAAAAAAAATCTAAAGGTTATGCCATTACCTCATTGGCCAACTCCAGCAGGACGGGAGCGGTGGGATGAGCCTTGGCTTCACTCAGATACCTTCATTATAACAAAGAACAACAACAGCAGTGAAAAAAAACATGGCCCACAAAGGCAGACAGAAGGGTAGAGGGGACGAGACCAGGCTAGCCAAGACATGCTAATGTCCCTGATGACTTTGCCCTAGGTGGCATATGGCAGGTTCGGTGCAGTTAAAACAGCACTGCTTGAAGGGCTTCAAATTTCCTTGAAGCCAGATGATAGTGATAGTTAGTTAACCCCTGCTGCACAAAAAGCCTTTTTTCCCCTCGCCAGCTAAAACTGCAGCTCCCCTCTGATCTTACCCAGATCATGTCTAAGGTTTGTTGTTGTAAGTGGATTAGAAGTGCATTATCCAGCCTTGTTTTCCCCAGAACAATGGCCTAATATGCTAGATAAAGGCTAATTGCAATATGCAAAGAGGTTTCCCCCCTACAGCCTGTTTTTTCTTTTCTTTTTTCTTTTAATTCATCCGTATTCATTGAATTACAGATAATCATCCCATCATAAGCCCGTGTAAGGCAAATGTCCAATGGCTGGTTATTTATTTATTTTTCTGCTTTCAATTTGACATGGAGAACAGAGCTTTAGCTTAGCAGGTGCAAGTGAGGTCTGGAATGAATCCTGAGGGTGGTGATTTGTTTGGGGGAGATTATATCTGTCATGGTGGCCCACCTACTCTCTGACTTTGGCAAGTCCCTTCCTCAGTCACAGAACGGGGAAGACAAAGAAAGCACACAAGAGTGGGAGACAGATAAAACAAAAAAAAAAAAAGAAGTGAAAGAGAAAAATTGTGACAGAGATGAGAGGAAGATAAAGAGAGAGTGCTTGACAGAAGAAATAAAAGCAATAAAGTAATACAATACAAAGTTATACAGTACCTTTGGTAGTGACTTTCAATAACATCTGGCGCATGGTGTCTTGAGATCGTTCTTTTGGTTCGTTTCTGTCACAAAGAGAACACAGATGTAACACTAATGTAATAATATTAATAATTATAATAATAATAATAATAGTAATAATAATGGTAGTATATTTCCATAGATTTCCATTATTTAAATCAGTTAGGAGCTTTACATTTTTCCAGTCCACCTGAATAAAACGCAGACTTGGCCAGCCGTGGTTCCTCCCTTCATGCTCTATTGTATATGAACAAGCGCAAGAGATCTTGGGTCACAGTAATTTAATTTCAATAAGTTTGTTAGGGGTCAAAGTGTGCCAAGGCAAGCTTGTTCAAACCCCCCTCCCCCCTCTACCCCCCTCGGTCAAACCTTGTATTCATTTCCCCTTTTTCGATCAAACAATGACCCTATTCCAGATTCCACACCCTGACATTTCCATGCAATTCAATTGCCATCTTGGGCGCGAAGGAGGAGGACAGGGGATAAAAGAGGAAGAGCACTGGTTAAAAAACAACTTATTTAAAAACTACTACACACAGAAAATGTAATTCCACAGAGACAGGCAGTGTGACTGACACCTGTCAGGGGGATGATAAATGACTCCATTTTCTGCCTGTGCTGCCTTCTGCCACTGGCGGCAGTGGCCATTTATCATCATCCGCTGTCAGCCGTGGAAAGCAGCAGTGACAGTGCAAGTCAGCAAACATTTAGCACACGCAGCCGCACTACACGGGGAAATTATTATTGTCAGAATAATAATGGTTTAGCATAATTTATTACAGGTCCACCAAATAAGCAGGGGCTAGATGTTATTAGACAGATGGATGGGAAGGCTTGGCAGACATCCACCGAGGCTCAGGCAGGCAAGGGCCCTCAACGTGAACGTGAGGAGGAGGGGGTGGAGAGAAATAAACGGGGGGTATGGCGGGGGGGGCATTCTCCAAACCAATCAGAGAGCTGGCAGTTCAATTACAAAGAAATAAAGGGACATTCATCATTCAATTAGGCACCTGTCAGGGCTCACAAAGGAAGAAAACTTCTAACCTGGTACTCCAGGGAGAAGATGCTCAGAAGAGTGGACTGCGAGTGACTGGAACAAATAAAAGAAGGACAAAGTTAATTACCAGAGTGCATTGCACAGAGACAAAGGGAGAGGGGGAGCTTCAAAGCTGGGGCCAGCTGCCCTGTAATCTAAAAGAACATGAAAACAAGTGTGGCAAAGTTGTTCCAGATGAACACCTCTGACAAAGGATTCCTGCCACGATGGCGTGGGGGTGGGAGACAGGGGGAGGTTATGCGTGGTATGAGAGATGAGAAAAATATACCCTGTATTTTTTTCCTCCTTTCACTCATTCAAACATACCATCTTCCTCCATCCCCCTTTCTCTCCAGCAAGAGTGCTGAAAACAAAATTGTTCCTAATTAAAGTGCAGTTTTTGCTGCTATAAAGAACACTCCATCATAACCAAAGCAAACATGACAAAGTTGGAGCAAAATTAATGACGTTCATGCAAATAATTGATAGGACTCAAGTCTAATCGCTGACAGGAACACAGCGTTCACTGGCAATTACACTCCCCGGTTTGGTAGATGTCTCTTTGCAAAGAGGTTGACCACTGTGAGAGTGTGTTTCTGTTTGTGTGAGTGGTGTAGCAATACACAGAGAGGAGAAAGTTTTCCTGCTTCACTGTCAGAGCTGGCATATGGGCCGTTCTGGAGCCCTCCCACTGCAACTGATGGGCTTTGAAAATGGAAACTTTCACTGCAGGAAGCTTGGACTCCCAGGAGTCAGTCAATTCTATGGGTTGCCATAAGTTACATTCATCTCCAGCTCTAGTCAATGTCAAACACCTGGTGGAGAGAGAAACCTGCAAAACAAGCAGCTCCAACAGGGACTCACAGCCCCTTCAATACCCCTCTCCCACCCCCACAGCATCCTTTGGGTTGAAGATATTTAAAGCGGTGACAGATATTATTCTAATTGGATGATGCATACCTCCACCCTGCATATCAATGAAAAAAACACATGAATGCCACACACACACACACACACACACACACACACACACACACACACACACGGCTCTGTGGTAGTCTCCAGTGGTTTTGTGTCTCCATATACTGCTCTCAGTACACTTGATTGTTAAATTTAATGGACTTTTGGTTACAAGTCACCTGAGGATGGTATGTAAATACTGACGAGAAGCCTAAGCTTCCTTTCTGCATTAAAATATTTAGTCCACATAGGCCTTCAACATCAATCACTATAAACCATGAAATAACCATGTGACATGTAAACAAAGCCAAAGGAATCGCAAACATGGATTTCTGTCTGGAGTCTCCGTCTGTGGCCATATCCTAATAACAGAATTTCAACCACTAGAATAGTTTAGCAGTTTCTAACGACTTACCCAAACCAAAGACGTCATATTGGGTTCTCCAGATGCCAGTTTTAAAAAGAGTTTTACTGCTCCGGCTGGAGAACAGCTAATTCACAACTATTCAAACTCTCTGGGGCTCGACCCATCACACAGATGAGTCGCGTCAACCACAAAGTTACAGTTCCAAAATGTGAACGAACAAATGTTTGAAGTGCTGCTACCTCAGCATTCATTTACAATGATGCTTGGGGATGAAGGGGCCACTGCAATTAAGTGGGCCATTAAATGGTCAACTGTCAACATGTGGACACTTAAGGGAGGAAAAAAAAAAAAAATCTTCCACACTTCAACCTTGCACCTGAGCATTTCAACAACATTACAGCCTTATTGTTGGCATGGGACCATCACGATCCCCCTGTTGGAACAGACATCTGTTAGGTTTTAAATGGATTACTCTCTATAATGGGCATGATTACGCCCTAATTGCTAAATCTATACCCTGTTAACTTTAAAAGGGACGTAAACTGCTCTAAATATCTGGGAAAACATATCCATTTCACAAAACACTAAGAACTTTGGAGACTTTTGTTTTTTCTTCCTTGCCTCAATCAGTTTTTGTCGAGATCGCAACTGGACAAAAGTTTTATAAAAAGCCGAAAATAACCGAAGTAGTTCTGAAACAAGACCAAATATTGTAAGATTTGAAAAAAGAAATAAATAAATGGGAGCGATGTAAAAGAGATGAGGGCAGATACCTGGATCCAAACCAAGAGTTGTCTGCATTTTATAGAGTCTGTCAACTTTTACACTGCGCTCATATTGTATAGTGCCCTTTTTTCCATTTAACAGACATTAATAGTAAGTTATTGCAGACTTTGCATTAATGTATATCCAATCTGTGCTCTCCTGGGCACAGTATGCTCTATTCATGCTAAGAGTGCAGTCTTACAATGGGGATGGGATCTGCCTGCTGCACAGTAGCTCTGTAATACATCTACCACCTTGCCTCATAATACCAGCATATGAGAGACTCTGTCCTATCTCAGTGGTTATAAAAAAGAAATAAACTGATACAAAAACTATTCCAAAACCAGATTTATTGCTCGCTGCCTTTGTCGGCTTTAAACAAAGCTAACAAGCAGCATTTTATTCAGATTTGTGCACATGATGAGCACAGCAGAAGGATTAGTTTCTGTATTTTACATTTTATAATGCCATGATATGACATGAAGATAAAGCAGAAAAAAGAAAACACGGTAACAAGATTTTTATATTGATGTTATTTATTTTAAATAATTGTTAAGTTAGACAACTTTTTTTTTTAGACCGACAAGTCTCAGTATTTAAATCTGTAAAACGACTGAGTTTATCAATCTATGTCCTACGTCATGAATTACAGAGACGTTTGTTAAATGATTTAAATTCATTAAAGCAAAACTATGAACACACGTGAAAATACATTTCAAAAAGAGTCTGTGACACTGCAGCGCATCTGTACATTGACCTTTATGTGAAAAGAAAAAACAAAAAAAATCCCTCCCTCTTGGATATAATTTAGAACATGGGGAAACAGAAGGTTGGGAGACAGAAGAGTGGTTAGGGAATCATTCACTCTCAACCTAATTACCCTTCCTTACAACATAAGACAGAGCATTAATATGCACTGGCACCCAAAATAGTAAAGCAGCAGATTAAATTAAAAACAATTAGGGACTTTCACTTTGTCACTGAGCTGGTATGCCTGTCTGGTCAGTGCTTTAGGCTCTATTAAGTTAGGCTATCCACTGGTTATGAATCTGACAAATTCATGTTTGAGTGTTGAATTGCCTTATCTCCTGGTGCATTCAGAGTGTATCAGTGTCTTAAGCATACATGGAGAAGCAGTAGCGAAAAGCCTAGAAATTCCCATCAACATAATTAATAGGAGATGGGGGAAATTCAAGCTATCAATTATATTTAGAATCTTCCTATTTACAAATAATTAATTATAAACAATAGCTGTAATTTAGGTAATGAAAGCCACCTGGCTAATGGCATTGGTATCATATGCTGCGACAGTATTTAGCATTTGGTGGATCTGCATGCAGCGAGTGTTGCATGGTGCGACTCTTCAGGGCATGGAACTGGCTAATTAAGGCATAGCACATATTTTTACTAATGGCGATGAAGCTTTTTGGAAAAAAAAAAAGTGTATGGAAATATTGCTTGGTTTTAATACCTTGTTCTACAATCATACGAACCTTTAGAACTTTAATTATTAGCTATTGCTTCCTTAGCATAGTTAGGATTTACACCTCAACCATATCTCATTTCACTCAAGCGGGATTGCTGACAATAATATATTACGCATTTACTTTTCTATAGATCAATATTTCATGAAGTGAAAAACAGCTGAATGTGGGTTAAACACTCTGGATATGCAAATGCTGCTAATTACACATGCTGATAGGCAAAATGCTAACATCTGTTTCTCCGTCATCAGCAGCAAAACAAATGTGTACCAAAAAAATCTTTACGCGTTAATGTATAAATGTGATATATTTTGACAAGAAACAAACACAAATCTCAGTGTGTCACGCAGCTTCATACAAATACTTGCACAATGAGCACACGTGTTTACAGTTCAAATTATTGTCGCTTCCCCCCCCCCTGCAAAACAACTGTAAAGCCTGTAGTTGCAGAAATGTATTATTATTTGACTTATTATTTTTTTATGTCTTTTTTGTTAGTTAGCATGTAAAGTTCGAGATATCAACACTATCACCATATTTCCAAGCTTTTGTTTTTGTTCCATAACTCAAGAAAAGTGTACCAAAAGCCTGAGTCAAGAGTACATTCCACTACATTTACTGTCTATGTGGACACTGTGTCCCCCCCTGTCCCCCCCCCTCCCCAGCTCTCTTTGCGGAAGGCCATACAGACCTACAAGCCTGCCGGGGACTGTGGACAGAAATGGCTTTAGCAGAAACACAACAGGGCGTTTCACTGCTTACAATTGTCCTAATAGACGAAAAATATGACCCCTACAGAGCCCTCGTCATTTTTATTACAATCTATACAATTTCTGTCTGCTGAAGTGCCCTGAGATGTCAGAACTGTTATTTAATGGTGGCAAAAAGAGCAGGAAAGATCCCATGATCACCGCCCTAATTGTGATTCCTCCTGAAAGCTGGGGATCTTCGTGGCTCTGTGTGAGACAAAACATGTTATAACTATTATGGTGCGTTGCCATTGCTATGGTGTAATTATTGTCACCGCTGCTTCTGCAAATTCTCGTGGAAATTGAAAATGAGGTCCATGTTATCCGTCAAGTGGCGAGCGTCCACTGGTCTGGCAAAGAAACGCATTATACTGACCAATTGCCTACTCCCCCAAGCGTGGCTGGGGAACTTGTACCATTCTGGGCAATTTGTTTCATTCTTCTTTCGCAATTGAACCCAGTATGCAAAGAGAACCTGGGGCCGAGAGACTCTGCCATAGCTGCCCAGCTGAACTGTGCTGCTCCATGCTGTAGGTTTTCCTCCGTGTGTGTGTGTGTTTGTGCTTTTGGGGGTTGAGGGACGACACTGATGCTCAAGTATTACTCACCATAGCACATATTCCTGTGTCAATAATTTGCCTCTGCTAATATTAACATCTTAGTTTGTCTTGCAATCCAATAAAAACAGTATTTATCCTTTGAGATACTGTCCCTTATAATTGCTTACTTAAACAACAGGCTGCTTTCGTCAGTGTTTTTAGCCCAATGAGCTAAAAAGGCTTTACAATCTATAGAGTGTGCTTGGACAACATCCCTACAATATGAAGAGGGAGTCGTCATTCCTGCACTTTCTAATCAAGTAATTGATAGCGTCTATTATTCATGAACTCCTTAGCCTGACATGAAGTTGTAAACTCAGCACATCTTCTCTTCTTTCTGCATCTCTCCTCTCTGCTTACACTTCATTCATCCCTTCACTGTTCCAATGCTCATCTAACCACATAAAGCTGTGGAATTAGTTTGCCAGCCTCTCAGCCTTCAAGGGTTGTACCCCAAAGCCACAACTGCCAGTTTGTGTTTAGTTCAATATGGGCGACCAGAAGTGTGAGGCCATGCACCGGAGGCCGCCTGGGCTGCCCCCACAGGCTCTGCACTAGATCAGTCTCTGGGTAATGTCATTGCCACTTCCAGGCTACAAAAAAAAAAAAGCTGTAGTATTCTACCTTCACAAGAGCTACAACAGAGCAACTCAGTTGATTCCACAGAGACAATAGTGGAGATCACAGTTAAATGCAGCAACACTCCAACTGGGATATCTAGCACCAGCACTGTTTAGAAGTTTTTTTTTTATATTTAAAACTTTGGCAGTATGAGTATACCTCTTTAGATCCCCCTCCTACCTTATAAAAAGGCATGCGTGCGCCGTTAAAAACCTCAATCCAGGCAATCTTTAGTAAAGGTTTTTGAACTGAAAATAAAAATGTAAATTTCCAGATTATTAAGTGAGCCAATATAACAATAATGATGGTTTATGTAGATCATTTTGTATTTTGATAAAAGCCTATGCATTTTCTGAATTGCAAAAAAAAAAAATTGAAATTTCGAATTAAGTTATATAACAAGATTTGGGCAATTTGAAAAGTCCTAAAAAGATAAACACTTAACAAAAAAAACAACTGTAAATAGATTCCCAAAACTCTGCCCTACACTAGACTAGACTGATATAAAAGGAATAATAAAAAAAGGGATTTAAAAAAAATACACGAGTTTTGTTAAAGAGGTGACAAAAAACAATCATAATCTGTCTGTTCTTTTGATGAGTTCTGGAGCTATGAAGTTAAACTAAATGTATAAAGAGCTTGCCAGTTTAATGCATCGTGCCTGTTATCAAATCCTCAGCTTTAACCGGCATGTAAAAAAAAAAAGAGATAAACACTACAGCCACAATAAATAATCAATGAGCAAGTCCCTAAGCTTCATCCTGAGCCTAGATATTACCATCAAAAACAAAGTGTCTGTAGCCAAGAAATCACCATATCAATGGCACATGCCACAACAACCCTGTCCCACGCTTTCCTTCCAAAGATCATGCTAGATAAACCCCAAATAACAGAGAAATTAACAAATGCTTGACATTTGCTCAACATCCATTATTCTGACACTTCTTCAGAATTTCAAAAGGCTGAACGCATGCTTAATCAACATTCATATTCCCAGAGCGAGCCCCAGCACCATATTGCAGCCCGCCTCAGTGCTGATGAAAACGGCACATTAGGGCCCAATTCGAAAAACGTTCAGGGACTCCTCACCAGGGAGCGGTGTGTGTGTGTGTGCGTGTGCGTGCGTGTGTGTGCAAAAGTGAGAGAGAGGCAGTAGCTGTGTTTAGAGGGGAGGGATGCTTCGCACTTTACTTTTTAAGCGTTTTCCAAAACAGAGGCATCTGCCCCTTTCTGCACACCCTCCCACTTTCATGACTGTGAAAGCCATATGAGGAGTGAGCTGAATGGCATTTTAAAGAGGGGGGTAATCATTACATCCAAATTCATTCATAATACAGCACAGAAGGACACAGAGGACTCTCATTCCCTCCCTCTTTTTCTCGCCCTTCTTACACAGACTCTCTCTGGGGACAAAGGGTGGAAGGACTGGGGTCCCCTCTAGACCCAAGGGAAGCCAGGCAAGGCCTCAGAGAGCAGACAATCATTTCCAATTCTAATACGTGGCAAGAGAAGGACCTGATGGGACTGATGTCACATTTCTCCCCGCACCGACCTGCGATGAGCCATCCCACCCTCCTCGCTGCCTAGCCGCGGTCCAGATACGAAGCAGGACACCGCGGCTGGCTAAGAGGAGGGCAAGGAAGAGAGGGCAAGAATGGGGGTTGATATTTGCATGTCCCTCCATTGTGAGTGGGGGTAAAAAGTGACAGCACCGTGTCCAATTCTTTTCCCCCCAGAGCAGCTTGGGCCCGGCAAGAGAGGCCAGGCTGACAGATGACTCCCAACATCTGTGTTATGCAGCCGTTACAGATGAGGGACTCCACATCACAATCTCTCTCTTTCTGTCTGTCTATGGGACACTCCCTCTCTCCTCCCACTACCCATACTCATAGTACAACAGAAAGAGTGACAGACTTTCCGTGGAAATTACCTTGAAATGGCCTTTAACAATCTTTTTGTTTAAAGTTTGAATTTTCCTCCCTTTAAGTTCCAAATCAAAGGCAATGATTATGAAATGGTTTTGAACTCAATACAGCATTGAGAGATTTGAGGATAATGGCTATTCATGTTGGTCTACATCATTTGAACACAAATCTAATGTTTAAATGAAAAAAAAAAAAAAAAAAGACTGGCTAACATTATTCACATATTTATCTAAAATATATATATTTATCTAAAAAAAAATAATAATAATAAATAATAATAATAATAATATATATATTTATCTAAAATATATATATATATATTTATCTAAAATATATATTTAAATGTTCCTCTTCAGTCCTTTCAGTACATTATTACATTGTAATTACAACTTTCTAAGAAACATTAATTTGGTCAGAACATTTTTATAAAATGATAAAACAATATGATTTCCCAATAACAGATAATAACAAATGATAGTTCACCCCAAATTGCAACTAATTACTATAAGAATGCATACATGCAACAAAGATTTCCATATATTGACTGGACATATGCTAGTATTAAAAAGTTAGCGTAACAATATAAGAAATATTGTTGTGTGATCAATTAGCACTTATAACAAATAATAGCCGCGTCCTCTACAACAAAAATATGGCCCATGCCGCTGAGAAAACTACCAGTCTCCGTCGTGACGCTGGTAGACAACACATGAATCTACAGTTCACTCAACATTGCTTGCATCATTTGGAAGTCCACACAGTGAGATGTGAAATGATTTGATATCCAGATACCTGTCTTTTCTATCTGTCTGAGTATTATAGTCAGAGAGATAGAGTGCAGGCTTGTCCACAGCAAACCCCTAACCCTCCTCCAACCCCCCTTCCTGCCAGCCCCAGCCTGGCCAATATTTACGCAGTGGCAGGGCTCCCACACAGTCCGAGGGGACAGGAGGGGTGTGGGGCGGGGGTAGCTGACTGCCGTGCCTGAGCGCATGCTAAGAGATGATGGATGGCCTAGTCGATATGTTATGTCTTAAGAGCCTGATTTCCTGCCAGTCCAATCACTAACCCTCCAGAGCCCAGCTCAGCTGATTGGACAACCAGAATAATTTTGCAGGCTGTGAAAACACTGCTGCCGTGCCTGTCTGTCAGGCCCAGTGACGAGACTCAGGGATTTTAAAGAGCAAGAGCCTCCCCAAGATTGGTTATGGTGAATGAAATAATAACAATAACCAGCAAGACTAAACAAAAGAGCCAGCACCTCCGGAAAGCAAGATCGTGCAGAATTATTGGAATGAAAGCGGTCCAATGTTTTCCTTTAATTATTACACCCACCAGTACCACTTTTAGAAAAACTGGCATTTGGACTGTTTTTTAAAGACAGTTTGGATAAGGAAACCAAGAGGAGAAAGGAAACTCAAAATAAACACGAGAAGGACCTCCTAGTGTTGGTGCCTAAACATACAGGATATTGGAAGAACTTTATACGCATGACATATTCTGTAAAATGCTGACAGTGAGAACAAAGACAAGCCCAAGCTCCGCTGAGTCCTCTTTGGGGACCTGATACCTTCTTCTAGATTGGTGATTAGGGCACAATGGAAGTAGGAAGCTCCAAATACATACGACTTTGTAAGTGACCTCGACGGGATCAGCCATGGTGTCCTGGTGGCCTTGGGGGATTACACATGTTACGTTCAATAAAGTGAGGGCCCTCAGTGTCAAGGAGAAAGGTAAACACAGCCATTAACCTCTCTCTTCGATTTCTGGATGTGCAGGCGCTCCCTGGCAAAACATTGGCTAATGCTGTGGCGGGAGCCTATACAGAAACCTGTGTAGAATTAATTAGTGATCATAAGTGGTGAATTAAATGAGGTTATACATGTCTAACAATAGGAGATACAAAAGGAATAAATGATGCTGTTATGGGGAGTTGATAGATGGTAAAGTCATTACTGATTTGTGCTCTCATGTACATAAATTATTATCCAAACACATTATATTTGGTGCAGTTCAGACATTACTCATTGATTCACAATTCAGAAAGTATGGTAAAACATGCTTATGCTCAGCAGTTTGCCATTTTTACCCTCTATCATACATAAACACAGACCAACAGTAGCTTCACAAATACATTTGCACATGCAAGGAAGCTAACAAAATAAATAGAGTTCAGTGCAGTGGTGGAAGGTAACTAAGTAGGTGTAATCAAGTACTGTAATTCAGTACAATTTGGAGGTACTTGTACTTTACTTGAGTACTTCCAATTTTATGCTACTTTCTACTTCTACTCCACTACTTTCTTGGAGTCAATATTGTACTTTTTACTTCACTACATTTATCTGACAGCTTTAGGTACTTTGAAGATTCAGATTATTAATGCACAAAATGTAAATAAACTAATAAATAATGATGTATTATTATAGGTTAAGCTATCCAGCAGTATATACAGTAATTAAAATGAACCCAACCCTTTCCCAGGTGCAACATTATAGTGATTAATGCAGCAATAATTATAATACAATAATATAATACTCTGAAATGGGGCACTATGCATAATGAGTTATTTTACTTTTGGTACTTTAGGGAATATTTTGAATAGGAATACATGCCTTTGACTTAACAGAGTAACTGTGGTACTGCTCATTTGAAAAGATCAGAGTACTTCTTCCATCTCTAGTTCAGTGTGTTCACTTACTTTGGAAATCTTTCCTTCAGAATCTTCATACACTGACGAGTGGGTCTCAGTTGATCAGTCCATCTCACAATCTCCTTATACTCAACTCGGGATAGCTTCATCTTCTTTGATTAGTATGATTGTATGACTTTGACTGTATCTATCGGTATAAACACAGAGTTTGATTAACGGATGCACCTGTAGCAATCTTGATTTTGAAAGGTGACCAACGTGAGGTGACTGACAGCTGTCAAAAACAGCTGTACCTGCACTGCTAACCAAACTTACTGGTATGTTATGACTAACGCGACACACGAAACGCATATCGCAAAAATAAAACATTTCGTCTCATCTTCAAAAGATTGCTGGATGACTGTTGTGTGCATCACATAGTAAAATGTCACTCTAGATCATTAAATAATATGTAAAAAGGTTGCTTACCACCGATTCCCCCTGCCTATGAACACTTCCCGGTAGCAACTTCCCGCTAGGAAGTTGAAGAGGTGACTTTTGTGTGAGCAGCGCGTTGATTGGTCGGTCATTCCGCAAATTGAGTATACCAACAGGTGATTGGTTAGTTGGGACCACGAGGGCGGGGTTTAACTCAAACATGCTGCAGCTGCTGCTGCAGCTTGCTCACAGCGAAGCGTCACTCGATTCTCGTCAAATGCAAGCGATACAAAGGCAGGTAGTTGAAATAAGAAGTAACAGTTTCTCTTGCAACGCTCGTTGACTGCTCTGGAACAAAGAGACAAATGAAAATGATGAAACTGTACGGACGGTGAACACATAGTAGTGAACACATAGACAGTGAACACATAGTAATAAGTATTTTAGAGAGTGACAGAAAATAGATGCACAGAGAAGCTCCTTTCTGAATGTGTATGTAAAGTACAGTTTAAATACTCACTGCAAATTCTGTGTCAATAATTTAATTGTAACGACTGTATTATTCCTTGTTCGCTTAGGCTACATTTTTGCACTCACTGACAAAACACAGACACGGAATAGGCTGCCTACAGCCTACAGCTTTGGTGCCTCCCAAAAAAAGACTTGCTCTTGTGCTTTGATCATGGTCACATTTGTATGTGCAGTTGATACAGCATACAGTCTAAAACAACTTAAAGCAGGGTTAAGATATATATTTAAAATAAACTATATGTAATGATGAATTGATAGGGCCTAATGTATGTTCCCCTACCTTTCATGGAGCTTAACACAACTTCAGTTAAAGGCTCTTTCTCAAAATTGAAACAATTGCAAATCCAAAGTGTTTTCATCCTTACTTTAAGTTCATTATGTTACACCTCCAAAATAAAAAACATTTAAAACTGCCGATAACTCATTATTTTCCAATTAAGTGCTGTGATTACTTTTTCTTTAAATAAAAAACAAAGTCTACCAATTTCCACTTCAGTGACACAACATTAATATATAGTCCTATATATTGTAGTCTATTTTTATTTTTTCACTTTTGCAGGCAGGAATTCTGCCCCCCTGAGAGAATATTGGTCTAGTCTTTCCTTAATTATTTCTTACAATCTGCAGGAATTTATTTGGATCATCCCCAGCTGTAGGTCCCCAGAATTATCAACACCTTTCACCTCACCAAAGTGCTTCAAATGCAGGCAGAATTATGTAATTAGGCCAAGGATGATGATGCATATTGTAGAATACCGTGAAAAGATTCTTGTAAAACATACAAGAATAATGTTGAATTTATAAAGCATAAATGTTTGCTCTGCTGACAGTTGTAACATTTGTAATTTCAAATGCAATTTCTTGCATTTCAATGGAAATAGCTCTCTTACATATGCCAGCTGATATTTGAGGAAAAATTGTCAATGGTCAATTAATGATTCATTTTGTTTCTTTATTTCCCTCTGAACCAAATGATTGCTTCTGTCTGCAGTGTTGATTTTATACGACACTTAGATAGGACTAAAATCTTTAAGACCTAATTTGTCAAATACATCCCTTGAGATCAATATAATTTTACAATGGCATTGTTGTGTAATTAGTCTCTGAACAGTGCTAAACCTCACTCTACCCTAATAGATTTCTCTTCAACCTTCTCTATTTACAGATGGATGCAGGGAAGTCTCTGAGTCATTTATGGAGAGTTTTTGTATTTTTCATTATTATTTTTCACTAGCAAAAATAAAACAACATAATCATCACCAAAAATAATTAACCTTAAAATGTGCAAAAATCTCAACTCAAATTGGCATCATTGTCTGCGAGCCTGTGACGACATTAAACCGTTCTGTAAGTCAAACATTCTTTTGACAACAACGTTTTGCTGGTTTCCTCCATTGCGGCTGAACAATGCATCGGTGAGCAGAAAGGCTCTATCTGACCCGCGGTGCATCAGAAAATAGAGCTCATTGTTGTTGGGCATGATGTCTGAGATGAGCTGAGGTCTCGGGCTGTGTGTTCACCGGCACAGTCCCTGGATCTGAAAGGGCTCAGTGCTCTATGGTGGCTACAAAAGGGAGCTGTGTAGTGGGATTGGTATGGCCAGATAAGATCAGGGCCTCTGAGGAAGTCTGGTCTGATTGCTACAAAGGGCTGAGGTCAGGGGCAGGAGGAGCAGTTTACTCAGCTAGGTATCAGAGGATCAGGGGGTTTGATGGGGACCCGCGTGTGTAATAGGTATAAAAGGATCAGTGTAATGTGATGGTATAAAAAGATAAAAATCAGAGAAGGGGTTGGAAGGCAGTGTACTGTAATGGCCACAAAAGTGAGGGGATAAGAGATTTTGTGGCGTGCAGGTGTCTACTCGTGTGTGTTTGTACTCCTCTGTGTGTGCACACACACACACACACACGCACACAAACCCTTGCGTTGAATCAGTTTATGTGCATCTTTGATGGCTATGAGAGCCACAGTGGGTTGTGATGAGAGCTGAAGGAGAGAGCGAGGCGATGGAGGGGATACAGGGAAAGGATGCAGGGGGAAAGACGAGTGCTTTGGAGGCTACATGTAAACAGGGCAGTGGTACACACAGTGCCGTTAACCAGCTGTGAAGCCTGCTCACAGTGGGAGATGAATTTACAAAGGATGTCTCCCTCTGATATCCAGGAGACGCTGCACTGATCTCTGCTCCACTGCTCTCGGCACACCATTGTAGTGCTAAGCACTGTGCCACTAATGGCACTTATATACCTTAATGCCTGAGAAACATTTACATTTTGCTTGTAGCAGAGGGAAAGTGTGCTGCTGTGCAGGGGAGAAAGTGTGTGTGCGTGTGAGAAATAGCTTTTTATCGACAGCATCTTCAGTCGATGAATGTAAGATTTGTGAGGTTGTGTAATTTCCTTTACTCATCACACAGTTTAAGGAAATTGCAAGCCCTCCCATGTCTGGCACATTAGTCCCTCCTTACCATATCCAGTGATATTACTCACCATACATAGAGAGCGTTTTGTTACACTAGATCGTCAGCATTACTGTCATAATGTTTCTTTTTTTTCCATTTGTGAAGTCAGTGACTTCACTCCTCTGCACTACAGAATTGCTCTCCAATCTTCAGGGAGTCTGGGATCTCAGCTCTAAGAATCACAGTTTAAACATGAGGCAAGCCATAACCAGGAAATGCCTGTAGTATTAGCAAGGTATCGGATTCATGCATTCCCCCCTGAACAGCATGACTGCCCCTGAAAATCCCACATCCATATTTTACATCACGGGAGACAAGACACATGTGTTTCACCCTAGCTCTCAAAGCTGTTTCTTCCATTTATTTTATTATCCTTTTAATGAATTTAATTACAGGACATGTAATTAAATGCAATGTGCTCACCCCCATAACATACATACACACACACACACGCACGTGCAGATGCACATGCACACATTTGGCTGTAAATTGCTCAAAACAACATGTGCGATGTGAACAAATTTACTGGATTAACAGGGGATTGATAATATTTTGAGATTGTATTTCACTCTAAACGGCTGCACGCGGAAACAAAGGCTGCAGCCCTGGCTCATTAATCATAGTCAACGGGTTGCCTGGGTGCAATTTGCATGTCCGAGGTGGCTGCACATGCTGCTGTTCGGCCTAGGTTGCTGGATCTGCCTTGATTTGGCCAGACCGTTAACGCTGCGTCAATCAAGGATAACCCAATAACGGTATGACAGAGGTGGAGGCAAAACATTTTTTTCTCCTCATTACCCAACACTCCTTTCCCTGTCTGCCCAACTTATTTAAGTAAGCACTAATTACACTGACCAGATAACAAATTAAACAATTCTGTTTTATTTATTACTGAAAGTATATATTTAATTTTTTTTTTTTTTTAAAGAATTGTGTGTTTTTTTTTTAAATACTTGGATATTTTAAATATATAATTTTCCAGCGTATGAAAACACTTTTAGGTTATATTAATATCATCCACATGTAATAAAATGTGGTTTGAATGATACATCAAATAGAAGTCCAGCCTTTAAGCCTTTTAGGAAATTTTGGGGAAAATAATCACTTTTATCTATAAAGAAAACTTTTTTGGTTCTCTATATTTTTTTGTCATTCACAGTTTGGAGCCTCACTAAGCCATTTTAACTGCAGATAATTGGGTTGAGGCGTGATGCAAGTTCAAAATGAAGCACAATTTCACAAAGCTGTAATCTCACCACTGGCTCAATACACTGAATTCTAATTATCTCGTCATGAACTTTAAAAAAAGAGGCAATGTTTTAATGGCTTTTTAACTCCATAAGAGGTGTGTGCGCATACACGCATGTGTGTACGTGTATGAGATAGAAGTTGACGCACGTATGCGTGCATGTGTGGGTTTTGTGTGTGTCAGACACACACACACACACACACACACACTCAGGCACCCACTATCACCACACACAGACATGTGAATGCGGCTTGTGTCTGGTCTGGCCTCTCTACCTAGCTCTGCTGCCGAGGCTCACGCTGTGCTCTCCCCCCATCCCCTAATATCCTGGAGGCATTTTTCTCATTATCAAATATTGTTTGATGTCTTTGTTTCTTGATGATTAACCATGGTCACCAAACACTGGTCTGGATTGTTTAAAATCTAATTTTGGGGCTCTGAAGTACCTGCAGAGGGGCTGACTGGTGGGGACACCCGTATTTTATGTATGCTATTTTTCATGCTGAAATGCAAGAGGACACACATTGAAAAACACAATAAATTCTGGAGGAGAATCATTAGTGGAATACTCGTGGTTTTTACGACCATTGTTATTCAACGCTGTATTGAGATGCAGTATATTATTCTGTTTATTATGGGTTTATGGATTCAGTCCCATTTTCTGAATAATTATGCTGTCCCTCATTCTGCATAAATAAAACTACTCTCTACATAGTTTTTTTTGTGTGTTTAAATATACATGTAAATGCTACATATATATATACTGTACATTTTTATTTTTCACAGTAGCAATTTGTAGTTTTCCAAAATGATTTCTATTTGTTCATCCTCTGGATATTATTCGTGTTTTGATTGTATTGACCATGTATATATTTCTGTGGTAATTTGAACATCATGAAGACAAACATGTTGCCTTAGAAATCTAAGATTTATGACGGAATCGACATTGTAAGCAAACAAATAGGGAAACAACACTCTCCCCTAATGTCAGCATGTCAAAACTATATTGAATACTTGAAATATCTGTGTATCTAAGGCTGAATAGCAGCCATTGTATCGGTCTAATGATATTATCTTCTGAAATTTGGAGTGAAAGAAAAATGGCAGAAATGAGCGGTACTATTGTCTGCCCCATTTTATTTAAACAAATTGCAAGAGCAGAGAGACACAGACTGAGGGAAAGAGCAAGCAAGGGAGAGGGAGAGAGACAAAAAGAGAGACAGAGAGAGAGAGAGAGAGAGCTCTGTAAATGAAAGGTTATGCGTCGTCCCATGTGTTTGTATTGTCAATAACTGGAGAAGGCTGTCAAGAAAGTGGGAAGATAAAGGTCAATAACTCAGGCAAATGTGTTTGTATTTGTACACTCCTGCTGATAGCATAGCAAACGTCAGGGCCTGTCTCTGACACCCTACAACAATAACACAAATAGTGGGGCTAGCACTAGAATAGTCATTATTATTGTTGGTGCTGGAAATGAGAGGGAACCTCAGCACATGGCGGTGACAGCCGCCGCAGTGTCACTCAAACGTCACTCCATAATGAAACACGCCGGAGATCAGAAAAGGCGATGATAAAGTGTAAACACAAAGAGATTATGCTGCTGGATGATTTTGATATTTGCCTTATTTTCTTGTCTCTGAATAAATATGATCGTTGCCACGTTGTTTTGGAAGCACTCATGACAAATGTAAATATTGGAATAATTAGGGCTCTTGTTTTTTTTTGTTTTTTTTTTCTTGAAAATAAAGTTTCTAAATTGTAATGTTTATATCAGTTATGTGCACCAGGCATAAATATTGTAAACAATATTTTTAGATCATGGTCATTTTGAATTTAGCTCGTTTTTTCCCAATAAAATGATTTGTTAAGACTTTCTCATTTTCCTCTCTAAAAGACAAAATGGCAAGTAAATAAAATGTGTGAGACTTATTATTGCGACACAAGGTTAAGCTGTAATCTAAAAGCTTAATTTATTTTTCATGATTCCTATACGTGTGCAAGTGTTATTTTATTCCGGAGCCATTTAGTGTATCTCTCTGTGGCCTTGAGTGTAATAAATGTGCAATTAACAGACTTAACTAATTCATGAGGAACATTGTGAAACTAACGAAGGGCATAACTACTGTACAGACGCTGCTGTCATTGGTGGATATTGTTATTGTTCTGCTTTTAATTGCAGGAGGAGGAGGAGGAGGAGGCAGCATGTTTTGAATATACGTCCTCGGTTACCATAGCAAAAAAAAAAAGAAACACTGGTTCCCTCCTGACAGTTATATCTAACGTCAGAGGTACGTGGAGGTGTTAACTTCTCTTGTTTAACCAGTTGCCAAACAAATGAGCCCTTTTTTAACGTACAACACACAAAGAGAGCAGATATAAATAGTGAAGCTTCAAGTTACAGCGTGAAATCCTCTGGCCATTCATCTTGATCTGTGGTCAAAGAAAATGTCCCTGTATTTGTGTGTCTCATTAACACACAGGCTTCCTTTTTTCATACCAGATATCATTTCTGCTGCGTTGTCGCTGTGGAATCGGCATTACGTCGCGTGCTTCTTCCTTTAGTGAGAAATGCAATAGTTAAAGTTATAAATCATTTTAAGGTAGGAACAAATACTGCTCGAAATTGGTACCTCTCATTCTGTGCTTTAAGTATATTTAGGTGTTTACCTGAGAGGCTTATTTTCTGTTGAATCATCAGCACACAAGCCCACAGAATTTGCAAACGTTGTCCTATTGTTGTGAGCAGATGAAGCAAAATTTACTTTTAGTAAGTATATAAAGTCTATAGGGGGAAGTGGATCCCTCTCCCCAGTCAGTTTGTTTGTTGGCTGTGGAGCCTCGTAGTGGTTTACATTACATATGATTATGTAAATCTGGAGCTGTTTCTGTGCATTATGGGCCAACGCATTGTCAAGATCTTTTCTAAAGCAGTCAAGTAGCTATTTCTGAATTCTTTTATTATCTGAGAGTGCAACAAAGAAAGTCTTTTGTTCACTGTTCGCCGCACACACACTCACATGCATACACAAACGCACACACACATACGCGTGCGCCGCTCCTGCTGCCGTCCATGACTTACTACTGTCCCCTAGTGGTGCTCGACTCCATAGTCTCTCTTAACTCTCTGTTTCCATCAACTTTCCACACTTCCATTCACCTGACTTCCCCCTGTCTTTGTCCCGCTCCCCCTCTGTGTGCCTTCTCTCTGCCTTATCATGCTCAAACATTTAAAGGGTTGATTTGTTGTATTGTATGACAGAGAGCTCCAATTATGCATTGCTGTGTCCACAGTGGCTTTTGCCTTCAATGGAGGGCTCAAACAGTGTCAACAAAAACAGGAACCCTGATGTTTTTTGGCTATTGTGAGGCCGGAGCCCGTGTCAATAAGGTATTGTTTAGTGAGAGTGCCACACCGAAACTGCAGTGAGAATGTTATCAGACCTGTGGAAATAGGGTGTGCGCATAATAGTGCTAAAATGTAAGTATGATTGTTTGGACAAGCCCAACACAAATGCATACAGGGAACAGCCTTGGAGCCTTCTCACACTGTTTTTTTTATTTTTTTATTTATTTATTTATTTATTCTTAAGCTGAGATACACAGCATGCACTTTGAAAGAAAAAAAAAAAAAAAACATTTTTGCATCTGTGACAGTTTTCATCCCATTCTATAATTATTCTCGGTTATTTATTCTTTTAAGAATATTTTTAGTGAGGTCAAAAGAGTACTCTCTTATGCTTGCCATCGCTGAGCTGATCCTCCGTTCCCTCAGCTAATAGTATGCATTTTTGTACTTTTTTGTTTTCCTTTCTTGATCACTATTATTCCACCTCTTATTGGTGTGATAACCTGGAACAGTGCTAATAAACAATAGGGCAAAAGGGTTAGTCTCCACTGCCGGTGCACGGACACACACAGTCAAGTCACTCATGTCAAATGACCAATTATACAGGTTATAGAGGATGGCACCTCCGTCTCCAGTGCCCCGTCCCTCCTGGGATAGCTCTCCAACGAGAGGGCTATCACTCAAACCCAAACCACATTCATTCATTAGCCTGTTAAGATGGGCATCAATTATTCATTAAGAAGGTGGCCAGTGGATTATTTCTGTCAGCACTAGGCTTATTGTATCAAAGGTTGATTATGGCTTGGTTGATTTAGTATGCACTGCCGTCCGTGTGATCGGTCAAAAATATATTAAAAAAAACAAAACTTTCGGAAATAACACAAATAACAGTTCTAATTTTAATTCGAAGAAACGCTTCATTTTGTTCAATAGTTTTAAAAGTTGGTTGGAAAATGTTCACGTCAGCATGATGACTTATTTGAATAGTATTTGTTTGTACTGAAGTGCACTGCAGCATTAACTTGCTGAGAGTGCTGATCATTTAGCCATCACTCAGCGTGATTCAACTTAAACTTTACATATCTTAAGACGTGGTGCCTTCTTGAATTATGAGTGAAACATGCTCACCACCTTCCCTTTATTCTTCCTGTCCCTCGCTGACAATCCTGTGCTCTCCTCTTTTTCTTTTTTTCCGTGGCATCATCCTCGAGATTCACACTCACACCACTCTGTAAAATCGTTTTATTAGAATGTTAAAAAGTCCTGTGGGGATTTTTTTTTTTAGAGAAACTCTCTAAGAGGGGAACTAGTAAAATAGCTAAACTGGAGGACTGACAAAGCCTTGGCCGACACTGCTTGCATGGATTAATACAGTCCATTGTTTTACCATGTGCAAATTCCACCGGACTTAAAGTGTTAATTACATCATGCATGATATCATTAAAAAAATCATTTTAATATTAAAGATAAGTTCTTTGTCTATTTATCTATCTATTTATCATACTGATATGATTAAAAAGTCAGTTTGAATAAAAAAACATGACGTTTGCTTGTTAGTGTGAGAATCTTCAAAGGTATTCCAACTATGTACTTGTCCATAATTAATACTTGAGGGTGATTGTCTTACTTTATTTTTTAGAACAGCCTCCTCATAAAGACAGTTTGCCAGCGCAGCTTTCTTCAGGAAACACTTTTTAAAATAAAGAGTATTTTCCTTCCTTTGACCCCCAGGATACCTTTTCGAAAACATTCTAAGTAAAGTGCCATTTAAGCAAACAGGTTGTGAGTGAGGCAATGTTTTAGCAAATACAGATGGAGTGTTTAGGAGATTAGCATTCTGTTACAACACATAGCAGCGCACTTGAGTTTCATGTTTGCGGGGCTTTTGGGGACAAATTTGACCTCCGACTTCAGAAAAGTTGTTTAAAGCCGCAGATAGCATTCAGTGGAGCAGATATGGCATGTAAATATACACCAAGTAAACAATTCTTTCCTTCTTTATCAAAGAACATTTTTGTACACTTTTGTTTGACTTTACTTGACTTTTTCACTGAGTTACATGTTGTGTGAACGTGTGCGTGTATGGCTCACGGTTGTCTTATAATAAGGCTTAATTATATATAAATGTTATTTAAATTGCTTTTTTATCAAATCCAAATTCTAGTGGCGGTCCACACGTTGTCCTACTATTTTTAGTACAGTATGCTCTCATGGCTACACGTATACAGAGACACACGCAGTGAAGAACTTCATGTGGTCAGAACACCAGATCGCTCCTCTTGGTGTATTGTACGCCGACCTTTCCTCCCTTCACCAACCCCTGCAAGTGTTAAAACAATATCCAAGTGTCATGTTGTCGCACAATGTCACCACCTCATATATATATGTTAGAAAAATTCATCGAAGGAAAAAAATATCATGGGTGTGTCACTGTTTTCGGAGTTGTAATGAAGGATAAACATTGTGACGAGGTGACAGAGCGCAGACCTCGGACTTGGCCCTCGGCTTTGAGCCGCAGCAGGCTCGCACACGTGATGCAATGACAGCCCTTTGAGATGGTGGGGAAATTAATTCTCGCTCAGTGTAAAGAAACTATTCATAACGGCTTTTCCGTGTGAAAACACGAACAATTCTTCATATGGATCAAAGTGGCCATCTGGTTAAATTCACATAGGCTATACCTTATTCATGCACCTCCTTTTCTCCTCTCGGTGGATTTGCTTAATTTTCTGTCTTCCTTTTCCCCTTAGGTTTGTGCAGCCCTTGCAGAGTGTGACTCTCTCTAATTCTGTGGCTAAGAGGCAGATTTATACCTGCGCTAGTTATGGAGAAGGCTGCTCCCTTAAGAAGCCCAATGACTGTTTACGGGCAGCTCGACAATGCCTTAGCAGATGATGAAGCACCTGCCAGAGTTCCCCCATGTCTGTTCCATCCCTTTCTGTCTGTCTGCTCGCCTCTCTCTTCCTCTCGCTTTCTTTCTTCTTTCACTCTTCCTTCCTCCTTTCTCTCAGCCTTCTCTCCTTCCTGTCTCCTGCCCTTTCTTTCTTTTCTCAGCAGAGACACATCTCCTTCAGTTACCATGGAGTTGGGCATTTTACAACCATTCCCACCGCTCTCCCCAGAGTGAACCCATCTACTTACTCCGTCTACTGCTGAGAATACGAAGGCTTTCGTCTCCACGTCCCTCCACCGTTCTTCCTCTCTCCCTCTCCCTTCACACACATGCTGGATAGACAAATTGTCAGCAACACACACACGCACACACACACACACACACACACACACACCGGCGAACAGAACTGTGGTCAGGTTTTGTTTATGACAGGGAAAGGCAATATCGAGATTGTTTCAGAGTAGTGTCATCACGTGAAATGTATCGCTGTCAGGAGTGTGTTTTATACGTCTGAGCCCTTGGCCAAAGCCATTTTGGGAAACAGAAAATATCATATCATATGACCTCCTGTGGTATAAAAGTAAACTATCAGCTGTAAATCCGATGCACAACTACAGTAGTGTGTGTGGAGAGGAAGGGAAGTGAATTCTCTATAACATGGAGCTCTCTAGTAAAATAAAGATCAGCTGTTTCTTGCAGTAAATTCTAATAAAGGTGTTGGACATGAATTTCAGAAATATTGTTATCTATATATCGATGTATATTAAACTAGAAGTGGAATACATTTTGCACGGTAAACAATTTTTTTTATGAAACATTTCGTTTCTGATGCTTGCAATGATGTGGTTTTTGCTTTAAAAATCTCTGTCTGAACGTGAAAAAGACCTTTTTCTTTCTGTGATTTCTGCTCTTTTACTGCTATTTTTTCACAAAAGAAGATTTTATTTAACTAAGGTTGCTGATAATATATTTAAAAAAAAAAAATGCTCTCAGAAAACATAACCTTTACCATTTCCTCTGGTGTTCGAAAAGGTCATTTTAAAACTTCTTACATGAAGACACCAGAGAAATGTCTTCCCACAACTGGAAATAAAGAGAGTAAATACAAATACTCTGCCAGCTCCTGTATTTAAACTTTTTTTTTTTTTTTCCCAAAAGAGAGGGCTTCTAATTTTGGCTGCCTTTTTAAAATGTATATTTCCTGCAGTTAAAACCAGTGAAGGTTTATTACATCTCCAAAACGCATAATTTATGTCTTTTGAGTATTAAATCATCAAGCGTTGACCAATGCATGGGTCACAGTGCTGTAATTTTATTTCTCCTTTCTATCCAGGCTGCATTATACTCAATGGGCCGTAACTCATTAATGTATGTGGTATGATTCTGCACCTGTAATTAAGTGTCAGTTTATAAACACACAAACACTAATAGCACCCAGAGCTTTTCTGGCCGAGCCCGGTGGTGGCAATAGCCCATCCATCAATTTCCCTAATGAGGCTTCATATAGACAAGTCAGTGGAGGCTTCCTGGGCCGTTCAGTCTTATTTTTCATGCTCACTATGATAACCACCCAAATCCCTGGTAAGATGATATCAGCCAAGATAGGGAAGATGTTAATGTGCGTGCGTGTGTGTGTGTGTTTGTGTGCAATCCTGCATTCGTGTGTGTGTGTGTGCGTGTGCGTTAGGGGTCCTGTTCAAAGTTCCCATTAACCTCACTGTCATTTTAGTGTTGGTGATGTTAATCAAAACCAACACCATTAAGTGTGAGGTGGTTAATATGGCTTCTGTTTTCAATGTCGCCATTAATAATACGATGCGGAGAGGCCAACTTGAGGAGCTAATGAGGTGTCACAGGTCATTTAGACCAATCAGAAGCCACCACAGGACATTAGCTAAACAAAGGCCTTGGCTCTGCTACAGTATGCTACTGGGACAACGACGCAGCATGTAAGGGAGAACGTAGTTAGAGCAACAATAACACACTTATAAAGCTGGGACAAGCTGACACCAGAACAAGGAGGTCCTTCTCTTCTCTTTCTGGAGATCGTGTTTATTTATGGTCTCAGCAAACCCAACATTCCCCACTGAAGTTCTTATGCAGCTTATGAGTGATAATCCTCTTCCTGTTTATTTGAATTATAGATCTCACATGTCTCTCTATCTCTCCCTTTCTCCCTTTCTTTTAGGCTGCAGAAACAAACAGCACAGAATGTGGTCGACATGTTTAGCTAAGGGATAGATCTACAGTTTCAGAAGCTGAGGCCCTTTCGCCGCGGGACGGATTTCATGCTCCGGATCGTCGCTGCACAACGGCTGAGACAAGGTTTGGACGGGTCCTGCAGGGGTGGGGGGAGGTTTCACAACACAACACTTACAGTATCATTGGAAGTGCTGACGACTTCTTTGAGTGACTTATGATAGCAGAGATCAGTGTCCTTGATGGGCAAAATGTCCATAAACAGTGTGTCTCTGCATGTATCTGGCACTCGGAAGCTAAGTAAGAAGTTTCAAATCTTTTCATAAAACTTCAGTACCGAGAAACTTAAGTCTGAGAAGCAAGATGTTGAGAGTTTTTTTTTTGTTGCAATAATAATGTATTGAAAGCTACGCCTCACTATTATTTTCAATATCGGTTCATCTTCGTATTACGATTAATTCGCCCATAACCCGATCGGTTAGTCTGTAAAATAAATGTAATAGAATAGTGCTGCACATCATAATTTCCGAAACTCAAGGAGACGTTCAAAAAACCAAAAGGTATTCAGTTTCCAGTCATAAATCAAAGAAAATTTGAAAATAAAACATATTTTAGAAGCTTGAACCAGCACACTTTCAGCATTATTCAATTCTGATCCAGTGCCTAATATGGTGGGGTCTCTTACTTTAGTCTATTGGCTGCGAAGGAGTTGAATTTAGCAGGACAAGTAATAAGAAGACCTTACAATGGGCGAAGTATGAAGTCATACAATTTTTGATAATAATGCCACGAAGAATTACTTCAATTTTTTGTTATTGAACGACACTGTGTAGCTCTCTCCCAAGACTTATTGATATTTCCAAATGATCACGTCCACCTAGTGATTAGTGTTGCACTAATGTGACAATAAGGAGAGACCAATCTTGAAATACTTTCACTTTCCTGAGTTTTTTTTTTCTGTGCGTCAGTATGAAAGCAGCAGCAGTCAGTGTGTCAGCGGGTAATGACAGAGGAAATGACGTTTGACAACTATGGCCTACCACTGTGGTTGGTTCTTTAAGAGCAAAAGGAGGTGGCCACGTCTCAACGCTAATGGCGGAGGAGAAAATGGCCATGTCACTCCTGTCAACGTATTATGTTTTAAACCTAGACAGTTGTTGTCGCTCTTGCAGGCCCATAATTTTATGCCATTAAAAGTGCCAAGGGGGAAAGAGTGAGGGAGAGGGAGGTGGGCTCTGAAGTGAAAGCAGTCGTGGGGGGTTTCTACCTCTTGTTCCCTTCATGCCTGATTCCCTGCCACTTTTGTGCTGGAAACTTTTGGCATTTCTTGAAAGCATAAAGACTAGTTGGGGCTTTAAAGTTATCATAAAGTCAATCATGTTGGCTTGAATTACCCAGCAATCTCTGTCAGTTAGTCGCCTCTCAGCCTCTACGCCAAGAGACGTGTGTGGGAGTGGGGTGTAGACATGTGTGTGTGTGTGTGTGTGTGTGAGCATACATGTGTGGTTCCCTGTGTACATTAATGTGCATACTGTAAATGTGTGGGAGAAATAGAAGTCAGAGACTCAGATGAAAAGTGGTGGCGGAAGAGGACTTAATAAAATTGACTTGACTCGTTTTCATGCCTAAATGTCGAGTGAAATTGTTGACAATAGGACAAAAATAAGTAAAAGAATAGGTTTTTTTTCTTAGAACACTTTTGAAAGCAGAGATTTAAAACAAACCGTGGGGCCAAATTATAATGCCCTGCAGGTCCGAGCAACTCTGACACTTCTTTGTGAATTGCCACTAATCGAAAAAATGTTGGCGGGAATTACTGTCACTTGTTCTGATTTGTATGCATGACAACCTTTTTCATCTCAAAGAATACTAGACCCCACAAGGTCTTTACATTATAGGCAAACATTTGCAATTATGATGAACTCCGCCAGCTTATCTCAAAAGGAACAGGTTCTTACTGATGGACAAGTAGACATTTTAATGAAATAAACTGCTTTGAGCTGATGAAATAAAGATTGCTCCACCTTAGGGCACACTCAAATTTAATTATCAAGATGACTGCATGCGTGCCGCTCACATTAACTCAGGTATGGTAACAGTGTGCTCGCACAGCACTTGTTAAATACAGTATAGAATTTGGGAAGCAACTACTGTACACAGTGGATGATGCTCGCTAACGGTCTGTTTTTTCCGTCCTCTGCCCTATTCCTCAGCTCTCTCCTGTGGTGGCTAAAGGCCTCACGGATTCACTTTTACTTCATTCAGAGGGACGAGCTAATGTTAAAACCATGTGTTGTCCCTAGAGGCCGAGCCAGTGGACACTGTGATGCGTGCAGTTTTATGCGTGCAGATAAACATGGGCCCGATGGCTTGTCAGAAGCCTGTGGAAGGAGCCCAGAGTCCTCTGCCTTAAAACAATGTTGGTGTTGGGGCGAGAGGGACTGTGACTGGCAATGGGAAACACCTGTGCTGGGGTGAGCAGCCGGGCAGTATGCTGGGAGAGGTGGCGGGGGTTCACCGCTGTTTGAAGAGGAAGGGAAGGCAAGAGGGAGGTATTAAGCCAGTTGGAAAGGCCACTACATCCTCAGCGTTACTGCTGAGAAGTGGAGGACTAAGGAAATTAGTTACAGGCAATTTCTTTATTGTTGCCCCTTAAATTTGAACACACATGTGCTGGCAGTGTACAGCCCAAGCCAGAGGCTCAATCTGCAAGGGTGCATGTGTTCAATCAGGCATATACATTTACATTAGCTGAGACTTTTAGAATTTTGGTTCAGTAGTATGAGGGCAACTATAATCAGAAATATGAGTTCAATAGTCATCTATGTCTTTCAACGGTGTTTGTGTGCTGATATTATCCATCCAGAAATTTAAACAAAGGCCTGCTTTTCCTATTGCAGAATATTTGAGGAAAGATTTGGCTCCGCTTTGACAATTGTAGGACTTATTTTTGGATTTCGTCTCTCTTTTTATGTAGCAGTGGGTTCCAATAGTAACTACAGTCATTTTGAAAAAACTACAACGATTGTGCCATATATATATATATATATATATATGCAGCATTTTCATAGTCTACACCAAGGAATAATGGTTGATATGTATTTCTGACTTTTTGTTGGCTTTCATTTGAACCTCTTAACCATCTCAGTAGCTTCTAAAACTTGTTTTTCACTTTAACAACTTTTATTAAAGAGTACTCATTTGTGTTAAATGTTTTGAAAAGGCCTCTTTATATATACTCGTATCAATACAATTTCAATTAATTAATTTCTGTATAGTAACAAAAAAGGTTTAATGCATAATGGCGGTGCATGCAGGCACGTCAGTTTTATTGGTATTTAAATAGTACCCAGCGCTGAAAAAGTGTGCATACAGTATAAACATGCAAATCCCAAATGAAACAAAGAACACACACTTTTACATTCGAACATCTTACCCTGCTGTATATCCATCAGCCTCTCCTCAGCAGCCCAGCGCTCCACCCTCAAGTCAGGTTGATCATTCCATCTCCTGCTTCTCTATCCTGAGGTGCCTGCTGTCAATTTATCAGACTCTTCCTTTTAATTTCATACTTTCCACAGTGTAAGCATCCATCTCCGCTGTCTGCAGCACCGTTAGAGGGTTCAGAGCATAGCGGTGTGAAACAGGCTGATATGTAGCCCACAAACTGACAGGGATAAGCGGGTTTGCGATGGAGCAATGATCCCTCTAACAAAAGAAAAAGCAGTATACTGTGCACACAGTTTGCGTGTGTATGTTTTTTTATATTCCAGTTTACATCCAGTGGTTTCTAGTATCTGCGGTTATTACATGTTGGTGATATATTTCTGTATACTTTTGAATCAGAATATAAAAAAAAAAAAAAACACACTTTTAGGTCTTATTTCCTGTGTGGGTAATGTGCCCCAATACATTTAGCAACTTGTGCTTCAGAGAGAGTGAGTAATATGCTGATAATATGCCTTGATGTGACATAATATACTTTAGTTTAGATTGATACCATGCTACTTAAAATCCAGCTGTATAAAAACGTGTAACCACGAGTAGGTGAGAAGCACAATATAGAGTAATGTCATGGATAGTACAGTATCTACTGTATGTTCTGAGCTGACACTTACACTATCCGTGGCTGAATCTGGAGATTATACAGTATTATATTGAATGCTAAATCTGATGTATTTTACGAATCAAGAATGTAATCAGTATATAATATTCAAATCCATTGGCTTCGTTGCTCTTCCTGCGACACATCTGCAATCTGAAAATAAAGTCAGTTTGACACATAAAATATCATTAAGTTAAATCTTAATTTAGTAGAACCAAACCTTCCTTCCAACAGTCCTCTCCTCGTCTCCTCTTTCCTGATCTTTCCGTCGCTCTACGTCTAACAAAATTAATTACTGTATGTTTTATTTTATGAAGGTGTCAGGATAAAATGATGAATGGCTTGTAATATCAAAAGATTAAAGACACAATGCAATGAAGGACGCGCCTGCTTACACTGTGGTAGTTCTTACATGCAGACACATGTACACACACAGCATGCACACACAGTCTCTGGGGCCATTGATATCTGGTTTCATATTTGATATTAACTTACTGGGGGAGCGAGTATGGCCACAATGTCATTACCGGTGGTAGAGGGGTATAATAGAAGTGAACTTTTCAAAAAGATCCTTATAATTGCAGCCGGTGCCTTTCCTGATAGAATTCCATATTGATATGTACACTGGTCCTCTCATTACGGCCACAGATGAAAAAGAGCATTTCAGCGTTCTTTAATGAGCGCTGTACCAGTGAAGGTCATCTTAATGGGGTTCAACTTGCTAGTGGGTGCCAGAGGTATTATTCTAATGAGAAAGAGCCACTACACCACTCTAGTAATTCTGTAATTGGACCCATGGATGCCATTTTATTGTTGCCTGTGCGGTGCTATTGAAGTCCTTTGTTGTCATTTGCAACATTGCTTGTCCTCTCTGGTCTGGTTCGGTGGTCCAGCCGAAGCTACACACACGCTCTCATTACCATATTTCAAATCCACTTCACACACCATCCAGTGTTTATTGGAAGCTACAGTTTATTCATTGCTTACTTATGGGTGGAGGGACATCAGAACCACCCAGCAAAAAGAATGAATAATAACCCCAGTACACAGCAGTGTGGCAGAGCAAGGACAGAAGGAATGTTTGTGTGCATTTGTCCATGTGCTGGCTCTGTTTGTCCGTGCATGTGTTGATTTTTAGTTTGCCTGAGTGCATGTGTGTGTCCAAAAAAAAAAAAAGAAGAAAAATCTTCATGCCCGAGGCTGTTTCCCCTGCAGAAACTTTTGCATATTGCAGTTATAGCATGTTTTTCTATATGGATATTTTCCTCAATGTTGCCATTGCTATATGTTGCCTTGCAAGAACTGTACATTGAGATTCACTGTACTCCGCCAATCAAGCATGCCACTTCGATAACGTTGCTGGACTATTTAAAAAAAAGAAAAGAAGTAAAAGTCGATGAAGTAGAACCACAGATATCAGCTTTTTTATTCCATGCATTCTTCTCCCTTGTCAATTTGTAAAATCAGTAAAGTTCCCCTTTAAGAAAATACAGTTGCATCACAGATTTAATTAAGAGTACAGAGAAGAAGTGGACTGAAGTATGTCTGATGCTTAATGTCATTTCCTCTGCTCAACTGTTTTCCTCAAGTCCACTCTGAATAACTGTCCCGCTGAACAATGCTGACAAGACGAATGGACGGACAGACGGCACGTGGCGACCATCTGGGGTTGCTAGGTGGCCTTTCCTCTGTAACAACCCTCACACTAGCTCCAAACTCAGATGAGAAACAGAGCCGTGTGTACTGTACCTCTGGTACCACCCATGTTTACACTTACTTAGAGTAGATTCTGGTCAAATAGTCAAGTTGGAGTGTTGCAACGGGTTAATGGCTTGAGACAGCCATAATTTCTGAAAAACACAGAGTGAGTTAACCTCAGTTGCTCAGTAAATAGGTTGTGTAATAGACAGATTTTTTTCTGATTAGCATTGTAATGGGGCAGCTCCAGATTATACATGTTGATAGAACCCTAAGTTCGGGAGTCATTTCTCTGATAGTAAAATTGGGTGAAAAAGAGGTGAAAATAGTTAAACGTAAACTAAAACAGGCTTCGAGATTGCTCCCTCCCTCCTACTCTCTGCACTATTATTCCCTCTTTGTAGGCCATGTCAGTTTAAACAGGATCCTCACATATTTTCACCATGACTTGTATGCACATGGGAGATGCACAACAGTACCAGAGGTTAAAGATCATACAGCTTTTTCCCTTTTAGGACACAAAAATAATTTTCAAAGTCACGAATCATCAACATTCAACTTCCTATCCAAAACTGTTTCAATTCAAGACAACGATGAAAAATATGTAACCTTAGCTTATGGAGTGAAAGCTTAGGGGCATATACTCTTTGGGGAATTAAAATTAGCAATTTGTCAAATTTCATTCAGTCTCCTCTGCCTTTGACTGACTAAAAAAGGAGAACCTGCTCCATGTGATTCACGTGGCTGTGTAAAAGTATGAGGGAGTTTTAAAGGTGAAAAAAAAAAAAAAAAGAAAAAAAAAAGGAGGTAAGGCAGTGAATATCATCTTGTAGATAAGACAGCCACCCCACTTTCCACAGGCTACATCCGTTTTATCGCATCTGGCAGCGAATTAAGGCACGTGTGGGGGAAAAAAAGGACGATTGAAAATGAAACCCGGGGCTAAGACCGCATTCAGCCTGACTGCTTTCTTCCCTCAACACTGACATTAGGCTTTGATTCTCACATGAGATCCTCTGATGATGATGATGAACCATAAAAAATGATATAGCTCAATAAAAGTACAAAAGGCGCGAGTTCATAAAGAGGACCTGAGGGCCATGTTAGGTTTGGTCCGTGCCAATGCATTTCTTCTCCCTCTGCTGGCTTTTAGAGATGATTACCTTGGATATTTATGGATGAAACATTTTTTGATTTGAGAGAGTTAGTGTGGCTGAATGTTTGCGTCTGCTAGGTATTTCGAGGCTGCGTATATCTAATGCACTGGGTTTTTCTGTTGCCATTACTAAAGATCTATGACCTCTTATCTGTTAGAAACTGGGATAATGTAGTATTGTTGTCATCACTGTCATCATAAATAGCACTGGAAAAAAACCTACTCTAACAAATGAGTGGTGACAGAATTGGAAAACCGACTAATATTGACACACAGGTTGAAAGGACAAATGAGACGGTTGCCGGAGTTTTCTTGGTCACCTTGAAAGTCCACATCGAACTCAGTCAAAGTCCAAAACATACAAATGGGCCACATGCCGCCATATATCATAATGAGACCATGCCAATACATTGAGTTTTGTGTCAATACATTGTGGAAAATCAACTGCTATTTGTAGCCACGAAAGAACAGCAACGTTGGACCTCTCCTCTCCTTTTTCTCTCATTGATTTTTTTTTTTTTTATCCTCTCCTCTCTATTGAAAGAGTGCAGACGGGAGAAGGCAGGCTCTAGTGAGCACCGGCTCCCTCCTCTTCAGGCAGCGTGTGAAGTGACTTGAGCCGTGTGATCTCCACGAGAGAAAACCCTGATGCATACAGGAAATAATCAGGGCAACACAGGCAGGGTTCAGAGGAATGCAAATATTTTCAGAGTGCTTAAAAAACAATACCACACACACCGCCAAATACTAACCCCCCCCCCCCCTACTCACCCTCACACACACACACAACATCATGCACACATTTAACCACAATACATACCCACACATACATCACACAACAGAGGAACAAAAAAAACAACAACCAGCCCCCTGACAAAACTCTCCCCAAGTGCATTTGCATAAAACATTAAGCTTAACAAAATGATTACACCTGACAAGTTGAGTTGGAGGAAGAACATCGCCGGTGGCAGCCAGTTACTTGCAGATCCTGCAATCATTCTCTCGTCAAGCAACTGTTTCATGGCCGCCTTTGTAGGCACTGTCATGCCGCTGCATCGTGATTAATCCTTCCCTTTTGTTTTTCTTTTCTCCCTTCCACCCCTCTCAGTCCCTCCCACAAATCCAATAAGTTGCCCTTAAATCAGGTTACCCTGCACCTTGCAGATAGGAGTATTGTGATGGATATGCCAAAATGCATGCCAGGCAGCATGCTTTTGTGCGGAAGCACTGTGAAATTGTGCTGCTGTGATTCTGCATTATGGTGCTAAGTGTTTGTCTTGTAATGCAATTAAATGTGCATGTAAGCCACCCCCACACTCCCCAAACTATTGTGTGCTGTATTTAATAATTTTATATACGCTCTTTTGTGACATTGCCATTTAACCCGAGGTAAAATAGAATAATTTAGAGGAGTATTAAAAGAATAACTTTAGAGTGTTTGCCATAGAGAACACAAGCCGGATCGTTTTTGAAAAAAAAAGATGACAATCAAAACATTAATATCCTTCTCACTCATATAAGCCTGCTGAAAATTCCTAGCTCTGAATACTTTGCTGAAGGATAGCTCGCAGATAAAGAAAGAGAGAGATTATTGCCTCCTTTCATTTCTGCCCCCCTGGCAGCGGTAGGTATGGTAATATGGTTTTTGAATATTTGCAAGCATAAACTTAAGAAATGAGTGCTGATAAGGAGTGACAGCAACAGAGGCAGCAGAGATCTTCAGCATGACAGGCGATGTCAAAAACCCCGGTGACGCTGTCACTGTGACAAACTTTTCAAAAGAACAATGCACACACACACCGTTATTGAAGTGAGCTGCTGCAAGCCTCTGACAGTGTTGTCCCAGCAGTTAAAAAAATGGAAACATCACCTAATTATGCACGCCATATTTTCTCTGAATACCTAAGCCTACAAACTTTCAACGTATGTCAATATACTTTGCAGAGCGCCTGGGTGCACAGCCACATTGGTAGAATGAAAGATTCATAGCTAAGATTCATGCTTTAGAATAATAATACATTGAGACAAATCATTTGAATATAAAATATTGAAACTGTTAGGTCAAAAACATTTTTCTTTGGGATGGACAAAGAAAAAACGAATGCAGAGTTTGTGCCCTGACGTGCCCTGACGTTAAACTCCAAAAGAGCAGGTGTGTGTCTGACGTGGAGTTTCTGTTATTGAATTGTACTCTTCTTTTAATCTTAGCTGCACTTTTATTAGTAAATCTGCAGACCCTGTCCCGTCTCCGAGAAGCTGTGAGGATCATTACTTTCAAAAAGAACCAGCTGGCCCATTGTTTAGGCTCTGCCGGCTGTGTCTATTTTCATAACCCATTTTCCCTTTGTTCTGCTACACCTCCCTATAAAAGTACAGAGTCAGGAAGACAGAGTTGTATTTCTCCATTTTCATGAACTCTTACCCTTATGATAGCCCAATGCTCAACGCCTCACCATTGTGTGTGCGTGTGTGTGTGTGCGCGCCTGTATGCATGTGTGAGTCCGTATGTGAGTCAGCGTGCACGTGAGAGTGACTTTGAGGAGGAAGGCGAGGTCTGTAATCACCTAATCCAAACATACACTCGGGGAATCTCATTACTGGACCTAACAGTTCCATTTGAACCTTATCTGGTTTCAATCAGCCGCCTCTCGTTTGGAGCAAGGTGCAGAAACTTGATTCCTTTTGTCTAGAAGTCTCTGCTATCACGGCTCTCCTGTTTGTCTTGTCTATCACCATCTTTTACAGCTAACGGTATTTTAAATCCTCCATCAGCAGTGAGGAGAGCAACTTCAGTGGCATTAATAAAAAAATTAATAACTAAATTTAAAAAGCTGGTTCTCGTCATCCAGCTTGCAAGTAGCGGTGTGTGACATCAGGGGGTTTGCATGTGCAGAATGGACGGCTGCCACGGGGAACTCCCGCTAACCCCACACCCTTCCACACTAACCCCGGTTCTTCCCCAGCCACCCGCTCCCACAGCCCCCCATCCACATGCAAACGGACATTAAAACGAAACCTGACCCTGGCCCTGGAATCTGTAAGGTACTGTTTTTTTTTTTTTTTTTCCTCCTCCTTTTCTTTTTTCTTAAACAGGGAATCCTGCAGCTTGTCTGTGTGGGTGTATGTGTGTTTGTGTGTGTGTGTGTGTTTGTGTGCGTGTGTGTGTGTGTGTGTGTGTGTGTGTTAGGGCAGTCAAGAGGGGGGTCAGAGAAAGGTGAGCAAGAAGCGACGTCAGCCACGGCGAGTGAACTGTCTCAATCCCCAGATTAAAAAACTCCAGAAGGTTGAGAGTCGGAGATAATCACAGGATCTGGAATTCACAATAACAAACTGGCCATATATCTACCTGTCTCCGGCCTTCCTCCCCAAGACGGCCACAGGGTCAACCAAATGGCTGCATTCCATCAGCAGATCTTTTTTTCTTCCTCCTGCTGGGCTCCCAATGAAGTGTCTGGAAGGATCATATATGGCCTCTGAAGCTAAACTTTTAACTCTTCTTTCTCCACCTACCTACCCTGCATTTTTTTTATTTTTTTTTATTCATCCGACATGTGCATTTATTCTTGTGCTTTTTGAGCACTGGGAGTTAAAGTTGATGTGACTGTCACTTCATCATACTGTGCTTTGAGTTTCGAAAAAGGGGCTGAAACTGAGACTGAAGGGCTGAATCTCATGATTAATGTGGGAGTCTGAGGTGAGATGCTACTAAGACCACTACAGCCTCACAACTGTGACTCAAGCTAAAGGCCCGGGGCTGCAGCATAGGGGCTGAGGTTAGAGGTCTGCAGCTTTGTGGCTGGGGTTAGAGAGCTTCCTCTGAGACTTAAATCGGAGCCACGGGCTCTGCGGCTGTAGTGATTTCTGGGTTGAATTAACAGTTGAACAGGGGAGCTGTGAGTAGTGTCTGGAGGGGGCTGTTGGGGTCTGGTGGAGGGTCTAGTAGGGCAGGTATGATTTACATAGCTGTGAGAGAGTCCAGGATCTAAGTCTGCCCAGACCCTTCCCCAGGGAGCCTTGTCGAAGGAGGTGCTGCATTGTGATACTTGTGTGATTTATGCTCCCCATGTACTCTTCCTTCCATTGCATGACAACTTCATTATTTATTTCTGTTTGTTGTGATTATTTGCTTTAGCGCAGCGATGCCGTATATTGCGTAGACTTTGTGTAAACCTTGGGTTGCAGCCTAGAGATTTGACTGTGTGCCTGTCTTTTCTTCAGATGTGTTCTCTGCAGAGGTTGGTCTTTGTTGTTACCCGTGTACCCGTCTAGACACTGAGGATAATTTGTCCCTTTGCTTCCTTCTCTGGTTGCTCCGTTCTCAGCAAGGGAAATTACCTTACAAAGAGGGCAAAAGGGTTGCCAATTGAAAGTAAGTTATTTCGTCAGTGTAAAGTGTAGTAAATAGCCCGGGGTTAGGAGAAAAATAATGATATACAGTCCTGTCCAGAGGGAGACTACAGCATGAGACACAATCAGACCCTTGCAGAAAACTTTCTGAAATGCGTTCAGAGGATGTATTTCATCATGTTGGATTACTACTGTGGCTGGCACCACTACTGGATGGTTATATCATATTCGTATTGTCGTGCAGAGTCTTGTGCATTGTGCGCCAACATTCCTCGAGCGTAGTGCATGGGGTTTAGGTCTGCAGGGTATATCTAAATTCAGCTATTGATCAACGTAGATCTTCTCTAGATTTCCAGGGCAGAAAAAAAAAACAGAAAGGAAAGCCCCTGTAAAGACATCACCGTCTGCAGTTACACAGCAGACTGTTTAATTCCCCCCTCACTGCTGCATTCAAATTATTTGCTTTCACAGTCGAAAATCGAAGGGTTGTAAAAATTGACTTCCTGTACAGCCAGAGAGAAATAAATTTCAGCAGTATTGACAGCTGCAAAACAGAAAAGCTATTGCCCAGCATTTAATTATTGAAGACATTGATCAACAAAGTGATTTATTTGCTGTGGTTCGGTTAAAAGGCCTAATTGAGTCGCAGTGTTCTGTAAAAGGCTTTTATTTGTTCATTTGGTTTGGATCACATTGCATGGGAACCTACAGTCAGAAAGTAAGCACAATGTTTAGTTTGAATGAATGCATGTAAGGAAGTCTTTTGAAAACAGAATTTCATTTTAGGGACGTTAACAAAAGAAGTAAAATAGATAATAGAGGCAGAGATAGGATGAGGGACAAAGTGAGAGCAGGTCACAGAAATAAAATAGAAAGAAATAGTGCGGAGGATATTTACATTTCTCAATGCGAGTGCTTTCGCTGTGCCAAAGGCAAACATATAATCTAGGTATGTCCTTCTACAATAGGGCAAAAATGCATAGAATCCATGCATCAGCCTTCCTGAGGAAATCTCTCTCATCTGTTGCCAGTTACAGCAGCCCAGAAAATGTGGGAGTTCATTTGGACAGTAGAAGGGTCTCCAGCTATTAAGCTGCAGTTCTCCACCTCCCCCTTTAATCATTCACTCTCATCAATAAGCATGGAGTCGGATCTATCAGACACTTGCGCTGCAATGTATTGCCCATGGTCTCCCTGTGGGAGTTGAAATAATCTGACTCTTTGAGGCCCTGGTCTCGTTCATCCGTCCTCACTGCCTCCAACTTTCACATTCTATCTTTATAGTAGATGATGGAAAAACAATGTTGACCATGCAAATTTTGGTGATGCATTTCCCTTACCGAGTTTATGGTCATTCAAATGTATCACTGTAATCAATACACACCAGATGGATTCTGAGGCGTCCGTATTTTTACCGACAGCATCATTGTGCCGCACTTTCAGTATTCTTTTTTTAATCCAACATCAGTGGGCAGAGTGGTGTTGCACAGGCTGCACCCTCTTTCTCCCGCCCTCTCCATCCATCCAAGACCCCTGGCTCACACCGGCAACATACTGTATAGAGGGAGGAGAAAGCAGGAGCAGGCAGCAGGATGTTTTCATCAGAATATGCCTCTTAACTCCACAGCCAGCGAGCAGTCTAATGATCTCACTTTAGCCGGAGATGGGAATGTCGGGATTAATGGCATTCCAAGAGGAGGGCAGGAGCTCCAGGTTGTGTCCCCGGCACAGTTTGAGACTGGAGGGAAGAGTCAGATGGCAGGACTGGAAGAAATTATGAGGTAAAGAGAATTGAGAAAGAGAGAGAGAAAGGTGAAGGAGGGGTTGTGAAAAGTGGGTTGTTCATTTTCTGGATAGATAGATCAGATGGAATGGAACCATGCGTCAGAATGAAGGCAGCTGTGCTTTCGGCAAGGACTTTCTTGGCACACACATGAGCACACACATGCTCCTCATACCCTATGTACAAGTACACCCACACACACACACACACATTGCACACATGGAGGTAAAAGGATCTTCACGGACAGGTGAGGGTTAGCTTTAGTATTAGCTCTGTGCTGCAGGCCTGGATGAGCTCAGCCACTGATTTCTCCTTCATTCTTCCTCTCCGGGGCTTTAGCCAAGGGAGCAGTGTTTAGCGGGCCCTCAAGGCATGGAGCCATCTAAGCAGCACTAAGTCCTGGAACTGCTTCACATTACCTGCTGCTGTTCTTTGCCAGATAGTGCCGTGTGTCTGTGCTTGTGTGGGATTTTCTGTTTGTGTACACGCTGTATGTTTACTGCAGGTTTGCGACAATTCCTGTCATTATCAGATCGCTTAAAAATGCACGTGAACGCTGCACGTCATGCACTCTATGGGTTTCCATTACTTTCGGTAGATCTGTATCTTGCAGTGCTGCTAATATGTCAGCATTAGGCACAGGTTAGATGAAATATTCGTGTGTGCCTGAATTAGAGTAAAATATTTCCTCACTTGCCTGTAGTGGTAACAAGCCACGCAGCTGTTTATGGAAAGAGGCTTTGCTGTTATTATTTAAAGACATTTTTTTAACTGATGTGAACAACTGTATTACAACTGGTGGCAGAAATCTCCGAGACGGATGTTGGGAAACCTGTTCAAATGAAAAAAAAAAAATCATAAATAGAGTTTTTTTACTCACCCTTTTTAAATAAACACCGTATACGGAATTGGTATGAAATGGAAAATGACGCACAAAAATTGGCCTTGTGTTACATTTCATAAAACAGTGGGATTTTTGTTCAATGCTGCAGAGAACAAGGCACAGTCCAACCAGGCCTTGGAAGGAAAATAAACTGTTATGCTTGGAAGTGTCTTAACTGTACTTAGTCGCACACACATTTATCAAGAGGTTATAAATCTTGTTGAGTGAAGATTGTTAATGACTCTGAGAGACAGTGGTGGAAGTGCTCTGTCTCCTCCGTTAGACGGGCTGTGATTCTAGTGCAGAAGACAGAGCTGTGGCTGGGATAGTACTTTACCTGGCTCAGGGCTCCCCTGGGCTCACTACCGTGAAACGCTCTGCAAACTAGGGGCCCTGGCCTCATGCTGGGCCTGTCTGCATCCAGCAGTTTATGGAGACGCCGCATATAGACTGACACTGACAGTTTGATGTCTGCTCGCCGCCTCTTGTACCTTCCTGTTTGAGAGTGTTGCTATCTCGGTCTTCATTTGTTTAACTCTTTGCTTTTTGCCTCCTACCCTCTCTTTCCATATCACTTTGTATTTCTGTGTGATATTTTGTTTAAATAGTGATGTGTAGTGCGGAATATGCGTCTTTAGGTTATAGTGTGTTTCCTGGGTCTGCAGGATCTCAGTCAGGAAACACTCTAAACATCAGTGGGCAGAAATATCAATGTGTGGTGGAGTTGTTTAATATTTCCTTTCCTCTGTAGATATGGACGTGAGGGAAATATCCATCTCCTGGGATCCTGACCCCATAGGAACTATCTGTACTCCAGACGGAACTCAAACAATGACGCTTGGAGAGGGCAGGGGGGCTATTTGTAGTGCTGGGTCACTTACAAGGCATCAGCTTCAACCTTTCAGGGCCTCAGACCTCAGTCCATTTTTAGTGTTGAGTGCAGTGAAAATAAGCATCATCAGCGGTTTGTCCTTTTAGAGCCTTGCATCATTTCCTGCCTCCCCCTCGCTTTTGATCATACTCTCTCCCATTCTGCTCGAACACACATTCATAAGCAAACAAACTTGCACCATCCTCCGACTCCTCCGTCTTTCCTCTGTTCCTCCAGCCTTAATGAGTCTTTCAGCTGAGCGATGATAGACTTGTATTTATTCTCCAGGCCGATAATTTTGGGGAGTGTATCTCCACTCTCGGTGCCTGGGGCCCATGCCAGTGACGGATCAGCCCCAGCCTGGGGCAGCGAGAGGAATGGGGAAATTGTTTTTCAGCATCCACCTCCCCCCTGCCCAATTTTTCTTTACAGTAAATACACACACTATACATAAGTATTACTTCATTCTCCCACAGGCATTGTCACTATTTGAATTTTTTCCAAAAATTATTTACCCTCAAATAATTTACCCTCAACCAGTTATGCACGCTCAAATGCATGCACACACACACACACACACACACACAGCTAATCCTATTAGCTCATAACACATTGACAATGGACTAACTCCAAGCAAAAGCCTGAGGCTACAACTTCCTAAAACCTAGCTCGGTAAACAAGGGAAAAAAAATGACCAAAAAATGACAGCATTATATAAATGTTTCTGCCACTCATCGAGTCAGGTTCAAGTGCCCCAGCAGTTGTTTGCTTTTGCATATACACTTCAAAGTTATCACGAGTGGCTGCATGTTGCGGTGAGAGACCCATGACACGGAGAGCGCCGAGCCGGGGAGACGGAGCAGCACTGTGAGATAGATCTAACATGCCGCACATGAGTTTATTAATTCAACAGTTCAGTCCATGTGGACGAGACATGGAGGGCCTATCCAAACACTGTCCCTCCGCAGCAGGGCTCTGAGCACTCTGAAGAACTCTCTATTTACTGTAGGCCTGTGCTTGGGCTTGTGCCATGTTACACTTTGACCCAGTGAGAGGAGATTGTTGAGACTTGTATCCAAGAAGGGAAACAGTGAGCTATTGTGAGTCTCAGCACAGCGGGGTTTAGTTTCGGTGGGATTTCTCATTTTCTCTTTCTTACTGACACGTGTGATCAGTAGTCTCTCCAAATCTCTGCTGTTTTCCTTTGCGACCCTCCTCCATTATGTAATTTGTTGCATTATAACGTCACACACTCACTTTTCATCCATTGATAAAATGCAGTGATGGAATATTAAACCACAAAATGTAAGTTGAGGCACTGCTAGTAATGATTAATATCCCATAGCGTACATTATTTATTTTTCAGCTGTTGCATTTTTTTCTTTTTCTTTTTTTAATACCTTTTAAATGAATGATACCATTTCGGTGATTGCAAAGAAAACCTATCCCAGGCCGGTCCACCCCTACCCTGCCGTCTTTTGCACACACTCCCATACCTCTGACTCAATACTTAAGATTCCAGCATTGCTCCCAAACATCCCCTCAGTGTTGACATTAGATCCACAGGATCAGTGTCTCCCCGGGGCAGATGGTCTTTGGGGAGGGGTAGCGCGGCTCCCTGGATGCCTGGATTTGTGCTGGAACACGCAGGACGAATCAGAGCACCTGTGTTCGTTTGGACATAGCTCTGCACATCACATGATCTGTCTGAGGCGGGACAGGGAGTATGGGGTTGCAGCTGGGGCACGTTGATGTCCAGAACTCATCCTGGCTGATCAAACTGACCTTGTGTCGACCAAGGGGAAGACTCATCCATCTCTGCCTCCACTTACTTTTACGATGACATCATCCACCGTATTTGATGTTTTCTGTTCAATTTCTTGACGGAAATTGGCGGTTTTACTGACATTATCCGTATTCGTTTGTTTAATCCATTCCATGAAATGCAAAATGCCCTAACAGAATCTCAATTAATATATTGCAGATGCTTGATGTATTCAGAAGTGTTTTTTTTATTATAAATAATTACTTACTTCTTTGCTTGGGATACAGTTCACAGAAGGTGAACAGGCAAAGCGTCATAGCCAAGACAGCTTAATAATGGTTTCTTACGTCCATAGAAGAAGCTTCAGGTCACAAGGCTTGATGATATCAGCCTCGCTACTCTTCCATCAGAGTGATACCACATGGTGTTTAGGTCTGGGAAATATTATTTTGAGGCAAGGGCTTGTGTATGCTCCAAAGTAGCACCATGTCCCAAAAAATGGAGAATAATGTGGAACAGAAGTGCAGTGTTGCGCTATTGTCCAGTGCATTAACCCCAATCAGTTTGTGGACAGTATCTGGGAGAGAAGAAGGGGAAACAAGGAAAAACAGTGGGGAACAAAATCCCCACTGTTTTTATGTTGTTACTCTTCTGATTCCTTGCTTTTTTCAATTTACACTTGTATATTTCTGCAGGTAGAATTATAAATACTTCAAGGAGTCAAACTAGACTCTTACTTCATTTTGTTTCCTTTACATTTCGTGACTTTTCTCTGGCCTCCATATCGTAATCATTCCTAAACCATTACATGTATTTAAGACAACTGTTTGTAACCCGGGGGACTCGCAAGTGGTGGTGGTGTAAAAATAGTGCTTGTAGTCCCGTGTGTCTGCGTGTGTATGTAACTGTGTAAACTATAGCCTTTCCTTTCATATGTTGAATCATCCACTATCGTGCGAAATCGAACACATTTCAAAAAGTAACTTGTAAAATTATTCATAGTATGTTATGTTCAAAAATGTCATTTATACATTTAAATTGTATTTGATCCAAAAAGCCACTCAAAGCCTTTAAAATCACCTGGTCCTGTAGACGTGATGTGTGGTTGTCCTCTGCCTTGCTCATCCCTACTGTCACAATGGATGACAGGTAAATGACCTCTGAAAGTGCAAATACTGTCACTCCACTGTCATAAATGCCCCTGTATAGCACGAGGCAACATGCATATTTATGATGCTGCATAAACACTGCCCTTACGTCACACCAGCAGGCGTGTGTACCTCACCACGCCACTCATCTCCCACCCTCCAGAGCCCTGATGGCACAGAGCACTAAATGATGAGACGTCAAAGCGAATGCCAGCCTTTTTCAAAGTCTACACGGTGAAGTCCATCAAGGCACAAACCTAAAAAAAAAAAAAAAAAAAAAAAAAAAAAAAAAAAAAAAAAAAAAAAAGAAAAGAAAGATACCCTTTAATCTGCCCATGGAGGAATTATTCCCCAACACTCAGTTAAAAGAGTGTGGCCATTTCATCCTGTTTTGATTTGGAGGCTTCTGATGCGATCTAAAGTGCATGTCGAGGCAGTGGGGCCTGCTGCTGTGAGGTATCAGTCATCCTAACCTGTCAGAGGTGAGGCACTTTCATAAACTCTGATGATTAGTGGATGATGAGTCCAGACATGTCCCTGACTGACAGCTTCACCGCCCTGCCAAAGCCTTAATCCAGGAGGAATGGCGGGAGGCGAGGCCGGGGTATTAATCCTGTGAGTGTTAGCTTCATGACAACAGAAACTCCACTCAGTGTTTTTACAAAAGCATTCTAGGCAATTATAATTTTAATGTGTGTATAAGCTTCACATTACAGCGCAAACTGTAGGAATGCTGCTCTCTAACTTGCATACTCCTGTCAGCAAAGTGGAGTTGTTAAAAAGACTGCAGAGATACATTCTGGGATGAACCGAAACACAAGTGGTGTGAAATCCTTTTCGGTCCCCTGTGAGGTGCTCTTACTACTCCGCCACACCTCGGCCCATCTTTCCTCTCAGTGGGGTGCCCTCACGACACCTCCGGCTTCCCCTGGCAAAGCCGCCAGACTTCCTGTATTTTTCAGCCATGATATATTGCGTACAGTATGTGCAGTTGTCACCAGGGGAAAAGTCGAGTTAAAAAAACCTGCAATAAATTCAGGCGTCTTTTCCTTTCGGCTACTGTAGTTAGTCTGACATTGCATCCTGTGTTGGACATGTTGAAGAAGAGCAAAGTGCTGTGGATTTAATAAGGTGCAGAAGAAAATGTAGTGCACACGCACACACACTGCAGTTCAACCAAGGCAAAGTGGCACAGGAGTGATTAAAGCTAGTTTTACGAAAACTAACGCTCTCTGACCTACGCCCTTCCTAAACGCTGCCATCCTACCTTGAACGCTGGGCGAAACTCATTCAACCCCTTCCCACCGGTCAGCTAATAACGGCGACATTTGTGAAAGATGCTTCCCGAAAATTAATGCATTTGAGAAATGTGTTTCCTCCTTCACTCACATTTCACATAACCTCTGCTGTTCTCATAGCAGACAAAGCTCAAACAACAGAACAGGCTCCAGTGAGGATCCACCTCTGATGGGTTTAATGAAAAGAAAGTCTAGTCAGAAAGTCTCGTGACGAAGAGACAGCGCTGCCAACATCCGCTGCAGCTGGCTCCTGCTTCTCAAGGTCCACGCTGAGAAAGTAAAGCCCTTAGGGCACTATTAGATATTTAACACGTTATTCTGTCTCGATACAAGTCAACCACAATCCCCGAACTCAATCCTCGCAGACAACTTTGTGGGGTCAATTTGTCAGTAATGTTGACTTTTGCACACCACAATGTCAGCTGTGATGCAAGAACAGAAAGAAACTGCTGATAATGTATTGAAAAACCTATTCCTGATGTAGCTAAGACAGCCACACAGAACTCATGTACCACTGGTTTCAAAGCTCTGCCCTAGCAAATGGGTATTTATTCTTGTAGGTGTGACTTGATTGACAGGTGCTTTGGAATTTTGCGTGAAGCTCTTTCACAGTTCAGTGTCAAGGTTATGGTGCATCACACAAATCCGCGCTAATCGTAGCCCCTAGTAAGCTCCACCTGACAGTGAGAAACTCCACCAACGATGAATTGTTGACATGTTTTCCTAAACCAGCTTGCCCAGCACATTTATTTACCCTTAAGCCTATTCATAGTAATGGGGAGCGCTGAAAGGATTTTGATTGTCTGCTAAAGTATTTAATGCACAGCAAATATTTTAGACACTGCTCATGGTGCGGAAACAATACATACGGTTTGCAGCATTCTTGCTTAATCAAGCAGAACAAAACAAATCAAGCCAGTGGGAGGAAAGGAGAAAAAAAAAATATTGGACTTTCGCCATGTGTGGATGACCTGATTCAAAAGGAGTTGCTGCCATTATTTTACTTTTATCAGGATATTTCTTTTACAAAAAGCACACTGTGACTATATGAATATTCGCCTTATTCTATCTGGCTTGTAATAAATGAATGATAAGATCACAATGGGAGTCTTTCTTTAATGAAATTTAACAGCATTACTCTGAAATGAACTGTATGCCTGTGCCCTGCGGTGTTTAAAAGGATTACTGGAAAAACACAATATCTTCTTTGTCAGCACTTAAGGTCTATATAGCCGTGCCTCAGGATATCCCTTTCCAGAAAGGAAGGATTGCCCTATTTTATTTTTTTTTTCAACTCTCACGCTGCTCATCACATTAACACCTCAGCTACACTCCAAAGCAAATAGTCCCTCTTATAATGGGATTAGTCAGAGCAAAGTTGCTATTTTCTAATGTAGGGTAAAGTGCTACAGCCTCTGCGTTCCTTAAAGACGGAAGACAAATGGACGCTTTGTCATGTGTAACGAAAGCATAAAGAATGCGAAAAGACACGTTCTGCTTGTTTTTGGTGCTGCACAGATTTAGAATATTTGTCCTTATGAAAATCTTACTTGTACTTTTCTGACACAGTGGTAGATTTCAACAGGATGGTGTGTGTTCCTCGCACTATCCTCCTGTATCGTCTAACACCCGAGGCCCTTCACACACCCTTCCTCCCTGTCCTCTTCCAGATGTTCCCTTTTGACTTTCTCTCCATCTGCCATTCTCGCTCTCTGACAAAATCAATAGCAAGTCCATTTGCCATATCATACTGTAGCGTCTCCCCAAACTCCGGATGATAATGATGCGATGATAACCCAGGGGTGAGACGCATAGGGGCAAATTTTAGACTGATCAATACAATATAATACTGGTGTACAGTATGGCAAGATTTGTATGAGGAGGCACCTTCCTTTTGTTACTTACAATATTATGTTCTTAATACAAACAAGTATGAGCTAAAAGGACATTTTATATGGGACACATTTTTGATAGTGGCAGTTTTATACATAAAATATTAAGTTATGCTTTTGGTGATTTCTGTCCATCATTATTAGCTGGTTCAGGGTCAATTTGTGGGTCACAGGCTTGAATTTTCTCCCCCCCCCCCCCTGTCCCTGGACAGTAACAGTGATATGAGCCACCATGACATCACTCCATTAATGTGCTCCTCAGCCAAAAAGAGCAAGAGAGTGGCCTTTCCTTGGGGGAGATTTCAGCAAAGGTCTTTTGCATTATGAGCTGCTCCAGCAAACCCCACTTAAAGCCAGCCTTCTGCTTCCTAAACATGGATTTAATACCCTCATTAATGATATATGACAGGGGAGATCAATGCAGACTGTGTGTGTGTGTGTGTGTGTGTGTGTGTGTGTGTGTG